>UESW01002290.1:160097-182312 GCA_900491605.1 Calamus simplicifolius
GTCTATAGTTCCAATCATGAAATCAACTCTGAACATTGAGCAGGGTAATTTGGAACACCCTAGAAACTGCCATGTAGCCCGCTCACCCGTTCTGTTAGGATCACGGGCAGTTAAAGATACTGTATGCGGTTGCCGATATTCACGATACGCGTTTAGTAGCTGTGCGCTCACTTGCGAAGCCGATCTTAACGGAAAGTTGGATTTTACTGTTATTTGCGAAAGGTAAGAGGGACCCCTAAACAGGTATATAAAGCCCCGACTCACAATGAGCAGGGGGATCTCTTCTCGAATCCTAATTCTTGTTCTCCAAATCACTGACTTGAGTATCAGAGGGTCCCCATCGGAACGATTGGTCCGAAACTTTTCTTGCAGGTTTTCGGCTAAAAGGAGAGGGCTATCAGCTCTCGAAAGTCTGTGAAGACCTTTTCTCACTCGGTCTTCTCGAAAAGTGATCTCGCAGCAACAATTCCTTAGAGGCCTTGTTGAAATCCTACAAGTAAGATTACAGTGCAACTTAGATTGTAATGTAATTGAATTACATGATGCATTACAATATGGAACTAATTAATGTTCTTGAAAGGTTATAGTTAAAACCATATTTAATAGAGCTATTTGTATTCTCAAAAAATTATATTATATATTAATTAATATAATATGATAAAAATAATGATATCATATTATATTGCAATTTTTATATAAGCAATAATTATATATATATTTATTAGAAAGGATGACATCATTCTAGTAATAAATATTACAATAGTATAATATTATTAGAGTGATATTATAAAATTTAACTTAATATAAAATAAAAATAGTATATCAATATACTATATTATACATTATATAATTTTTTTTTTATTATTATTTAATAATTATATTATAATGTATTATTAAAAAGTATAATATCATTTTTTAAATAATAAAATATTATAAAATTATAATAAAATATAATTATGTAATAGTATATTATATTACGATCTTGAGGTCTCACTGCAAAGTGACTAGCAACTTTGCTTGCATTGTACATAAGAAGTTCTGAGGTAAAACAAAGAAGAGTAGTTACTCATATGTTTCATCAATACATTAATATAGCAATATAGTAATATTAAATGTATAAAATAAAATAATATAATAAATAGTATTATATTGATATACATATTATAATATTTATTAGAGTATTATTATATTATATTATATTATAATATTTTTCATATAACATTTATTATATTGTTAGCTAATAATTATATTATATTATATTATATTATATTATGCTATGATATTAAATTTAATTGCTCTAATTTTTTAGAACTACAAGTTGATTGTAACTAAGTTGGCTATTAAGTCAACTTATATATTTTTGAAGCTCATTTAGAGTTCATTTATGACTTGATTATAGTATGAAGTTAAATTACAGTATTTCAAATGAGTAAAATGAAATAAGCCATAGCTTAACATGTAATGAAATAAATCTTGGTGATCATCATCCCACACCCTCTCTTCTCCTTGCATCCACCCTTACTTGCACCCTTAATTTCCTCTCCTTCGTTTACATCTTTAACTTTGCTCTAGCAATACCTTGTTGTAGTGCTGCTCCATCTCCCTAATGTCAATTTGGTAAGCTTATCCCCGTTTAATAGTATAGATCACCTTTACCTTTCTTTTACACCTATGTTAAAGTAATCCACCTCTTTGGTGGGCCTCCTTTTGCCTCTACAACCTTGATTTCCCTTTCTTTGCTTCAACAAAACTATAACAACCTGCTCTCACTATAGGCTAGGAAAGGTTTAAGCTTATCCAAGTTCTAAGTTGTACTAAAGTTTAGGCTACAATCTATTATTGAAAAAACTTTTTAAGCCTAAACCATCCAAAAGTCCAAAAATCTTTTCCAAATTAAACTTGGGTAAGAGAAAATTTGACCTAGGCCATCACAATTTTAGCCCTAATTGGGACCAATTGTAGCATCTTTCTAGTTAGTAACGGTTCTAAGTTTAAGTCTTAATACTACACCCCAAGTATTTTTGAACCTAAATAATTATGGAACGTGCTTTCTATCAAACCTTTTGCTTTTTTGCCAACTATGATTAGATGACAAACAGTGACAATGGACCCTATAACATATCTTACTCCTTAACTTATAAAAAGATATCTCTTTATTATAGGTTAGGCATGCTTTATGTCCTTTAATATTTCATCCAAATAAATTAGTATATGGTAGAAAGTCGTTTACAATCCATAGAACTACTATATGTATATTGATATGGCTGATCTAATGCCGTTAGGGTTGACGGGAAAGGTAATTGCCGGAGCTCCCGCCTCGGCTTCCGAGGCGTCCTCGGCCTCCGAGGCCCCCTCGGCCTTGGCCTCGGACCCGGCGTCCCCTTGGCCTCGGCCTCGGACCTGGCGTCCCCTCGGCCTCGACCTCGGACCCGGCGTCCCTTCGGCCTCGACCTCGGATTGGGCGTCCCCTTGGCCTTGGCTCGGACCCGGCGTCCCTTCGGCCTCGGCCTTGGACCGGGCATCCCCTCGGCCTCGGCCTCGGACCGGGCATCCCCTTGGCCTCGACCTCGGATCTAGCATCCCCTCGGCCTCGGCCTCGGACCGGGCGTCCCCTTGGCCTTGACCTCGGATCCAACATCCCCTCGGCTGCGACCTCGGACCCAGCGTCCCCTCGGCCTCGGACCTTATGTTCTGCTACCTCAAGCCCCCTGATACATCCACGTGGTCCACCAACTACCTGTGGCAGCCACGTGGCCCACTACTCCCTGCAACAGCGCGTGGCCACGTCCCGTAGCGGCGCATGCCTGACACGATTAGGCCCACCTGCCACCTGTAGCGCCGTGCTTGTCAGATGGTCGGCAGGGCAAGATACCTCTGACATGCTCAGTGTCGGTTGTGATCTGTCATTGTCAGCCTAGCCACCCGTTCACTACCAGACAATGACACTTCAAAATCATCAACCTTCTGGAAGCGAAAAAAGGGACCCTCAGACATGTATAAAATGCCCACACGCACAACGAGAAAGGGATCCTGAACTCAAGTTCTCTAGCTATCATTCTACTAGTTTTTCTGTTTGTTCCTAAGTAACTTACTTGAGTGTCGAAGGGTCCCCACTGGAGCATCCGGTCTCTGGGGACTTCTTGCAGGAGCTCTTCGGAGAGGAGGTCCTCTATCTCCCGGCGTTGAAGGAAGATGACTTGGCATCAACAGATTGGCGCACCAGATAAGGGGGGCAGGAGAGATAAAGAAAAACTTTGAACCAGTCGCCGACAACTCCTCCTTCCCTGAGTTCTCAAGCAAATGATGATGACTCGTGTGTAAGAGGTTTCCACCAGCCATGCTGCGGGGCAGCGCTCGGGAGCTGACCTGCCGGCGGTCGGTCTCCTTGCTCCCCAGGCCGGCGTTCCTGCACCACCATCACCACGACCGTAGCTGCATCAAGATGATCAGATCGCCGCTCTCACCATGCAGGTTCAGTCATTGGTGGCGGCGGTTCATGTCCTACAGCAGCAACCGGCAGCCGCCCAGCAGTGGCCAGAGTCACCCTCATCAATTATGGAGGTGGTTCAACCCAGTCAACACTCTTCTCGGGGGAGGTCTCCCGTCCGAGAAGCTCGCCACCGCCGCGCTTCGCCTAGACCTCACCGCTGGAAAGCCTCTAAGAGGCTCTAGTCACCCTCCCGCCATGACAGTGCTTCTCCCAAGTAGTGGCATGGGAGGGAGGTGGAGTGCCCCCGTCAGCATCACCGCCACCCTTCTCCATCCTTGGAGTCATTGAGGGAAGGGTCCTTCGATGGTTAGATAGCTCGCCGGGCTGAGCGCCGGCTGGATGAGTACAACCAGCGGCTGAAGGAGCTTAGTTATCGGATCACTAACCCATCGAAGGCGGACTATGATAGCCGGCCACCGTTGTCTCACCGTATCATGGAGGAGTCGATTTCGATCCGGTTTCGTCTCCCTCAGTTAGACCCGTACAATGGGACCACTGATCCCCTGAACCATCTGGAGAGTTACAATGTCCTCATGCAGGTCCAAGGGGCAACCGACTCTCTTCTTTGCATCGCCTTCCCCGCCACCTTGAGGAAGGCTGCCTGGGCCTGGTACTCCCGCCTGTTGCCGCGGAGTATTAAGTCCTTCCGCCAGCTGGAGAGGGCCTTCTTGGCCCATTTTGACGCTTGCTAGAAGATACCCAGAGTGGCAGATAGTTTATTCTCCGTTAGCAGAAAGGTGGCGAGTCCCTGTGGGACTACGTCGCTCGATTTAAAGAAGCTTCCCTCGAGGTCTACAACCTCGAAGATTCGGTGGCCACCTTGGCCTTGAAGTGAGGGCTCCGCCCTTCCCATTTTGCATACTCACTCAACAAGAAGTCGCTCAGGTCCTACACCAAACTCCTAAGCCAGGCATAAAAGTACATCCATGCCGATGAGACTGATTCCTCTCGGTGCGAGGCTAACGGTAGCTCCGTCAAGAAGCAGACTCGTCCCGAGCCTATTGAGGCACGTCCTAGGAGGCCCGAGCCTCCCTGTCGACCTGACAACCGCCCTCAGGCTCTCGCCCCCAGAGATGGTCCGTTCCCTCTTGCTCGCCCCAATATCTCACATTTTGCTTGAGATCAAGGGCGAGCCGTACCTCTAGCGCCCTCCTCCGTTGAACCCAAAGACCCCCCGCAACAAGAACCTGTACTGCCGCTTCCATCGGAACCACGACCACGACACTGACAACTGTCACCAGTTGAAGAAGGCAATAGAGGACCTCATCCAGCATGGCCACCTGGGGAAGTTCGTTCAGAGGAGCAACCCGGGTGCACCTGGCCCATCAGCGCCTCCGCCACCAATGATCGACAATGCCCCGATTGAGAAGACGGTGGCAATGATCTCCTGGGGGGCAGGCGGCACGTCCAAGAGGCCGAGGGGGGAGGAGGGGTTAGATTCTGTAATTCCCTTTTCTAAAAGGGACCTAGAGGGGATGGTCAACAAAAATGATGATAGCGTCGTCGTGTCTATGACGATCGCTAAACATCCTATAAAAAGAATCTTAGTTGATAGGGGAGCTCGGTGGATGTTTTGAGTTATGATGCCTTTGTTCGGATGAACTTATCTCCCAGCTTACTTTGGCCTATCACCACACTCTTGATGGGTTTTACCGGAGACTTTGTGAGAGTCGAGGGAGAGATCACCCTCCCCATCACGGCCGGGACGCCACCATGTCAGAGCACGGTTTTATGAATTTCCTTGTAGTCCAGGTTCCCCTTGCCTATAATGCTATACTCGGAAGGCCTAGACTCAACCTTCTGGATGCTATCATCTCCACTAAAAGGTTGCTCATGAGATTCCCTACTAGCGGAGGAGTTGGGAAGATGCGGGGGAGCAGAACCCGTTGCCACTTTGCTACCACATGGCCCCCAGCCTGCAGGGGATGGTACCTGTACCTGCACCAGGAGCGCTCGACCCCTGAGACTCAGAGAGGAGAGGAGAACCGATCGAACACCTGCTGACCTTCTCTCTAGGGAAGGACTCGACGAGGACGATCCAGATCAGAGACCTACTTCCGGAGGAGGCGCGCGATCAGCTCCTTGCCTTCCTGCGAGCCAACTCGGACATTTTGCATGGTCGGTGTCCGATATGCCGGGCATCCCTGAGGAGGTAATCACCCACCAGCTCAATATCAAGCCAGAGTGCTGGCCTATCCGGCAGAAGAAGAGGAGCTTCGCCCCCAATTGGTAGAAGGCCATTGACGAGGAGGTGCGCAAGCTGGTAGCTGCTGGACACATTCGGGAGGTTCACTACCCCGACTGGCTAGCCAACATCATGATGGTTCGCAAGGCCAGTGGGAGCTGGAGGATGTGCGTGGACTTCACCGATCTCAACAAGGCATGCCTCAAAGACAGCTTACCACTACCTCGGATTGACCAATTGGTGGACACCACATCCGGCCATGAGACCCTCAGCTTCATGAACGCCTTCTCGGGGTATAATCAAATTAAGATAGACCCGGCCGATGAAGAGGCAACCTCATTTGTAACCGAGAAAGGATATTGCTACAAGGTGATGCCGTTTGGGTAGAAGAATGCGGGGACCACCAGATTAAGCGTAACTTGGAGGTGTACGGATGATATACTGACCAAGAGTATCCATGCAATTGACCACGTCGCCGACCTTGTGGAGACCTTCATCAATCTCCACCAGTATCATATGAGGCTGAACCCCCGCAAGTGTGCCTTTGAGGTTACAGCATGAAATTTTTTGGGCTTCATGATAACACAGAAAGCGATCGAGGCAAACCCCAACAAGATCCGTGCTATCCTGGACATGAGGCCCCCTGCTAATAAGAAGGAGGTGCAGCACCTGACCGGAAGGGTGGAAACCTTGAGTCGCTTCTTGTCCAAGTCGGCAGAAAGGTATCTGCCTTTCTTCAAGGCATTGTACAAGGTCAATGGTTTCGAATGGATGAAGGAGTGCCAGGAAGCCTTCGAAGAGTTAAAGAAGTTTTTATCTACTCCATCGTTGCTGTCCAAGCCGAGGGGCGGGGAGGAGCTCTTTCTGTATCTTGCAACCTCCACCGAGGCCGTCATCTCCATGCTTGTTCGCATGGATGCCGATGGGACGCTGAAGCCTGTCTACTACACCAGCAAAGTACTTCACGATGCTGAGACCAGATACTCCAAGACTAAGAAGATCACCTTTGCCCTGATCGTCTCCGCTCAGCGCTTCCGACCTTACTTCCAAGCTCATCCAATAGTGGTGCTCACGGACTAGTCTCTCCGGACTATCTTATCCCGTCCTGACACCTCCGGTCGGCTTGTAAAGTGGGCCATCAAGCTGGGAGAGTTCGACTTGTCCATCCGATCGAGATCTGCAATGTAGTCCCAGGTGTTAGCCAATTTTCTGGTTGAGTGCACCTAGGCTGAGGAGCGTCCGGAAGGACCACACGTGGAGTCCCCTATGGCCGAGGGGGCAGGAGAGGAGGACTGGATCCTCCATGTTGACGGTGCATCGAACTCCCAGGGGAGTGGAGCTGGTCTCATTCTGGTGAGCCCTGAGGGGGAGGTGGTTGAGTACGCTCTTCGATTCCTTTTTTTAGCCACCAACAACCAGGCGGAGTATGAAGCCCTGCTAGCAGGGATGAGGCTAGCCGAGGAGCTTAGGGCGACGCGTCTGAGGGCCTTCACAGACTCTCAGCTTATCTTCGGGCAAGTCGCTGGGGAGTATGAAGCCAGAGATTCGGTCATGTCCCGTTACCTAAGCAAGGTGCAGTCCCAGGCCTCCCAGTTTGCTTACTTTCGCGTCAGCTACATTTCCTGGAAGGAGAATGCTAGGGCCGACACGCTGTCATGCTTGGCCACCTTGGCCGATGGGACCTTGGGAAGGACGTACGTGGAGTACCTACAGGTCCCAAGCATTAAAGCCACAGAAGAAGCCCTGCCGGTCGAGCAGGAACCCTCTTGGATGGACGCTTACATCCGGTATCTTACCGATGGCGCCCTCCCTAAAGATGCAACTGAGGCCAGGCTGCTCAAGCGATGGGCCCTGAAGTTTTTAGTGATGGACGCTGATTACATCCTGCGGGAAATCCATGAAAGCATATGAGGGAGTCATCTTGGGGGTAGAGCTCTGGCGTACAAAGCCCTGCAACAAGGCTACTACTGGCTAACAATGAGGGAGGACGCCGTCGAGCTCGTTCGGAAATGTGATAGTTGCCAGCGCCATGCTAGCATCCAGCGGCAGCCGACTTCTCAACTGAGCTCCTTGGTGGCCCCTTGGCCCTTCATTCAGTAGGGGATGAACATCCTGGGACCGTTCCCTCCGGCTTCCGGTCAGCACAAATTCCTGTTGGTATCCATCGACCACTTCACCAAGTGGATCGAGGCTGAGGCATTGGCCAAGATCATCGAGGGCAAAGTGAGATCCTTCTTCTGGAAGTCCATAATCTGCCGGTTCGGGCTGCCGCATACTATCGTCATCGACAACGGCCGGCAGTTCAACAACGCAGCCTTCAAAGGATTCTGCACCGAGCTTGGCATTCACCAGCGGTTCACCTCAGTCGGGCACCCTTAGACCAACGGTGCAGCCGAGGTGGCCAACTGCATCATCCTCCAAGGACTTAGTGAAGGGAAAACTTGCTTTTCATATGCACAATATCTCAAGGTGGAAAGCATGTAATTCAATTTAATATTCACATTGAATATAAATTAAAGCATATTAGCAAATCTGAAATTTAAGAGTATGTAAAAATAAGTTTAAAACAATACCTCTCGATGCGGAAGCTGTAGATGACGAACATAGCAGATCCGATCTGCAGGGAGAAGTTCCTACTCGTGCCTTGCAAGAGCCGCACGCGCCGTTCCTCTATATCACACGCACGCCAGAAAACCTTGAGACATGAGATATGGAATCAGAAGGGATAGAGAACTCTTCTCCAAGAGAGGAGTCCCTCTATGTTTGGACTTCTTTGATTTTTGGACTCTTCTTTCTCTGCTACTCTTTCTCTCTCGAAGTTGAGAAAAGTTTCTTAAATAAACTCATTGTAAAACAACCCAAAACAACATTTGAATTTGTTTTACGATACGATAATATCCGATCTTCGAAAGCGGATGGGTTACGGACATTCACGCGTTGTCAATGCGTAAAAAAAATTTATAAAATAAATTTATGGATTCATATCATCTCAATAGTAAGATCATAATTTAAACAAAATTTTAAATTCACGTTATCGAAATGACAAAATCGTAATTTATACAAAATTTCAAATTCATGTTATTAAAATGGCAAAATCATAATTTACATGAAGTTTCAAATTTACACCATCTCAATGGCTAAACCGTAATTTAAACGAAACGATAGAATCGTAATTTACATAAAATGGTAGAATCTTAAATTTTCTGAAGTTTTAAACTCTTTGCCTGCAACTATAATAAAAAAATATTTAAAATATTTATAATACGGAAATAATCAGATTAAATCCGGTTGAAGTCCAAATTGAAATCCGAAAGAACCCATGCGAAGATCTCGAACCATACTTCGCATTAGACTTATTTAATTTCTAATTTAAAGTAATTTATGATTTCAAAATTCATAAATAAACGATCAGAGGTTATATTGGATATCCGATTCAAACCACTTTGAAACTAGATCTAAACCACTCTATTGTCAAACCAACCATTTGTCTATGGTTCAAGTCCTATCCCACAATGGGTCTGAATAAATCCCAAAAATTCACTTAAGTTATAAACTAACTCAAGTTCATCCCCAGAATAAGTACTACCGCTCATGCCCAATGCTAGCTAGACATTGCTACTACAAACTCGGTATTACCCATATGACCAAGTCCCACTTAGATCATGGATAAAGCCTGTCTCCAGGTCACCTGACTATGTGCGTGACTCCATAGGTTCGAATCTAAGTCAGTAGCATAGGAACACTTCCTATACCAATCGATGTGACCATCTAGCAATGGTACCGACATTCGAATAGACCGAATATATGCAAAGCAATATTCAGGAACCTAGGCTATGGTTACCGTATATTCATCCCCTTGTCCTAGTACTCAAGGCGAATACGGAGTTAACTACCAACTCCGAGTAAATCACCCAAGTATGTTTCAATGCAATGAATCTTGTGACACCTCACAAAGATTACCTTGGCCAAGGTTTTGCTAAATTGAAACATAGTTCGAGCACTCTCTCTAATACTTAGAGTGGACAATCCCATCTTGACTCATCACTGACCCAATAAGTACTTGACTGCACCCAGCAACCTTCCATCACCGGATTAGAAATCCGGGTGATCCAGTGCCTAAGTACAGTGAGTTGCTTATCAAGTCAACATGATAGTCTCATGTCAAAGGGACACTTATACCCTTGCCTTTCTGTGAGTTGCTCCAGGCAGTTGAGCACTCAGCAGAGGTGAGTCACTGTTCAGTGAATGTACTCCTACACTCACCCGCATATCATACCAGTGTTATACACTCCTTGGTTTAACAGAATAAACCAACCCATATGGCATACAACGACTTACACTTGATTACGTCATCATCCTAGGTAACAACATATCATTTGGCCGCGAACAGATTTAAGAGTTACTCAACAATTCCTCCATTGTCGAATACATGTAACTCTAAGGACTACAACATATTGGAATTCTATTGGAAGATGTAAACTATATGTATTGCCAAATAGACTTTTATTTATTGAATAAATCATGTACATTCACATCAACTCATAACCGTCTACAAGCTAGACGATTGCCTATATGACACATTTCCTAACACTTAGAGCATGGCTGGACGACTTCAAAGGAAGGTGGGTGAAGGAGCTCCCAATGTGCTGTGGGCCTACCATACCACGCCGCGGGCTCCCATCGGAGAGATGCCCTTCAGCCTCATCTTTGGGTCCGAGGCTATCATCCCAATGGAGATAGGCACCCAAGCCCCCGGACGGAGTCATACAGCGAGGAGGACAACTCAACCCAGCTGCGGGCCAAACTCGACCTCGTGGAGGAGATGCGGGACCGAGAGCGACTTCGGATGGCCGCCTACCGGCAGTGAACTTGTGGAGGAGATGCGGGACCGAGAGCGACTCCGGATGGCCGCCTACCGGCAGTGAACGGTCAGGTACTACAATGCATGCGTCCGCCCTAGGACCTTCCTGCCGAGGGACCATGTCCTCAGGCGAGCTAAAGTTTCTAAGCCGACAGAAAGAGGTAAGTTGTCGCCAAATTGGGAGGGACCCTATCGAGTCACCGAAGTCCTCCATTATGGAGCATGCAGAATCGAAGGACTGGATGGAAAGTCGCTCCCACGGACATGGAATGCCGACAACCTCCGTCGGTATTATTAGTAATGTACCCCTTCTCTACGTTGAGTTGTGTGTCAACATTCTTTCGGGCTCCAGTTCCATATTATATATTAATAAGAGTGTGTTCGAGTAACCCGTCTTTTCAGCGAAAGCTCGAGGTCAGGTGTACCACCGGCTCCAAAAAGCCCGTGGCCAGCTTGGCACCTCAAGACCGATGTACCATCGGCATCGAAGACTGGTGTACCATCGACTCCAAAAATCCCGAGGCTAGCTTGATACCTCAAGACCGATGTACCATCGGCACCGAAGACCGGTACCATCGGCTCCAAAAAGCCCGAGGCCAGCTCGGCACCTCAAGACCGATGTACCATCGGTACGAAGGACCGGTGTACCACCGGCTTCAAAAAGCCCGGGGCCAGCTCAGTACCTCAAGACCGATATACCATCGGCACTGATGCACTTGAGGCCCCCTCGGCTTCGGCCTCGGACCCGGCGTCCCCTCAGCCTCGGCCCGGACGGGCCCCTCGGCTTCGACCTCAGACCGAGCATCCCCTCGGGCTCGACCTCGGATCCAGCGTCCCCTTGGCCTCGACCTCGGACCCAGCATCCCATCGGCCTTGGACCTTATGTCCCGCTACCTCGAGCCCCTGACACACCCACGTGGTCCATCAACTGCCTGTGGTAGCCATGTGGCCCACTACTCCTGCAACAGCGCATGGCCATGTTCCGTAGCGGCGCACGCCTAACATGACCAAGCCACCTGGCACCTGTAGCGTTGTGCATGGCAGGTGGCCGGCAGGCAAGACACCTCTGACATGCTCAGTGTTAGTTGCGACCTGTACTATCAGCCTAGCCACCCGTCCACTACCGGACAATGACACCTCGAAATCATCAACCTTCTGGAACGAAAAAGGGACCCTCAAATAGGTATAAAATGCCCACACTTACAACGAGGAAGGGATCCTAAACTCAAGTTCTCTAGCTATTCTTCTGCTAGTTTTCTGTCTGTTCCCAAGTAACTTACTTAGCGTCGAAGGGTCCCACCGGAGCATTCGGTCTTCGAAAACTTTCTTGCAGGAGCTCTTCGGAGAGGAGGTCCTCCGTCTCTGGCGTTGAAAGAAGATGACTTGGCGTCAACATTATGAAAATTTTTATTCTGCAGACATTATATATTTGCATGCTATCCTTTCATAGCTCTTCGAACTTATTTATCAACGCATATAGAAATCGATGTCATTTCTTGTTGCTTGAGGTTTGAGAATGAATAAAGACATTATGAAAAATAGCTCCTCATGGTGTAATTATTACTAGCCACATACTATATAAGGGTTATTTATATTATCAAATAGATTAAATTATTAATTACTAGGCCAAGCTTGACATTGTGAGGGTCCTGAGTAGATCACTCATACTCCTTGTTAAATTCTTTCTAGGGTTTGCAATAACATGTTATCATTACCTACATATTTTTTCTTTATACCATCTTACATCCATAGCTATTTATTTAATGTAAACAATTTCTAAAGCCTCTATTTTAATAGAAAATAGTACAAAATTTTGTGAGGCATTTTTCTTTACTTACCATTATTGATTTTCCATCTAGAAGTGCCACATATTAGACAATACTCTTTCTCTTTAAATTCCTTTTGAAATAATACACAATCATATTAGTCTTAAATCTCACAATATATTTTCTACCTCATAATAAAATTTTGAAAGTGTCTCTAGAAAAAACTTCTTTAATAATTCAAGCAACATACTAAATGATATAACTCCATTGATTACAAACATTCAAGTAGAGCAACTTTACAAAGAAAGGCAATATCAAGATTTTTGTGTACCCTAGATATAATTCACATCGTGCCTTTGGGAATAATCTATCAATTTTTTTTTTTTGTATCCACTTCAACCAAATTGTCAAGGCAATGTGTTTATATAGTCCTATCTCTATAAGGCTAACAATTAAGAGGGACCTCTTGAGTTTAACACATTTTTGTCTTTCTTTAATTAAAATTATTCAGTGACGTTTCTTACTTGTATGATAGACTTAGGCTTCCCATTTCACTTCTTTATCCTTTCTTTTATTGCACATCTTTTATACTAAAATAATATTTATTACAATGTTATAATATATTGCAAGTAAATGGATCTTCGTATGCATTAATTGCAGAAAAAGTTATCCACATTAGCGATCGAGAAATAATATATTTAAAAGAAAGAATTTTTTAAAATATTTTATTTATTTTTTAGAATAATAAATTCTTAAAAAAGTAGATTAATTTATTGAAAAGGAAAATAATATTTTAGAAAACATAACCTTAAAATAATAAAAAATAAAAATAATTTAAAGAATTTTAATCATTCTCAATAAAGGAAAAAAATGAGAACTAGATAACTTGAAAACGAACAGCCATTTATTTTTTTATTTTTTTACTTATCAAATATAATTTTTAAAACTCAAAAATAAAAATTTAAAATTTTTAAAAAATAAAAATAGAAATAAAAATAAAAGATGTTTTCTAAAACCTGACCTAGTTTTCTCTTCGATAGGACCTAAGATGGGGAAACGGACGGCGATAATCTGTTCATATTCATCTGATGGTGGTAATGAAAGTTGGTGTTCCTCCTAATCTAACAGAAGTATCTAATGACCGAAATCCTTTCGGAAATCACAACGAAGCTCCGTCTAATATCATCGGAAAAACAAAGGGCTTTGCAATCGGATTTTGATTAAAATTTTTATTTTTAAAATAAAAAAATAATCATAACATTAAAAATACTTTTAATTAAATCGTTATCAAAATACTTTTTTGAAACTATCCTAAAATTTGAATGAATCTAAAAGAACATTTCTTTATTCATTCAAATGTTTTTAAATTTATTTCTTTTAATATTAAAAATTTATCAAATTTAAATTTTATTATTTTTAAGTTTAAAAATAATTTTTAAAATATTATTAAATATATTTTAAATATTAAATATTAATAAAATATAATTTAAAATTTAAATATAATTTATATTTTAAAAATAATTTTCTTAACCACAAACTAAATATAGCAAAGCTAAAAAAAAATGGCAACTCAGGAAGTCGTACCTCGCCGACGGTGCTGATGGACATGGAAACAATAAACGGTGGATCTTCTCTACAAATTTTATGCGGCCTTGACTCAAAAATAAACTTCACATCGGAGGTCGTCCATGCGGCGAGGGTCGCGCCTCTCTCTTGAAGCTATAAATACACGTCTTCTCTAGCGCCTCTGGATTCTTATTTTTCGTCCTTCATCGTGGACTTCTCTTTGGGATTCTGGGTCTCTAATTGAGCTCAGATGGCAAGCAAGGGAGAGGCCTCCTCTTCGGATTCGTAAATTTCATTACTTTCCATGGATTTTACTAGATTTTTATCTGAATACTAGGGTTTTGATTTATGGGGGGTTTAATTTGATGCAGTAAAGGAGCGAAGAAGGATTTTAGCACGGCTATTCTCGAGCGGAAGAAAGCGCCGAACCGATTGATCGTCGACGAGGCGATCGACGATGACAATTCGGTAGTGTCGATGAATCCGGAGACGATGGAGAAGTTGCAGCTGTTCCGTGGAGATACCATCCTCTTGAAGGTGACGATCTATCTCTCATAATGATTTGTTTTCTAATTGTTAGGGTAATTTGTTTTTTTTATGGGGATTGAGAAGTGGGAGATTGGAATGCTTGGGTTTTTTAGGGCAATTGAAAGTTATATATATATTTTATTTGTGGGGTGTCAAACTTCACTTCTTTTCTTTTCGAAGGAATTGGACTCCATCTAAGTCTGAAAGGTTTTGG
Organism: Calamus simplicifolius; assembly: GCA_900491605.1. Lineage (NCBI taxonomy): Eukaryota > Viridiplantae > Streptophyta > Magnoliopsida > Arecales > Arecaceae > Calamus > Calamus simplicifolius. Next base: position 174,708 of record UESW01002290.1, read on the forward strand.
AAAAAGAGGGTTTTACCCATGCTTTCGTAGTGGATTTACAGAGTCTAGCTTTGTTATAGACAAACAACACTTATTCTTTAATTCTGTACCGAGATCAATTTACGGTTTTGATTTATACATTGCATTGTGAGGTGGATTGTTAACTTATGTTCTATATTAAATATTATAGGGGAAGAAACGGAGGGACACTATTTGCATTGCACTCGTGATGATACATGTGAGAAGCCCAAGATTAGGATGAATAAAGTTGTTCGGTCAAATCTTAGAGTTAGGCTTGGCGATGTAGTTTCTGTCCATCAATGCCAGGACGTTAAGTATGGGAAGCGTGTGCATATATTGCCAATTGATGATACCATTGAAGGAGTTACTGGGAACTTATTTGATGCATATCTGAAGCGTGAGTATTCTCTTTTCTTGCTATATTTTTGCGAGATATATTGTGTAGATTCATGTCTGGTGTGTAGGTGCATGATTTATCGTTCTTGTAAATCCCTTTGATATTGTTGTTCTTGTTATTGTTTATATCTTCTTTACATGTTCTGTGACACAATTTCTATCTCAATTTACTAAGTAGTGCTTAATCTTTGAACTAAATACTCGCTAGTTTCTTGTGTAATGTTCAAGGTGATGTGTAGGGTGCGCATCATTGAATGGTTAATGTTTTGCAGAGAAAACTAGCATGGGAGCTACTATGTGCATCATTTTCAAGTGCACTTATATCACTTTGAAAATGCTGTGCTAAAAATATTATGACCTTATGTTCTGTTTGCCCAATTGTATTTTTTTTAGTTGGGATGTGACATAACCCTCATGTTATGAAGTTATTTTAGTGTTTGTATAAGTCATTCGAGTTCAGTGCTATGTTTATCAAAAATCACAGATTCATTTTTTTCCAGAACTTTAAAACCAAAGCCAAAATGTTTTGGCCTTAGTTAGAACCAATTTAGAACTTCGGTGACAGTGTTTGAGATAAAACTAAATTATTTTTCATAGATATGGAGGAAAATAAATTTCCACATAAATGGTTCTTTAGAAAATATTAAGAACAGAAACAAACTCAGCTGTTGTGTATTGATTGCTGAAAAGATTGAAAGCAATCAGCTTCAATCCAATCACTAATTTGTTGTTGAGAGAATATCAACAGGAGAAGCAGATCTGGACCTAGACTCAAATCTGAAAAACAAAACTTTGGGGGGGGGGGGGGGGGGGGGGGGCAAGGGAGATTGGTAGTTTCCAAGTTTCCTATAGAATGGGATGCCTTGCATCCTGGCAGTGAATGTTCTGTGGAAACCGGTCTTTTACTTGATTTGTCCTGTATGGAAACTCGGAATGGTGTGTTGTACCAACACGTGGGATGCCCTTCTGTCCCATTAATATTTAACATCTTATTTTTCCAATGTAATTCATGTACAATACTCAAAATCAACCTAGAGTAGAATGCTTATTCCTTTTAATAAACCTAACCAACCAGTATTTCAACTACAATTAGGACATATGGGAATAACCTAAAATATACAACTAACTAAACCATTGATTTTAATTGACTAGCTGGTTCACCATTAGACTCATGTCAAGACCCTTTAATTTGGACATAAATTAGAAGCAATGAATGTATCTGAACAAGCCTCGATTACCATTCATGTGAACAGTAATTTTGAAGTCCTAAACATTATTAAATGAAAACTCTAATACATCAATTGTTTCCCCTATGTTGAACTTTGTCCCTGTGATCTTCTGAGAGCTTTTGTATGATTTCTACATGCCCAAGCCATTGTTGAATTTTCATAATTTGATGATGAAGTACCACAGATGATTTCTTTATCAGTCCATTACATAGATAGTTGCATTAGTTTATCTTAATCAATGGTCTTGATGACCTCAATCACAAGATAGATGTCAAATAGAATTGGATTCAAAATTTGTCAAGGATTATATCAATGTAGTGTCTAATCTCAATATTAGTTGTCAAAAGTACATGAAGCTTATTTTCAATGACTGAGTTTTTTGCTGTTTAAGGATGTCTCAGTGCAAACTAGTTCCAGTGCCTGTTGCTCCAATCCTAAATGATCAACATGGTGAATTCATGGATCTTCAATCAGTAGAATTGTAGATTGTTGATCAGCCTTTTCTCATCTTTGTTTTGAGATGCTAATTATATTCTTGCACACACTATTGTAGTTTTAAGAAATTCTTATGTAGAAATGTCATATTTTGAGTTTTGAGCTGTTCATTCTTTATAGGTGGGTTGAAACATCCTGGAAATATTTGGTTTGATTTTGTTTGGTAACTGCTTGTGTGCTGTGATGGCTGGAACTAAGGATCTTACTACTGTTGATCAATTCATGTTATTTTCCAGTAAATTAGAAATTATTTTGTTTGCAAAATTACTTTGCTGATAATAATCTGACATTAGCTGATTGAAGGTGGTTGTTGTATGCCGTAATTTTTATTTTCTTCTTGATGCTTTGTCATTTAGTAATTTTTCTATGAATTTTGGTTTTGTTAAGTGCCTATTTAATCTGTCTTCTTTCATTATCATATTTTTTGAAATTAGAGCTGTAAATCAGAACCATATATTAACAAATTGTTGATGTTTGATGTGGTGCTTTATGATGTATATTCATGTAAATTATCTTTTATGCCACTTTAAGTATTCTTTGTATGTGGGTCCATTTGCTTAATTTCATATCCCCCCCCCCCCCCCCCCCCCAAAAAAAAAAGCCAGTTTAAATGCTTCAAACTTCAAGTTTCTTGAGTGGTTTGGCATGATTGCACTTTATAGGTTGTCATTTCAATCCTTGAGACTTAGAATGATCACCATATAAATATATTTTTGTTGGATCTCAATGTTTGGCACTTCTATTGAGTTGGTGTCAAGTTTAACATAGCAGGTGAAGGTTTGCTCAATAATTAAACTATGGGCAGTTAGTTAAGTTTGTCTGTTATCACATATCAAGGATTTAATTAAAAAATCCACCAGCTGAGATGGCATGTGCAGTGTCATGCTGTTTTGCACTGGCACATGTACCGCATTATGCTCATGCACATGCCACATTGTGCTGAAATAAGAAAAAACTATTTAATATTTTAAATTTCCTATAAAAGAATATTTGTGTCATGCTGACCTGTACTTAGTGATGTTGACCTAGTACAATATGTGCATGTCTGCACCTTGATGATAAATTAGTACTTTGGTATGTTTGGTTAGTCAAACCATCCAATATCCATTTAGCTACACCAGTAGGGAAACTGGGACCTATTGCTTTGAGTTCACTTATGCGAATAGGTCCACAAAGATTTGAGTTGGATTTTTGTGTGTTTGCATGTACAACAAGAACGGTAGTAAAGTCTATTCCAAAATGAGTTGGGATCGGCTATGTGAATCATTTTTCTTCATTATGTTTGGTTTAGATACATTTTTGTTAGATGCAAAGATATTATATCTTTCTTTTTTACTTTCTCTCATATAATTTTTGTTTTGCCTTCATCTTTTATTCCTACTAAATCACTCCTTCATATTAGTGCATTTCTAGGACTACGTTACAAATGTGCAAACTATTTAAGTTGTCCTTCTTTCAATTTATCTTTAATTGGCACTACCTCTACCATTTTATAAATAATTTTATTTGTTATTTTATCATTTCTCATATTATTACACATCCATCTCGTCACATTCATTTATTTCTAATTATACTAAAACTTGTATGCTTGCATGTAAAGTCATAAATTAAACCTCTGTATTTAAACTTTTTTCCATCAAGTTTTCATGGTAAAAATTTTGACATTGGGGAGTCTTCAGTTTGCAAGATGAATTTTCTCAACCAATCCTGAACCTAGATAAAATGAATAGGACCGAGCAAAGGAAGAAAATCAACTTGTTTCTGCTGCATGTTAGGTGATTATACCAACATAATTCTATTTGAAATTGTCATACATCTCCCTCAGTTTTTCCCCTCTACGAGCAAGACAGTTCCTCTCATATTTTTCACTAATAAACAGAGAAAAAATTTGAAAGGACACCAAACTTGGTTTCATGATCAAATGACACGCAGCACCCAAACATGGTTTCAGCTGCCAAAGATGTGCCCTGCATGTTTGAGCAATGACTCAATTATTTTTAACCAACCAACTTTCTTTTAAGGTTTTTTTTTAATAAAAAAATTGGGTGTCACTACTTGCAGCGTGGACCATGGTGACCTGAAGAAATTAATGTAAATAGGCACCAAAAATACCTTAATTTGTTGACTCTCAAAAATTTAGTTTCATCCAAGGCACTGTATCAGCAAGAAGCTCTTGATAACTCTCTTTTTTCTTGGGTCAAATTATTCTCCCTTGATTGCATGTTCATGACCCTATACTTAATTTATATGAGCTCCTATGGTTGGAGAGGCATTCATTTTGATGAGTTGGCTTGCACTTTAATGGAGAACCATTTTACCATTACCTTATTTGAGTGCTAGCATATTTTTTTCCCTTTGTAGAGCTTGTTTGGTGCTCTCTCACTTAGAGCATCTGCATTTGTTACCTTCAATTTGTGACTGACCTAAGCATTTTCCTAGGAGATCTAGAGAAAAGGAGCTACTCGAACCTCTCATGTTTAACATGTGTACTTGTTAAACCTGTGATCATCTTGTCTTCTTTTTTGAACTAAAATGATGTAATATGCCTTGTTTTGTAGGTCTTTTGAGGTATCAAATTTTGAATGGAATATTTGTAGATGATATTTACTTTGATTCAATAACCAGTGCGCAGTGGTGCTCATGGTAAGTGGGTGGGTATCAAGTCACTAATATTTGCTTCCATAGATTGATCTGATGTATCCATGTAGACATGCATGGTCATGGAAACTCGGTGTGCGGCTCCATCCAACATTCTGGACCACATGTTTCTTTTTCCATGATGCTGTCGTCTTTGCTTTCATGTGTTGTACCCTTTCATATGGTTGAGTAGCAGGGCTAATAGGACACTTGGTTGCCTGCAAATTTCACCTCAAAATATCTAATACATACCAACCTTGGGCTGCTGCTGTTGGCTTTTGGTTGGCTACCTACATAATCGATTCATTTGCTCAGTAGAGTTGTGCGGCAAACTGGAAACTTCAATATTTTAACTGTTAAAAGTACCACCTGTTCTTCATAACTCCTGCAAACTGTTGCTACCGAGAGATCTCCACCGTTCATGCCCTCAACCTTCCCATTTTTACTAATTAAATATTCACAACTCTTTGGGCTAGGCTAGCTCTCGTCTTTCTCTAGGCAGTCTATGTATATAGCATTTTGGATATTTATACTTCTCTGTTATGCTGAATTGGCCCTTAATATCATGCCTTTGGCCTGGCCCCTCTGGTTTTTATGGACCCAGTGAATTAGCTTTGATCATATATGATACAGAACAAGTTGGGTCTATATTTTTTGAGTTCTGCTGAGGTTGGCCCCTAATATTATGTCTCACTAAAGTTCAAATGGATTGGTATTGTAGTTTTTCTTAGGTGATTAATTTAGTTTTGATAATATGTAGTTTATCATGCATATAGCATAGATGTTAATTTAGAGACAAGTTAGGCCCAGTTTTAGCTTGCTTATGATATTTGAGCTAACCCAAGTTCTATAAAGCTCTTTGGTCTGACTTGGGCCAAGCATGTCAGTTCGAGCATAGAATAGTTGCAGTTAGGCCAGGGATGTCATTGAACCAAGCTTGATTTAGCCTAGGTCTGATCAGGCTTGACTTGAAGTTATATTTGAACCTGAAATTTGAGTGCGGATGATTAGTTATTTCATCATATGTTTATTTGAGCTTAGTTTTGAAGTGTTTCAAACACTAACCTTTCTCAATCCACTTGATAACCTTGGATGAAGCTGAAATCAATTCAAGCTTGGTTAAAGTTTGAATGTTGCTCAGTTTAAGCTTGAATTAATGTCAAAGTTTAGTTCCATACTGTTCCTCCTCTCAGGAGCTCTCAAGAAACGTAGGTATAAGTTTGCAGATTAACAACCAACATTGAAAGGAAGAGAAAAAAACTTCTAAAAGCTCATTTGATTCTTATCCAATCTCATGGATTGATCATGGTGTTTAACAATCTCCTGCATCTGGCCTTTGCTGTTCTTGAATTTTACATTTTGGCAAAATAATTTTAGGCATTCTTGAATCCTTCACTATATATTGTTTTTATTCTAGCAATGATTTTGTAAAATACAGCCAAATACTTATGCTTTATTCTATGCTGACTCAAATACTTGACATATATAATGCCTGTTGTGGTTTGTGTTTCTAGTGCTGGATAGTTTTTCTTTCTATTCAAGAGTTGTAATATTTTTATCATGGTATTTGTTTTGCATGAAATGATCCTATTGGCTATGTTGGTGTTTCATAAGCAGTAATGTAATTTGAAGGTATTCTGATTCACTTATTAAGTCTGTTTTGCATACGAAACATACCGTTCTGTGCTTTCTAATTTCAAAATGTAATTCTCATTTCCTGGATGTTTTGCAGCATATTTCCTAGAGGCATATCGTCCTGTAAGGAAAGGGGATCTTTTCCTTGTTAGAGGAGGGATGAGGAGTGTTGAATTCAAGGTGATCGACACAGACCCACCTGAGTACTGTGTTGTTGCTCCAGACACAGAGATATTCTGTGAGGGGAGCCTGTAAAAAGGGAAGATGAAGATAAACTTGATGAGGTGGGGTATGATGATGTGGGTGGAGTGCGAAAGCAAATGGCTCAGATCAGAGAACTAGTAGAACTTCCTCTGAGACACCCCCAGCTATTCAAGTCCATTGGTGTGAAACCACCAAAAGGTATATTGCTGTATGGACCGCCTGGGTCAGGAAAGACTCTGATAGCCAGAGCAGTGGCAAATGAGACAGGTGCATTTTTCTTCTGTATCAATGGCCCAGAGATTATGTCAAAACTAGCTGGTGAAAGTGAGAGCAATTTGAGGAAGGCTTTTGAAGAAGCAGAGAAGAATGCACCGTCCATCATTTTTATTGATGAGATCGACTCAATTGCTCCTAAGCGAGAAAAGACTCATGGAGAAGTTGAAAGGCGCATTGTTTCTCAGCTCTTGACATTAATGGATGGGTTGAAATCCCGTGCTCATGTGATTGTTATTGGGGCTACTAATCGGCCCAATAGTATTGATCCAGCTCTTAGGAGGTTTGGGCGATTTGACAGGGAAATTGACATCGGTGTTCCTGATGAAGTTGGACGTTTGGAGGTCCTCCGAATTCATACAAAGAACATGAAGCTAGCTGAAGATGTAATCAATCTTTAATGATCATCCTTCTGACCATCTTCATTTTCTTTTCCTTTTCCCCCTAGATTTTGATTCTTCATTCATTTCTGAAAATCTTTTAATGTGTGAGATCGTTCATATCTTGCAGGTTGATTTGGAAAGAATTGCTAAAGATACTCATGGGTATGTTGGTGCTGATCTGGCTGCCCTTTGCACTGAATCTGCCCTACAGTGCATACGTGAAAAAATGGACATCATTGATCTAGAAGATGAATCTATAGATGCTGAGGTACTCAACTCTATGGCGGTTACAAATGAGCATTTTAAGACTGCTCTTGGAACCAGCAATCCATCTGCACTTCGTGAAACTGTGA
>UESW01002290.1:186223-224248 GCA_900491605.1 Calamus simplicifolius
CCCCGAGACCGGTGGGGGCCCCGGGGTTAAGAAATGATGACCCCACCCCCGACCCCGAGGGGGTGCCGGGGGTGGGGAATGACGATGCACCCCGAGACCGGTGGGGGCCCCGGGGTTAAGAAATGATGACCCCACCCCCGACCCCGAGGGGGTGCCGGGGTGGGGGAATGACGATGCACCCCGAGACCGGTGGGGGCCCCGGGGTTAAGAAATGATGACCCCACCCCCCGACCCCGAGGGGGTGCCGGGGGTGGGGGAATGACGATGCACCCCGAGACCGGTGGGGGCCCCGGGGTTAAGAAATGATGACCCCACCCCCGACCCCGAGGGGGTGCCGGGGGTGGGGGAATGACGATGCACCCCGAGACCGGTGGGGGCCCCGGGGTTAAGAAATGATGACCCCACCCCCGACCCCGAGGGGGTGCCGGGGGTGGGGAATGACGATGCACCCCGAGACCGGAGGGGGCCCCGGGGTTAAGAATGATGACCCCATCCCCGACCCCGAGGGGGTGCCGGGGGTGGGGAAATGACGATGGTTGCCGTTACCTTCTCTGACGACGCTGGAATCAGTCATATCAAATAATAATTAATATGGGTTCAGCTGGACTCATTTCCTGAGCCCAAGTCTCACACCTACAACTTTATTCTACTTTACTTCATCTCTCGATCGGTATGTGGATGGAAATAGCTGCCAAGCATGCATCTTAATTTGTCTCTCGATCGGTACCTCCAGGTGGTAATTAATGCAGTGTTAATTTCTATTCCCCTATCACCTATGCCAATTAAATTATCTAAACAAGCTTCTCATGAACACTCTCGTCATCATCCCTTGCTGCTGGATTCTATTCAATTGGACTATTATTATTGTTGTGGAAATTTGTTCTTCAACTTGAGTGCGATCCAACTTTGAATCTGGACGCCGATCTCTCGTTCGGGTGGAACCTGCAAGACAGTCCTCGCACAAAGAGTGTCGAAGGTGGCCCTCTACGAAAGACCCTATAATGTCCAAGTTAGTGAAGATTCACAGCAAGCAGATATGAGAAGAAAGCTCTCGCAGAAGAGTCTCTCGCGAAAAGCTACTCAAAGAGTTGGGGAGCTCTGCTCAAGCTTCAGTGGAGTTTTTTTTATTAAAAGAGTGAGCATACCTGGAAGACTTCAAGATAGGGCATATATATAGGTTGCCAGGGTGATGACAGACAGCTATCTGATTTCTTGGGCGCATCACCAGGGGTCCGAAATCGTTATGATTCGAATCTAATTCGAATCAAATTTGTTACGAGATTGGTACCTTTCGAATCTGGTTAGTTAGAGAATCAACGGTTAGGAAGGTTAGCTGGTGCTTTAAGATTCGGTGACTCGGCGGCTTTAAGTCACATATGACATTATTTGGCTTTTTTCTTTTCTTAGGGTAGTCAAAGGCCCACATGGATGAAATCTTGCCAAATCATCATGGATTTGGATTCTCCAGCGCTTGGTTCCGCAGAGGTTTAGAGGTACCTTGGTTCGACTGAGGTATATGAATAGCTCGGCTTCGCCGAAGCATATGAATGCCTCGGTCCGACCGAGATATAAGGATCGCTCAGCTCTATCGAGGCATATGAATACCTCGGTCTAGCTGAGGTATGAGGATAGCTCGGCTCTGCCAGAGCATATGAACGGTTCGATACGAGAATGACTTAGTCTGAGAGTAGCTTGGTCCGAGAATGATTCGGTCTCGCCGAGGCGTATCGGCTCTGTTATTTTCTAGATGTGACAGCTGGCGGATCAAAAATCAAAAGTGATCTTGACCTTTTTGTCGTATGCACGAGTATTGGCGCAATGATAATTTTTATCCCTCATCACATACCACCCACTCCCTAGTCCGAAGTGTAAGTTTGGGTATAGGGAGTAGAGTCTTGGATAACTTCATTCAGACGGAAGGATTCGGAGAGGCATGCAATGATGATTTCATAAATGTCGCGTCGTCATTCCATCATTTTTCTCGGTGAATGAGGCAAGAAACCCCTCGTTTCTTGTGGACGATAATTGGGGGAGTAACACATGGCAAATCCTGATGTCTAAGGCATCCAAACTGGCGATTCCAAGATTTGGGGATTCTCGGAAACAATGCGTTGCCCCTTCACCGAGGTAGTTTAAAAGGAGGGTTGTGGGGGGAGCGGGGTCATCCCCACCGCACTATTCTTTTTCCTCTCCCCCAAAGGTTCATCTTTTCTAATTCTTGCGATTCCTTTCGAAGCTTGTTCCTCTCGACTCGGAAATATGAAGAGCCCAAACGACGTAGCTTCTGTAATGACCATGGAGGATTTGGACAAGGTTCACTGAAGGTACCGAGTTCCTCGGGACATTGCTCTGTGGATACTAAAATTTGAGCAGAGAGTCTCGGAGCAGCTAGGGCTCGAAGTTTTCCTCTATGAAGAGAGCCTGAGGGCAGGTCTCCAGTTCCCCCTCCACCTGTTGATGAAGGAAATAATGAGATTCTACAACATATGTCTGACGATGGTGGCTTCGAATAGTTGGCGCAACATTGTCGGATTCATATCGATGTGTAGCCGTGCTGGGGTGACAGCGACGCTCCCCATGTTCAGGGTTTGCCACAGCTTGGTCTACGGAAGGAGCTCTGTGTGGCCCTACATCGGGCCCCAAAAGTCATTTAAGATGATAACAGACAATCCATCTTCCATAAAGGAGTGAAAATCCTGATTCTTTATCGCCGAGGGAAACATTGGTTTTGATTTCTCCAGAATTTGGACGGATTATGCGAAGGACTCAAAGGCTCACCTAGAGTTATCCGAGCTAGAGAAGAAGGATTTTCTCACCCATTGTAGTGGTCGGGTGTTTTCGGTCAGTGATCTCTTGGCGGAGGATGCCCTTTTTGCCGCCGGACTTAACTCGGTTGATCCTCAAGGTAGGCTCTTATCCCTTTTGCATATTAGTTATGTCTTGGCAATCTAGCCATAGACTAAATCATCCTCTATTGGGTCTGCAGCCGAAAGATCAAATTTCATGAGCCAAATTAAAGGGGAGCTAGGAAAACACCGGAGGGGATCTGGTTCCGAAAGGCATAAATCTGAGAAGAAATCTTATCTTTCTGAATCGCACTCAAAAGAGGTGAGATGAGTCGAGACCGATCGGCAATCCTCTACACTGGAGGAGAAGGATGCGGCATTGTTGACAGCAGTGGAGACAACAGTACTAGCAGCGGTGGAGATGACGGCATTTGGCTAGCAGCGGTGGAGATGACGACATTTGGCTCGGCCCTCAGCCGTACTGAGGGTGCTCGGACATACTAAGTCTTTGTTGACATTTAGCTCAGTCCTCAGCCATAATAAGGGTGCTCGGACATATCGAGTCTTTGTTGATATTTAGCTCGACCCTCAGCCATACTGAGGGTGCTTGAACATGCCAAGTCTTTATTGATATTTGGCTCGGCCCTCAGCCGTACTGATGGTGCTCGGACATACCGAGTCTTTATTGACATTTGGCTTGGCCCTCAGCCATACTGAGGGTGCTCGGACATACCGAGTCTTTGTTGATATTTGGCTCGGCCCTCAACCATACCGAGGATGCTCGGACATATCGAGTCTTTGTTGATATTTGACTTGGCCCTCAGCCATACTGAGGGTGCTCGGACATATCGAGTCTTTGTTGATATTTGGCTCGGCCCTCAGCCATACTGAGGGTGCTCGGATAGACCAAGTCTTTGTTAAAATTTGGCTCGGTCCTCAGCCATACTGAGGGTGTTCGGACATACCGAGTCTTTGTTGAGGGACCCGTAGGCCATTAGTCGAATGAAACCTGTCTCTTATTAAAACTTTGGGAGAGATTGCTCGGACATAAACAGTGTGAAATCTCATTATTGTAAGTAGAATGGGTTTGGTGAGAGCATACTTTATTGATAATATTTTTGAAGGTTGTCCGAATTCCAGGTTCAAGGAATGGATTTTTCGTCTAGATCATGGAGCTTGTAAGTGCTGGGCCTGATGATTTCTGTAACTTGATAGGGGCCTTCCCAATTTGGAGACAACTTTCCCTATTCTAATGGTTTGGAGACGGATGCCATGCGGAGCACAAGATCGCCAAGAAGGAAGGACTTTTCTTTGACTTGGGAGGAATGATAGCGAGCTACTCTTTGTTGATAGGCTGCAATTCGGACTCGAGCCTTCTCTCTAACTTCTTCTATCAAGTTGAGGTTGGTTTGGAACTGTTCGTCGTTCGACTCCTTCGAATAATTTTTCATCCGTGGCGATGGTAGCCCTATCTCCATAGGGATGATAGCTTCCATACCGAAGGCCATTTTGAAAAGAGTCTTGCTCGTAGGGACCCTCTGGGTGGTCTGGTAGGCCCACAAGACATGATGAAGCTCCTTCGCCCATCTGCCTCGAGCCCTATTGAGCCGAGCTTTGATTCGTTGCAGTAAGGTTTAGTTGTTTACCTTGGCTTCTCCATTGGCTTGGGGATGCCCAATGGAAGTGAGATAGTGGCAGATGCCGAGATCCTTGCAGAACTCCCGGAATTTAAGATTGTCAAACTATCTCCCATTGTCGGTGATGATGGTGTGTGGAAAGCCGAATCGATAAATAATGGATCTCCATATGAAATCTCTAGCCCGAGCCTCAATTATCTGAGCGACTGCCTTGGCCTCGACCCACTTGATGAAATAGTCGATTGCTATGAACAGAAACTTCCTTTGTCCCATGGCAAGAGGAAAAGGACCAAGGATGTTCATTCCCACTTGAAAAAAGGCCAAGCAGACATTATGGATGTTAAGTGAGCAGAGGGGAGTCTCTGTATGTTCGAGTGTCACTGGCATGATGTTGGGGAGCGCGGAATACCCCCAAGATCACGGCTATAGCGTATATGAGTAATACAAAAACTTTTATCGTTCTAATCTATGAGTATAAGATCATACCTTCAGACTTGAACGTTGGAACAGTTTGATTTGATTGCTCGACCTCAACCTTTTAGCCTTCCGCCGTATTCTCGAAAATACCTTCCTTCTCTCTCAAGATGGTGGGATCTCTCGGCCGATCTAGGGTTTCTTGTTTTTCTTTTTCCTTAAAACGTTAACCCTAGCAACCAACTGAGAGGGTATTTATAGGGCTACAACAGGGGACCAATAGGCAAATATGAAAAGGACTTCCCACGTAATTAAATCTCCTAATCCTATCCTGGGTTAGGATTCAATTACGTAAATTATAATTCATTCCACTAAAGAATCATAATTGTACTCCTAATCACATTCAAATTTATATTTTCGAGCCTTAATATTAAATATTTATTATCTCCCCACGTTAAGATAATAGATATCCATCAATTAAATTTAATTACTGACAATATAATTTAATTGGCTGTTATTATCCTTGAGACTTATCCACTTAATTTATTTGATGTATCGGATTCAAAATCCACTTGCAAGATTTGATACAATCAAACTTATAAGCTTTCTCAAGGGGATATCATTAATCCAAATTAACAGGACGTGGATTCCTTCAACTATTAATATTCACCATATATATAATGTTATTGCCCAACCCACTGAGTTAATTGACTCATCTAGAATCTCACTCTATGTGTAATCAAAGCAATAATCACTACATACACGTGTCTAGAAATAGAATTCGGATTAAGAGCATAAGTAATCATAATATTCATGAGTTTTAAATTATTTTATAAAGTCAGTATAAAATAATTAACTCAACTGGGTCCTGTTCAATACACACAAAGTGTACTAGCACAAATAGTTAGAATAAACCATTCCCCGTAGTCAAGACAGACCTACTAAAAATTTGTGCTACAGTTCTACTGATGGTGTGTCCAATTCCATTTAAAATGTGAACAATAAACTTGTATTCCAAAAGAACCGATGCTCTAGTCTTCTGTGTGTAAGCCATACTCTACACACTAGATCAAATACTCTTTGTAAATACTAGACACATGCACATATATATAGTAAATGGCACACATTGCTCAAAATGAATTCTCATTAAAATGTAAAGACATAACATAAAGTATATCTTTTAGTCTATATCTCTATCACATGAGTCACAGGCCTAGACAAAATCATCAGTGTCTTTTTGCATAGTTGGCCAGTAGTACCCCTGGTGCAACACTTTGTGGCATAAGGCTTGGCCGTCGAGATGGTTGCCGCAGATGCTCTCATGGACTTCCCGAAGAGCATAATCAGCCTTCGATGGACGAAGGCATTTGAGCAAAGGCATAAAGAAGGATCTCTTGTATAGCTGATCATCAAGTAGGACATAATGTGACGCTTGCATTTTTAATTTCCTTGCATCCTTTCTATCTGTTGGAAGTGATCCCTCTTTGAGATACTTAAGGATTGGGTTGAACTATGATGGTTCGGCATCAATCTGTATCACTTGATTAGCATCGGCAATGCTGGGCTTTTCTAGAACTTCCAATATAATTTTTGCTCAAGATCCATCGAGTCGGTGGTCGCTAGGTAAGATAAAAGGTCGGCACGCGCATTCTCTGCCCTTGGAAGCTGAATGACTTCAAATTCAAAGAAATGTGAGGACAGGTCGCACACCCTTTGAAGATATCGAATCATGTTTGGCTCTCAAGCTTTGAATTCTCCTTGCACATGTCCGGCCACCAATTGAGAGTTAGTGTAAGCATTTAGCTTTTTGATTCCGAGGTTGCGGGCGATGCGAAGTCCAACAAGCAGAGCCTCATACTCTGCCTCGTTGTTGGAGGCTGGGAAGGAGAAGCGGATGCCATATTCAAGGGTCGCGCCCTTCGGACTGATAAGAACCAAGTCGGCACCAAAGCCATTTGCATTAGATGATCCATCCGCATGAAGCGGCCACAGGGCATCAGCTTTGGTTGTTCGATGGCATTCGAAGTGGAACTATCCTCAGGAATGGTGCATTCAAGGAGAAAATCTGCCAGGATTTGTGCTTTAATGGCTGGGAGCAGCTGATACCAAATATCATGCCCACTTAGCTCAATGGCCCATTTAGTCATTCATTCGGACATCTCTGGGTGGTGGAGGATTGGCTTAATGGGTTGGTTGGTCAGGACTGTCACAGTGTGTGCTTAAAGTAGGGTTGCATCTTTCGAACAGATGTTATAAGAGATAATACCACATTTTCAATTTGAGCGTACCTGATCTCAGCATCCCAGAGTATTTTGCTAACATAGTAAATCAGCTTTTGGATTTTAGCCTCCTCTCGGATTAGCATGGACCCGACGGCACCCTCCGAGACCACTAGGTATAGATATAGCATCTCCCCAGGCCTTGGACTACTAAGGAGAGATTGCGAGCCGAGGTATTTCTTTAGGTCTTTGAAGGATTTCTGGCAGTCTGGGGTTCATTAGAAATTCTTAGCCGATCGAAGTGCCTTGAAGAAGGGCAAACATCTCTCGGCCAACTGAGCAACAAAGCGGTTGAGGGCCACATCCTTCCAGTAAGGTATTGCACCTCCTTGACCAATCCTAGGGGTGAAATTTGCTACAGAGCTTGAATTTTCTGTGGATTTGCCTCAATGCCTCATTGGGAGACCATAAAATCCAAAAAATTTTCCAAGTTGACTTCGAAGGTACATTTGGTAGGATTAAGCTTCATTCGATACTTTCGGAGTGTGGCGAAGCTTTCTATGAGATCATCAATGTGCTGGGATGCTTCCTTGTTTTAACCAGCATATCATCAACATAAACCTCCATGTTCCGATCGATTTGTTCTTTAAAGACCTTATTGACCAGCCTCTGATATGTGGCACCTGCATTTTTTAAACCAAAAGGCATGACTCGGTAACAGTAGATACCTCGGTTGGTTATGAAGGCGGTCTTTTTCTCATCCTCGAGCACCATGCGAATTTGATTATAGCCCGAATAGGCATCCATGAAGGTCAGCATCTGGTGGCCCGAAGTGGCATCCACGAGCTGATCAATTCGAGGTAGAAGAAAACTATCCTTCGGGCAGGCCTTGTTGAGGTCTGTGAAGTCGATGCAGATCCTCCATTTGCCATTTGACTTCTTCACCATGACAATATTCGTCAGTCAGTCGGAATAGTTCACTTCTCGAATGAAGTTGGCTTTAATGAGCTTGTCCACCTCTTCTTCAATAGCTTTCTGACGTTCAGGGGCGAAGCTTCTCTTCTTCTGCTTAATTGGCTGAAACATCTTATCCACATTGAGGCGTTAGACGAGGACATCTGGGTTGATCCCTGGCATGTCTGAAGTAGACCAAGCGAAGACATCAGCATTTCTTCGAAGGAACTCGACCAAATCCTGCCGAGGCTTTCCTTTCAGCTGTAACCCGACCCTGATAATTTGGTCGGATCGAGTTTCATTGAGCGGAACCTCTTCAAGTTCCTCGGCCGGCTCTCTCCGTTGCTCAGCAAAATCTTCTCGAGCATCCAACCCGTCAATCTTGGGTCTTCTAGACTGTAGGTCGGCAACGAAGCAGTGCCGGGCCACGACTTGACTCTCTCGGACAACTCTCACTCCCTATTCGGTGGGAAACATCATGGCAAGATGAGGAATAGAAATGATAGCTTTGAGGGATATCTATCCTGGCCTGCCAAGGATGGCGTTGTAAGAGGACCGAAGTTTGGTCATTAGGAAGTCCATGTGTATAGTGGCTACGCTGGGCCAAGTGCCTACTTGGACTATCAAGGTGACAACCCCCTCGGGGACTATGGCATCGCCCGTAAAACCCACTAAGGTAGATTCTATGACTTAGAGGTTTTCCATCCATAATTTCAATCTCACAAAGGCATCAAAGTACAAAACATTAACAGAGCTTCCACTATCAACCAAAATTTGGTGTATATCATAGTCATTTATGTTAAGGGATACAACCAATGCATCATTGTGTGAATACTGTATCTCCTGGAAGTCTTCATCAGAAAAAGAAATCTCATTGGCTCGAGCCCTCTTTGATGGATTTTTCTCCTCACCTGGCCAAGCTGATGAGGAGCCAATCGTCGCTATCATATTAACATTGCCAATGATCGAATGATTCGGTGGAGGGGATTGGCGAGGTTCAGGCTGGCGGTCTCCTCCATTGTTCGGCTTGGAGGCTCTCCTGAATCGGTCCAGCTTGCCCCATAGGATGAGTTGCTCAATCTCATTCTGAAGTTGCCAGCACTCCTCGGTGTCATGCCCGTGGTCCCGATGGAATCGATAATACTTGGTCATATCCCTTCGGGCTCCGTTCCCCCGAAGTGGTAGTGGTTGAGGGATCTGGCACTCGATTTCCATTAGGATTTGCACCCTTGGCGCAGTGATCGGAGTGTACCGATCGAACCTCCGGGCCGGGCTTCAGGTGCGATCTCTGGGCGGTTGTAGAGGAACTCGTTGACGACAAGGTGGGCTGGCATGGCGGAGGGGTCGATTCTTCTCTGAACCCTTGGCTCCTTCCTCCTTGATAGCTCAGCCCGGGCTGACCTCCATGACTCCTCAACTCTGGCATACTTGTCTGCCAGGGCCATCATGTCGAAGAGGCTTTTCAAATAATTGACTTCCAGGACCAAATAGAAGTCACCCTCCTTCGACACTCTGCCTGCCAAGGCAGACATTGCCACCTCATAATTGAGGTGGTCTACCTCCAGCATGACCATGTTGAATCGATCGAGATAATTCTTCAAGGATTTCCCCTCTCGCTGCTTGACCTCGGAGAGGGAATCAGATCTCCGTCGATGGCGACGACTACTGATGAATAGGCTGTTCAGCTCATCAAAAGACTCAACGGAACCTAGCTTGAGACTGTTAAACCAGGTTCTGGCAGACCCCCTAAGAGTAGAGGAGAAGGCTCTGCACAGGATCGCATTTGACGCTCGACGGAACATTATGATAGATTGGAAGCTACTTAAATAGTCGTCGGGATCAGTGGACCCGTGGTATGGCTCGATGGCAGAAAGCTTGACATGAGGAGGGATCACTTCTCGCATGATCTTCTCGGAGAAGGGAATGCCCTGCTCTACCTTTGACTAGGGCTGTGGAGCTTGTTTGACGGCATCCAGCTTCTGACGCCATTCTTAACGCATCTCCCAAAGTTGTTTCTGAATCCCCTCGTCTCGAGTGGCAGGGGAAGTCAGCTTAGGGGAGTATGAAGACAACGTCGAATCATGGTGGGATGACGCCAGAGAGGGAGAGCGAACTCGTCGAGATCTAGGCGGACTCTTTATCCTAGCCCTTTGCCGCACCGGCCTAGCCCCTTTGGGCTGCTGGGGATAACTAGCGACCTTGGATGGGTTGGAAGAAGAGATCACCGGTGGGGCAGGGGCAGCGACTCTGCCAGGGAGTTGCGGAGCAAGGGTGGCCGGATGAGGACCCCCTTGGAGCCCTTGAACCAATTGTGTGAGGGCTTGCACTTGTTGGAGCAGTCTAGCGAATTGATCCTGGGTCACCGCGGTCGCCGGTGGTGAGGGAGTCTCGGCCGGCGGTGGCAATGAAGGCGCCACACCATTCGTGGGGTCAGGTCTCTGAAAGGTGGCCTGATCCTGAGCATCGGAAGTAGCTCTCATTCGATTTGCCATTCAAGGGTTGTTCTTCTGGATCCAAGCCTTGTCTCCTGAATTACAAGTTTATAGAACTTAAGGCCATTCCTCTAGCACCAATCTATTGCTGTGGAAATCCGTTCTCCAACTCGGGTGCAGTCCAACTTCGAATCTGGACACCAATCTCTCGCCCGGGTGGAACCTGCAAGACAGTCCTCGCGCAGAGAGTGTCGGGGGTGACCCTCTGCGAAAGACTCTTCGATGCCTAAGTTAGTGGAGATTCAAGTAAGTAGATATGAGGCAAAGGCTCTCGCAGAAAAGTCCCTCGCGAAAGGCTACTCAAAGAGCTGAGGAGATCTGCTCAAGCTTCAATGGAGTTTTTTCTTAGTGAAAGAGTGAGCATATCTGGAAGACTTCAAGATAGGGCATATATATAGGTTGCCAGGGTGATGGTAGATAGCTACCTGATTCCCTGGGCACATCATCGGGGATCTGAAATCGTTATGATTCGAATCTGATTCGAATCAAATTTGTTACGAGATTGGTAGCTTCCGAATCTGGCTAGTTAGAGAATCAACTGTTAGGAAGATTAGCTGATGCTTTGAGATTCGGTGACTCGGAGGCTTTAGGTCACATCTGACATTATTTGGCTTTTTCCTTTTCTTAGGATAGTCGGAGGCCCACGTGGCTGGAATCTTGCCAAATCATCATGGATTTTGATTCTTCCATGCTTGGTTCTGCAGAGGTTCAGTACCTCGATTCGACCGAGGTATATGAATAACTCGGCTTCGCCGAGGCATATAAATGTCTCGATCCAATCAAGGTACGAAGATCATTCGGCTCTGCCTCAATCCAGTCAAGGTATATCCCTTGTCATTATCCATTTGTACTCCTGCTTTTGAACTTTTTGCACATTCAACGGGTCTCTTCTCTTGCAAGAATCTAGCGTACATCCTCTACCAAATATTCTCTATACGCAGTGGGAGATTGTGGGTTCGAGTCCCACCGTGATCGGCTGCGATATGCACCTTAAGTTATTTATTTTGCACTTCCTCTCCACTTTCTAATACCAGTTATTAGCACAACAAACTATCATGTTCATCCACAGATGATGACCCAATACTGTTTTATAATATATATTCTATTTTTAAAGCGATCAAGCAGTCCAAAAGCATGATATCTCAATTCACCATCATGTCATCAACGAGAACGAGAAGTAGGGTGACAAGCAAATTTTTTTTTTCTGTCAAACATGCAATCTCTTATGCACAAAATACAGAAGCTCTTATCATTAGCTGATCACGAAACTCAGTTCTTTCCTTCACTGCGTTTAACCGTCACTAATGGCTTCGTTTTTCTCCGCCGTGGGAGTTCTTTGTCCCTTTGCCTCCTTTTCATCTGAAGCATCGCTTTGCTGCCCACCTAAAGTGCTCAGATCATCATGGGTCTGCCCATGCTGTGGCGGATCAGCACGCTCAAGCTGCTCATACTTGGAAATGACACGTTGTAGCTCGTCGTGAATATTCAGAGCTTCAAACAACAGTGTCTCATCGTCACCAATGCTCTCTATGATCCTCTGTACAACAGGTTGGGATTCTTTGCACTTCGCCACCATACTCAGCATCAGATCATCCTGCATCGAGGGACCAGCCCAATATGATGCCAAATAAATAAAAGCATATTAAGACAAGATAAGATAACCAGAATGGTACAAACAATGGATGCACCCGGCTCTTTTTAACATTTTTGAATGAGAGCTCAGACACTGACAATGCATGCTTATCCTATATATCTAACTTACACACAACTTCCTTCTGGTTCTTGTATATGGATTTCCACAGACGAGAGTGTTCAGCATCAACTTACCTGTGGTTCTCCGATTGAGATGAATTGAGGGGTCTGACTTTGCAAATTGGACTCAGTTTAACAGAGACATAAAAGCAACTAAAATTTATGGCAAGATAAAATATAAATATATACCTTAGTGTTTTTTTCTTGTGTTTCAGAGTTCAACATCGAAGAAAGAATCTCTATGCTGTTCCGAGTTACAACAAGAATTTCCCTTTTTTCTTCCATTGAAAGGGCCACACCATGATAGGAAAGTTCATCCGGCTCCCTGCTCTGCGGATCCATGTGGGCATGACGATATTGTTCAGGAAGAACCAATGAATGATCATCAAGGTCCGGTTCAGAGGAAGAAAACAATGAAGCTGTACTAGCCTCATCCTGCAGAGTAGCTGGTGCCCTCCTTGCCTTCAAACTCTGTATAGATTCAAACCACCAGATCAGCTCAATAGGAAATGTTACAAATGACTTGAATTTTATATACAAACATTGAGAGAGCATGCTTGACCTGGCCACATTTAAGAGAATCTCCCCCTCAAATCTGATTAGATCTACATTTAAATAATAGAGATCTTAGATTGATGATCTAAGCCATCGGATATGATCCACTACTTCTAACATGCTTAATGATACAAGTTTTTCTCGACCTCTTAATGCGTGAGTTATGGGTCTTCAAATTGCATGATTTTTGTTATGTAAGCATTTTAGAGATAATTACATTCAATGACTTGGATTATTAATGTGAAATCTCATCATCTAAATCTAGACTTATATTGATCTAACCGGAGATCCGTTGGAGTGTAAGTCAAATCAAAATCCACCCCCCCCCTCTCTCTCTCTCTCTCTCTCTCTCTATTCATACACACATGCATGTATATATGTATATATATGCTTATGCATGCATGCATACGTCTATATGTATATATGTATACAACTCAACTCATCTAAGCCTTTTCCTAACTACATGGGGTTGGCTACATGAATCTGCTTCCTCCACTCTGCTCTATTAAGGACTAAGTTGACACTCAAATGGGGACGTCCTAGTCTTTCACATAGTTTGATTTAGTATATTCATATTTTAGGGAATCTAATGGAGTTTTACGCTGGCTGTCAGCTACTTAACGTAACCTTTCTCCTTTACTCGGGCTTGGGACGGGCCTTGGCGTAGTCTATATGTATGTATATATGTATGAGGAAAAGGAAATGTTGTTGTACCTAGAGCATCTTTATATTACAAAATGCTAAAATTTCATGTGGTTTAACGATGGCTGCTTATGTGTTGACCTTTCATGAGACAAGTCAATGATGTTACTTCATTTTTACCATGCTGAAACAAGAATTTAAAGATCTTTGCAGCTGGAGTTGCACTTAATCAATCTACACTGGAAGAGAACATGTTATCATGATCAAAAGGTTCTCCGCACTTATACTTTTGCATAAGATAACAACTAGCAAGCAGGAAAAAATGTTGAAAAGCAGGTAATATCATCTTAAAGTCGCCCCCATGACATGAAAGCAACCATTCGGTTTTCAATGAATCCATCATACATAGCTTCAAATTACACAAAAATGGATACAGAAGCAGTGTATATCATACAGAAGACTAATGGTCGACTGCAAAAATATGCTAAAAAGGTAGTTACTATGTGAAATAATAAAAATAAGATAGGCAATACAAAAATGTTTTCTGATTGGTGAAAGGATATATTTAAGACCAGTGAAGAGTGTATGCATGGAAAAAAGGGAAATCAAAAAACAAATATTGGAGTAGAAGAGAGAATAAAGTCGAGGAGAAAAATATGATGCAAGACAAGAAGGCTATTCTCTTCCATGCCTCATGCTTTTAACAAAAGAGGCATAGGATTGTGCAGGTTGCTTATGAATTTTTATAGAAGACATAGGACAGAACAGATGACAGAAAATACAAGGAAATGGAATTATGAAAGTCAAACTCCAGAAAGTTTTCACATGACACATTATCTTTGCATGTGATGTAATAAACTGAAAAAATAGTTGAGATGAGGAAATTAATGAAGAATAGTTGCGATCCTTGTCACGGAAGCCTTTATCTCAGCACTGAGCAAGAAAGAATAAGGTCGATGCATATAACACCTGGAAGAGAATGTAAAGAGAGAGACAAAGTGCCGAGGTTGGGGGGGGGGGGGGGTGTGCGTGCGTGCGGTGGGAGATTACTTCAAGGGAAGGTTATGTCTAGCACTAAACTATAGAGAATAAATCTATAAAAAATTGGCCTCTTTGTTTGCATTTGTATCATAGGCTAGAGAAAACCTTGATGAGGCCGGTTACTCAACTACATGGACAATGGGTAAGGCCAAACAGGACCTGGACTGTAGCCCTAGGAATATGAGTATAAGAAAAATGACATTTCAAAGGATTTTGCTTTGAATAAGCAACAGCTACATAAGATTGACATAGATGATAAAACGATGGAATAAGTTGTGCCAATGTTTATGTTCAAACAAGCTCAAGAGAATATGAATGGACAAAATGAAGAGTGCAAATTAACATAGCAACAATAAAATCATATATACTGTGTGCGACTTCAGATTTTAGGTGAACCTAAAGTCAAACGAGTTAAAATTTTAACTTGTTAAAGATAGAAAATGGTGGAGATGAAGAAACAAATGATTTATGTAATTAACCCTAAAACAACATGAGGACATTACACACACATAGACCACCCAAACAAAGTGCAAACATGCTTGAATAACCACATGACCCAAGCAAACAGCATTCGTACAAAACCTGTTTCTCTTAATTTGTTTGGTTAATGGATAAGACATGAATGACAAAAGCATAACCTTTTAACATCAGCAAAGTATGCGTTTACCATGCAGTGCATGCTAACCACAAACCTACAGTCCCTGTTCGCAGAAATTTGCTCATTTAATAAATAATATATATAAGATAACATATCAAGACAGGGTGACTTCTTGTCATGAGAAAATACATATTAAAAAGATGGCCTTGAGATAGCAAGCATTCATGATGCATGCATGAATGTTGTGATGCAAGGTAGAAAAAATTTGCAACATGTGGTAAGTAAATGAGATCTAGAAGCACATACCATGTAAGTCTGTTTGAAAACAGGCAGATATCCAAGATCATCAGACTCACCCCATGACTCGATCAACTGCAAAGCTCTCTGCCTATTAGCATAATGTGCTTGTGGATTATCAATCAACCTCACCATTTCATCCAACACCTTCTCAGAAGCCACCTCAGAGAAAACCTTATCACAATTCATAGCACAAGCCTCCAACAGATCAAGACTCAGTCCTTGGCTCATATTGTTCTTGCTAGCAATCTTTTTCTTTATTGCCCTCACAACTTCAGACCCATTAAACTCCTCACTGTTAAGCAAACCACAGATTCTCAAATTTAGACCCCAGTTTGGCTCTTCCAAGCTATCTGATGTTGCTTCATCAACCATCTTTGCCTCTTGTGACTGGCCTTGGAGAATCTCCTTCATCTTCCCACTAACTTTTCTTCCCATTTCAGCACCCCCCATTTTCAAGCGCTCACCTCCAATCCTCAAGCGCTCTCCGAAGGCTGCTAACTTAAGCCTATCCATTCTGAACAGATGAAATGCAAAATCTTTATTAAGTCTCAAATAAATTATATTTAATGCAAAAGCTGAGCAGATAAACTCCTAGAACCCCAGTACAACTCCACAATCTCTGTCAGCTCCTGTTCAGCAATCTTTAGAACAAAATATAACAATCATCAAAAGTGAAAAAAAATTGCAACTCTATTAATTCAATGCTGAATCTAATGTGTAATTGTTTATAGTTCAAATCCAGAAATTAGAAAGTTGGGATATCAGAAGAAACATGTTCATATTTGTATATCCTGGCATTGTTGAATATACTACAGATACCGATGATGTTTTCAACATTGGTTAATTTTGATTGGAAATCTGCAGCTGGTTAAAAATCCATAGATTCAAGCAGTTCAATAAATGAAGCCAAACAATTCATTATAAGCTTGACCGTTAATACCATGCTTCTTGACTTGTCCTAGAAACAATATCTTTTAGAAGCAGAATTTCACATTAGAAATATTCACATCCTTTTATGTGCAAAGCCCCTGCTTCCTTGTTTGCATATTAAACAAAAATCCCCCAGCATCAGTGAATACCAATACAATTTCTAATGAAATGGCTACCTTCCAGATCCATCAGGTGGTCATCAGCCATCAGTAGGGCCACCTGTGTCTGCTGATGCAGCGTGACATGAAGCCTGAAACAGGACCTGGGTCCACATCAGGATCTGTTGGAGAGGAATTTGTTGGGTGTGGCAGATGGTGGCTACCTAATTGATAAGACTGAGGTTAGAGTTATACTCTATGTCCTTAAGATACTTTCGTCCCGCAATGGTGCTTACGGTCAGTATGACGATTGTCTTTCAGGATATAACAGTCTTCTTTTGATGAAAGCAGCACTACAATTCATCAAAAATATCAAACCAAGAATGCTACTCTCTTTTTAATGCACTATTGCTATACTACCCTTAGGAAAGTATGCAAATGCCTAAGAGAGGAGAAGAGTAGAATTGATTCGGATTGAACTCAATTCGGAATGAATCAAATGCTTAGGTCTAGGGTCCTATTTATAGTTTTTAGGTGTTCTTTGGAAGCATCCCTACGGAATTGATCTGAACCGTTAGATCTGATCGGATCCAATCAACGGTAAGATCAATAAGCCTTTACTCGATGTGATAAGCCGATCCATGGCTGTGATCTGAAGATCAGCCGATCAGATAACTCTATCCTCGTTTTGATATGCCTTTTCACCATCGTGATATGATGATCACGTTATTAGATGGTGTTTGCACGGCTTTGATACGCCGTTTTAAGACCACTTATCACAACGGCTTGATCGGAGCGATGCCTTATCTCCAACCGTACGATCGGACGGGTGCCTTATCATCAATCGACGATCGGACAGGTGCCTTATCACCAACCGTTCTATTGACTGATCAACCGACGAGTATCAGCCGTTGGATCGCGATCACGATCATGATTTGATCATCGCATCTCGATCCTTCATCCGATCGATCAACGATCAGTTCCGATCCTGATCCGATGATCAACGGTCAATTGATCTCAGCTCCTTATCTTGATCCGATCAGTCTCCACCATCGGATCCTCATGATCTAAGAAAAATTTAAAGCCCCGCAAGTTCTTCGCGACGATGCGAAGTACAAAGTGCGCCATTCGCACACGCGCGTGCATGGGGATGATGCTACGCATCACCCTCAAGCTCTCCACTTATGGTAAGATTAAGAAACTTAAGCTTCAAGGAAGTAATTTCTATATAAGTGAACCTTCCTTTCTTGATTTTTTCGATGTGGGACTAAATGTCCCCACAATTTCTCATTCACACACATAAGGAGGTAATGGGCTTTCAAAGCCCATTAGGATATTCAAGGGCTATTTTGGCCCATTACCCAACAGAATTTAATTGTGTAACCAGAGGACTTTATGTGAATTGCATACTCAAGCAAATGGGTTTGGTCTAATAGGTGGTTAAGCCAACATCACAACATTGATTGTCAACTATGATAAGTTTTTGTTAACGTTTTTCATGGCTGAATGCCTCCCGATTCTTCTGTTACCTATCTCTATTTACCTTTTCATGCTGTTAATAGTAAATTCCTGAATTTTCACTTTCACCCAGACTTTGCTAGGAAAAACTTATTCCGCTAAGATAGAGCAATAAATAGCATTTCTTTAAAAAAAATTGCCAAAAAAAAATAGTTAGCACTGGCCACTGAGAAGTACGAAAAGCTCTGATGACAAAACAAAAGAAAGGTTCCCGCAGTCAATAAATGCCTGCAAATCAAGTCTTTAGCAAGATGTCACCAAAACAGAGCACATAAGACGAACAAAATTGATGTAAAGCAAGTACAAGATCCTCCTAATAACATAAATATCAAAATCCCTGTTAATGGCATTCTCAAATTGTATCAAACAATTACGAATTAATCTATTGGTCAGTAATCGACTTATATGCGTTCGTTTCGACCAAAATCAACTCAATCTTGGTCAAGATTTGTTTTTGTTTTTTAAAAAATCCTTTTTCGACGAGGACGACCAAAATCCGACAAGATGAAGCTCAAAAGAATCAATCTCCATTCTATCTTTACCAAACAACTCTTCATCATCACCCAAAAGCCCCATTCGGTCTACAATAAACCTGCTCGAAACCGCTCCGGCTATAAAATTTCACGATAAAAATCTCCGGAACCCTCCAAAGACCAAAATTGAGCTAGAAATTTCCGGAAATTTCGCCGAAAGATCGCATATTCCTCCTAACCCTATCGCTCTCAGATCACCGAAGGATACAAGATAGAACCAGAGAACAATTAAAATAATCATTATAATTCTCGGAAGCAAACAAAACGATAGAAGCAGAAGACCTAATCCAAATCGGGCTAGAGAAAAGAACATACCTCGATCTTGGACCTTGGTTTAATCGTCTCGGCTGAAGCACGACAAAGATCGATCGATCGCTCGCGACGGAAAGCAAGAGCACAGCGTCCAGCCGAGAACGGGCACTTGGATGGGAGGAAAGACAATTTTTTTCTTATTCTATTTCTAAAACATTTCCATTCTTTTGATAGAGAGAGTAGGAAGCAAGATCACGCTGGTCAAATAGCGTTACTCGACTGCGGCTCCGGATTTTTCGATCATTCCAGCGATCCCCTACGACGGGGTTTCGACGCTGGCGAAAGGTCGATTTTTCACGTGCCGGACATCATGCCCCCTACTAAGTTACCGTTCATGCTCCGCTACAATTTCGGCTCGAATAGTCTCATCCCTTTTTTTTTTTTTAATAAGCAGATAATTCTAATACGAATCAAGCCCAATAAATTAAAAATAAAATTTGATGAAAAGCAATATGACAGAGTCCCTTATTTTCATATCCAAAATTAAAATAGATCATCAAAGTAGCAATCCAATCAGTCGCAGAATTAGCTTTCTGACAAACATGTCGAATATGGACCATCTGTGCATTCCGAAGAGTAGAATAGATATCCTGAATCAAGGGATTGGATGGTGAATATGATCATGCAGATCCTGCTTGATCCATCGAATGATAGTGAGAGAATCCTCCTCTATGGAGAGCCTGCGAGCCCCAAGGATATGAGTTGCATAGGATACACTTGCCCATACTACATAGAGCTCGGCTAGTGGGACAGATATATCAAGAGAACTAAAACCACTTGATGCTAACATGGCTCCCTCTGGCCCTTGGATGACGAAAGCTGATCCTGTAAATCTGCCTCTAACACTACCATCAAAGTTGATTTGATAAAACTCGAAGGTGGGGTGTCACACTCCAGTCCCAAAACCCGAGCTAGGTTGACAACCCGCCGCATGCCATGCATGCAAGGCATCTCGAACTTCATCACATAAATCAATATAAAGTAAAAATTCAAATCCATAATTTATTTCAAACCATAATTATCAATCTTGGGCTACCTGCCCTACACACAAGCAATACTGAACTATATCAATATAATGGAACTAAGTTTATTTAATAGAAGCTCCGTTCCAAATATCCTTCTTCATTCCCGAGGCTCTGAAAAACATTGTAAGAATTCTATGAGCTCACACTCAATAAGTAAGCCTAATACAATTTCAAATTATATTTATCATGCTATCAGCATATTCATGTCATCAGATCAAAATAATTTGGAAGCTTAATTAAATAATAAATACTAGAATATGCAATGTAAACCAAACACTGTTTATACTGTCATTGTTTTTCTTTATGTGTCCCACGGTCCTACAACACTCATCTTGTGTATCACTCTTAAATGTCCCATAAGAGGAAGGATCCTGATACCAGTGTTATGCCATATCATAATCTGTCATCAGAAAACATCCTACGGATGTGTGTCCTCCACATATCTTCCCCTGTGGAGGTGGGTCACGTATCACTAGTCATTTCAAGTTATATGAGAACCGCGGCGACACACACTAAATTTCACTATCATCATCATGATTGCATATTATCATCTCGATAGTACCAACATAATTTACAAAATAACATAATTACATTTTTGCATATACACATATAAGTCATATCATAACAATTACTTATTTATAAATTCATGGTACTATACATTAATTCAAATAAATGAACTTCATTTTTCACATTTCATAAACATACATCTAATTGTAAATTCATAATTTATAAATTAAATAATCTATGAAATTATAATACTTGGTTTACTTACCTCAGTATGCAAATTCTAATTGATAACCCATCTATTTGAAAACTTGGGTACCTACAGTATTATTTTACATTATTAAATTTCTAAAATCTGAATAATAAATTGATTCTTAAAATTCTATCAGACCACTTCACGGGCCCAACTTTGGGCTATCTCTCAACATATTTGCCCAAATAGGGATTTAAAAATATCCCCAGAAACTAGATTCAATCATGATTCAGGCCATATATTTACTTTGCCATTCTCGGCCCGATACATGGCCCAAAATGCTGCTCAAACAGAGCTCCTGAACCGGCCCAACAGGGCTCAAATTAAGGCAGCCCAGCCGGCCCAAGCTTTCTTTCTTCTCCCTGTTATTCCCTTGTTTCAACGAAACAGGGGGCATGGCGTGTCAGCGGCCAAGGCCGCCGCCGACCAAATTGGGGGCAGTCCGGCCATCGGTGGCCAGACCAGAGCCGGCCACCGCCGCGGTCGGCCTCCCCTCTCATTCTCTCTCTCTCTAATTTCTCTCATGATTCTCCTTCCTCACTCACGATCTGCCGCGGCACATTACTATGCCGACGGCACGGCCGGCCACCATGGCTGGCCGGGCCTCCACCGGAGGAACGTCTGGCGTCGGTGGAGGTCGCCGACCACCGCCCATGCCCGGCGAGGCAACGGGCACGCCGCCGGGCCTGAACCAAGGGTCGGACCGGTTGCACGTCTGTCCCAGGCTTTCTTTCTCTCTCGTCTCTGATCCCCCCCCTCTCTCTTGTCTCCGGCACCCCACCGGATGCCATCCCCGGTGCTGGTGGGGCGATCGGCCAAGGCTCAGGCCCGGTGAGGCGGCGGGCACGCTGCTGGGCCTGAACCAAAACCGGCACAGGGAAAGACGCCGTGTCTCCCCTGCGCTCGGTTTCTTCTCTCTCTCTTCCTCTGACTTCTCTCTTTCTCCCTCCTAGGCATGGACAGGGGGACTTACTAGGAGCAGACGCGCGCACGATGATGATGGGAAGGAGGCGTTCAAGGATGATGGGAAGGAGGCGTTCGCGTGATCCTTTAAAGGCAACACAAACTCCTCAAATCAAGGGATTTGGGACTCCGTTAGTTACGGGATATTTGAAAATACAATCGTCAGGCGTTATCCATTCCAGGAATATCGCGATTAAGTTTCACGATTAGGTAATCATATCCCGGGGGTTTGAAATTCAAACACCTCGCACAACTGCAGGAGTCCCTGGAGTCAATCGTTCCGATCTCACGATCAATTCTCACGAGTAGTTAACGAAATTCGGGGATTACATTCTCCCTTCCTTATAAAAATTTTGGCCTCGAAATTGATACACTTTCATTAGAGAAAATTAAAATTAAAATTTCGTCACACAATCAATTAAGTCTTTATTCAAATGTCAACAGTCGTAGCTACATCATTAACTATATTAAGACTCAATTAGTTGTGGATACTTCTTTTTCATTTCTCCTCAAGTCCCAAGTAGCCTCCCTCTCAAATGATTACTCCATTGCACCTTGACATAGGGAATGATACGCCGTCTAAGAACCTGATCCTTGCGATCCACGATACACACAGGATGCTCCTCATATGATAAATCTTTCCTCAATTGTATAGGCTCATATGCTATGACATGGCTGAGATCGGAAATATACTTCCCCAACATAGAGACATGAAAAACATTGTGTACCCCAGCTAAAATTGGAGGTAGTGCCAGGCTGTAAGCAACCTCCCCGACTCTGCTCAAGATCTCGAAAGGTCCAATATAACGTGGACTCAGCTTTCCTCTAATCCCAAATCTCATCGCATCTTTGGTTGGTGATACCCTTAAGAAAACATGGTCCCCAACCTGGAATTTCAATTCCCTTCTTCTGACATCAGCATAGCTCTTTTGCTTACTCTGAGCTGTACGAAGATGCTCCCTGATCAAATGCACCTTATCTACTGTTTGCTGAATCAGCTTAGGGCCTAGCAATTTCCTTTCTCCCACATCATCCTAACATAAAGGAGATGCACCTCCTTCCATACAAAGCTTCAAATGGAGCCATCTGGATACTGGCATGGTAACTATTATTATATGCAAACTCCACCAAAGGTAAATGGTTATCCCAAGCTCCACCCAAGTCCATCACACAGGCTCACAATATGTCCTCCAGAATCTGTATGGTCCTCTCTAATTGTCTATCTGACTAGGGATGATAGGTTGTACTGAAGTTTAATTGGGTTCACATGGCCTTATGAAGACTCTTCCAAAACTGGGATACAAACCTGGTATCTCTATCTGATACAATAGATACCGGGACACCATGGAGTCTCATTATCTACTCAATATACAAATTAGCCAATCTTTCACTAGAGACCCCAACTCTGAAAGGTAGGAAATGAGCTGATTTTGTTAGTTTGTCCATAATAACCCAAACCACATCATTACTCATGGGAGTTTTGGGCAGACCAGTCACAAAGTCCATTGTAATCTTTTCCCATTTCCACTGTGGAATCATCAGAGATTGAAGAGGTCCCGCAGGCCTTTGATGCTTGGCCTTCACTTGCTGACACACCAAGCACTTGGCCACATACTGAGCAATCTCCCTCTTCATACCTTTCCACCAAAAATTTTCCTTTAAGTCTCTGTACATCTTAGTGCCACATGGATGCACAGTGTAAGGAGAGTAGTGAGCCTCCTTCAAAATTTCAGCCTTCAGCTCCTCAATGTTTGGCACACAAAGTCTTCCTTCAAATTTCAGGGATCCATCCTCCATTACATAAAATTCCTTCTGGACTCCTGACTGCACAGCTTCTTTAATCCTTTGGAGATTAGGATCTTCTATCTGGGAGGACTTGATTCAATCAACTAGGGTCGGCTGGAGTACAAGTGCTGCAACTAGCCCATCAGACTGCTACTCTCAAACCAACCTCCCACTTCTCTAGATCTCTCAATATGTGAGGCTGGGAAGTAATCATAGCAGCTAACTCAAAAGAATATTTTTGCTCAAAGCATCTGCCACTACATTGGCTTTCCCAGGATGATACTGTAGATTCAGGTCATAATCCTTTAATAGTTCCAACCACCTCCTCTGCCTTAAATTTAGCTCATTCTGTGTGAAGATATATTTTAGACTCTTATGATCTGTATACACATCACACGACACTCCATATAGATAATGCCGCCAAATCTTCAGAGCAAAAACCACAGCAGCCAATTCCAGATCATGAGTAGGATAATTCTGCTCATAAGGTTTCAGTTATCTGGAGGCATAAGAGATCACTCTTTCAATCTGCATCAAAACACATCCCAATCCTTTCCGAGAGGCATTAGTGTATATAGTAAAACCTTTAGATCCTGTCGGAAGAACAAGAATGGGAGCTGACACCAGGCGCTGCTTTAACTCCTGGAAACTTTTCTCACACTTCACTATCCAGTCAAACTTCACTCGCTTTTGGGTTAAGCGAGTTAGGGGTAGAGCAATGCGAGAGAAATTCTCCATAAATTTACAGTAATACCCGGCTAACCCAAGAAGCTTCTGACTTCTGCCACATTGGAAGGTCGGCTCCGGCTAATGATAGCTTCAATCTTTTTCGGGTCCACTGATACACCATCTTTAGAGATTATATGACCCAAGAAAGATACTTGATCCAACCAAAACTCACACTTCTGCAGCTTGGCATAAAGCTTCTTCTCTCGAAGAATCTGCAGCACGATCCTCAGGTGGTCCTCATGCTCCTTATGGCTCTTGGAATATATCAAATATCATTAATGAAAACCACCACAAACTGATCCAGATATGGCTTAAAAATTCTGTTCATTAAGTCCATGAATGCTGCTGGGGCATTAGTTAACCCAAACGGCATCACCAAGAACTCATAGTGGCCATATCTGGTTCTGAATGCTGTCTTTGGCACATCCCCTCCTTGACTTTGAGTTGATGGTACCCTGACCTGAGATCAATCTTTGAGAATATCCAGGCTCCTTAGAGTTGATCAAAAAGTCATCAATCCTCGGCAGAGGGTACTTATTCCGCACTGTTACTTTATTGATTTTCCGGTAATCAATGCAGAGTCGAAGACTGCCATCCTTCTTCTTAACAAATAGAACTGGAGTACCCTAAGGAGAAACACTGGGTCTGATAAATCCCAAATCTAGGAGCTCCTGCAATTGATCCTTCAGTTCCTTTAGCTCAGCCGGGGCCATGCGATAAGGGGCCTTGGATATATGTCTAGTCCCAGGAACTAAATCAATGGAGAACTCGACTTCCCAGTCTGGGGGCAAATCAGACAATTCATCTGGAAAGATATCGGGGAATTCTCGAGCTACTGGAATATCCTCCAACTTGGTCTATTCCTGCTGAAGGTCCTTGACTACATCAAGAAATCCTTGACCACCACTCATCAGATACCTTTCAGCCTACATCGCTGTTATGAACACCGAGGCTAGGTGTTTCTGACCACCAGTAAAATTGAATTCAGGCTGGCTTAGAATTTTGAAGTTGACAGTCTTCCTGAAGCAGTCTACTGAAGCATGATAGGAGGCCAACCAATCCATTCCAAGGATAACATCGAAAAACTTCAGTGGGAGGACAATGAGATCAACATTCAACCTCCTATTCTCCAAGACAATTGAGCAAGATTTGCATACTGTGTCAACTTTCATAACATCTCCATTTGGAAAAGCAATATGCAACTCTTGCTCCAGGAAAATAGGTGTCAATGATGCATTCTTGTCACGATAGATATCAGATATGAAAGAATGCATGGCACCCGGGTCAATTAAAGTTTGAGCATAAGTAGTACCCACTTTAATCATTCCTGGATATAAGTGTAATTTGTTTTAACATTAAGGATTGAACCTAACTTTTAATTAACTATCAATGCATTGCACTAGATAAGAATGTAATACTAGATATAACATTAAAGGGTATACCTATCACCACAGAATTAGAGGCAGCAGCGTCCTGCTGAGTGAGGTTGAAGACCCTTCCCTGGGTCCTCGGTGGCTACTATTGATACTGCTGGCTCATTCCTTGACTTGAAGAAGGCTGTTGATCCTTCCAAAAGAGACAGATGGTAATCTTGTGATCAGTTTTCCCACAGACAAAGAAAGCACCAGTCAATCTGTGGCAAGGCTTTCCAGGGTGGGAGTTACCACAATAAATGCAATGAGTCTCCTTGTTCTGTGGTTCAGCTGGGGCCTGCTGTGCACCCTTCTTCTTGGCCTGAGCTGGGGATTGGCCAGAAGTAGGCCCTTTCCTCTTCCTCAGCTGCTCCCAATCTTTCTGAATAGCATTCATATCTCTCTCAATCACCAAGGCCTTATTCACCACAGCACTGTAAGTGAGAAACTCAAATGCGTTGACTGCTTGCCTCAGCCTGGGTCGCAGTCCCTCAGTGAACTGAGTGATCTTGGCCTTTTCATTGGTCACAATATTTGGAGCAAAACGGGCCAACTTGGTGAATTCAGCTTCATACTGGGCCACAGAAAGATCCTTTTGCTCCAATTTGATAAACTCTGATTCCATCTATCTTTGTACACTCCTGGGGAAGTATTTGTCAAAGAATATCTCTCTAAACTCTTCCCAAGAAATAACATGTCCATCTCGACGCTGCTCCTCAACTAACCACCAATCATAGGCTTCTCCCTGGAGAAGGTAGGTGGCAAATCTGATCCGCTCCATCTCCTGACTACCATGAGCTGTAAAAGCCTTCTTCATATCTCGCATCCATCGCTCAGCATCAATAGGGTTGGTGGATCCAGAGAAAGGGGCAAGGGAAAACTTTTTGAAGTCTACAAAGCTGTGGCCAACCCCTATCCAGGATTGAGATAGAGTAGGCTGGGTCTGTGGAGCAGTAGAGTCAGGCTGAGTCTGTGGAACAGGATGGGCAGGCTGTGTCTGCGGGGCAATGGGAGCAGGCTGAGTGGACAAGGCCTGCAGAATTTGATGCTGCAAGTCCCGCATCGACTGCGCCATACCGAGAGAACCTGAAGCATCTCGGTATGGAGTCGCTGCTGATCAGTCTCAACTGAATTGGCAGGGGCAGCACCTTCGGTGGCTTCCAAACCTCCCGGTTGGCCAGCATTACCAACCTGAAAACTCTCATCATTTTGTTGGCTTCTAGTGCGCTGAGCCATTCCTCTCTCCTGATAAATTAGTTGTAATTAATATCATGGTACTCTATACGTAGGTTTTCAAAGCATAATATCTGAAATTCCTTTAAATTTATAATTATCTTAATGTCATCCTAGTATTTTGCCTAAAGTGTCATCATGTATATATCCCTAATGTCATAACCTGGCTCTGATACCACTAAAGTTGTCACGCCCCAGTCCCAAAACCTGAGCTAGGGTGACAACCCGCCGCATGCCAGGCATGCAAGGCGTCTCGAACTTCATCACATAAATCAATATAAAGCAAAAATTCAAATCCATGATTTATTTCAAACCATAATTATCAGTCTTGGGCTACCTGCCCTACACACAAGCAATACTGAACTATATCAATATAATGGAACTAAGTTTATTTAATAGAAGCTCCGTCTATCCCAAATATCCTTCTTCATTCCTGAGGCTCTGAAAAACATTGTGAGAATTCTATGAGCTCACACTCAATAAGTAAGCCTAATACAATTTTAAATTACATTTATCATGCTATCAACATATTCATGTCATCAGATCAAAATAATTTGGAAGCTTAATTAAATAATAAATACTAGAATATGCAATGTAAACCAAACACTGTTTATACTATCATTGTTTTTCTTTATGTGTCCCACGGCCCTACAACACTCATCTTGTGTATCACTCTTAAATGTCCCCTAAGAGGAAGGGTCCCGGTACCAGTGTTATGCCATATCATAATCTGTCATCAGAACACATCCTACGGATGTGTGTCCTCCACATATCTTTCCCTATGGAGGTGGGTCACGTATCACTAGTTATTTCAAGTCATATGAGAACCGCGGCGACACATACACTACATTTCACTGTCATCATCATGATTGCATATTATCATCTCGATAGTATCAACATAAATTATAAAATTAACATAATTATATTTTTGCATATACACATATAAGTCATATCATAACAAATACTTATTTATAAATTCATGGTACTATACATTAATTCAGAATAAATAAACTTCATTTTTGCATTTCATAAACATGCATCTAATTGTAAATTTATAATTATAAATTAAATAATCTATGAAATTATAATACTTAGCTTACTTACCTCAGTATGCAAATTTCAATTGATAACCCAGCTATTTGGACACCTGGGTACCTACAGTATCATTTTACATTATTAAATTTTTAAAATCTGAATAATAAAATGATTCTTAAAACTCTACCCAGACCACTTCACGGGTCCAACTTTGGGCTCGAATATCTTTCAACATATTTGCCCAAATAGGGATTTAAAAATATCCCCAGAAACTAGATTCAATCATGATTCGGGCCATATATTTACTTTGTCATTCTCTGCCCGATACAGAGCCCAAAATGCTACTCAAACAGAGCTCCTGAATCGGCCCAACAGGGCCAAATTAAGGCAGCCCAGCCGGCCCAAGCTTTCTTTCTTCTCCCTGTTATTCTCTATTTCAACCGAAACAGGGGACATGGCGTGCCGGCGGCCAGGGCCGCCACCGACCAAATTGGGGGCGGCCCGGCCACCGATGGTCGGACCAGAGCCGGCCACCGCCGCGGCCAGCCTCCCCTCTCATTCTCTCTCTCTAATTTCTCTCATGATTCTCCTTCCTCACTCACGATCCACCGCGGCACATTACTGTGCCGGCGGCACGGCCGGCCACCATGGCCAGCCGGGCCTCCACCGGATGAACGTTCGGCACGGTGGAGGTCACCGACCACCGCCTAGGCTCGGCGAGGCGACGGGCATGCCGCTGGGTCTGAACCAAGGGTCGGACCGGTTGCACGTCCGTCCCAGGCTTTCTTTCTCTCTCTCTCTTATCTTTGGCACCCCACCGGATGCCATCCTCGGTGCCGGTGGGGCGGTCGGCCAAGGCTCAGGCCCGGCGAGGCAGTGGGCACGCCGCCGGGCCTGAACCAAAAGGCACAGGGAAATACACCGTGTCTCCCCTGTGCTTGGTTTCTTCTCTCTCTCTTCCTATGACTTTCTCTCTTTCTCCCTCCTAGGCATGGACAGGGGGACTTACAAGGAGCAGACGCGCGCACGATGATGATGGGAAGGAGGCGTTCAAGGATGATGGGAAGGAGGCATTCGCGTGATCCTTTAAAGGCAACGCAAACTCCTCAAATCAAGGGATTTGGGACTATGTTAGTTACGGGATATTTGAAAATACAATCGTCAGGCATTATCCATTTCAGGAATATCGCGATTAAGTTTTGCGATTAGGTAATCATATCCCAGAGGTTTGAAATTCAAACACCTCGCACAACTGCAGGAGTCCATGAAGTCAATCGTTCCGATCTCACGATCAATTCTCACGAGCAGTTAACGAAATTCAGGGATTACATGGGGGCTCCTAAGAGATGAAGACCATGTGACGGTGCGCTGCAAAAGCAGCAAGGGAGTCCAGTGGTCAGTATGTCAAAGTCATGGCCTGTATTATAGAGAGCATATTCAGCTGATAAAGAAATTGCTTTCTTGATAATCCTATGAACATATACCACCTCGCCCGTAAAGATAGAGAGATTCTGGACAACCATATTTGGTAAGCAATGTAGGCCCAGATGGCTCTCCTTTGCTGAGTGGTTCCCCGACTATCCCGGTGGATAAGACGCATGAAAGGAAACCACCGAGGATCATTGTCATTTTTCCGAGGGTGGTATCTCAAAGTCTACCATATACTTCTCGCTCTAGTGCAAGTAAAAATGGCATGGTCCGCAGTTTCCTTTTTCAAGTCACATAGAGGACAAACTGGCTGGATGGCTAGTCCCCTTTCAGAGAGCAGGGAGCAAGTAGGAAGACAATTCCATGTAAGCTTCCAAATGAAGAGTCTAACTCTAGGATGGATAAGAAGCTGCCATATCCAGGCTACATCAATCTTGTTCTGAGGGTAAGAACTATAGATCTCCATAAGATCTCTAGTGGGAGCATGGGATAAACATGACCTCCTCCAAAGTCTAGTATCAGAGGTGTGTCTCGGGATTAGAGCGATAGTGAGAATCCGGCATGAGAGCTCCTCTCTGAAAAGATGGGACACCATGGAGGTATGCCAGGAATTACAGTCCCGAGTAATCAAATCGCTGACTCGCATTCCGCTATGAACATCTGTGCTGAAACAAATGTAGGCCAGTGGGACAGGGGTAGACCTGCAATCCATGTGTCCTGAAGTATATCCACTAAGAAGCCATCATCAATCATCCATAAAATATCATCCATGATAGCCGGGGCATGCCAACATATCTCCTTCCAAAAGAAAGAGCATCCACGGTAAGGCTGAAGATCCCTATTTGAATTTCAGTCCCCATATTTCCCCATATTTGCAGCATGTTTGGCAATCAAAGCCTCCCTTCTGACAATTAGGGACTAAACCCCAAGGCCTTCTTTAGTAATTGGCAGACAGACAATATCCCATGCTACCAAATGAAGACCATGGCCATCCTACATAGATGCCTAAGAAAGTTCCGAAAGCATCTTTCAATCTTTTTTTGACATGTAGTCGGAACAACAACATTGATAGTCGAAACAAAGCATTGGAATAGTCCCATCCTTAGCATAGCCTGTGAATTGTCAATAAGTACCATGCGACTAGATGTTACCCATGTTTAAAGAACACACTCAAATAAGATGCAGACTTGATTTAATTGTATATTGTGTAAATACCAACAAATCATTTCATATTTCACACCATGCTAATGTGGGAGAGTAAATGAATTCAATGTCTATGGAACTATTTGATAATTTAATGCAGCATTGGTTCTTGATCAAGCTTTTTTTTTTCTTACTCTATCATCAGAATCCATAAAAGGTGTTGGTGTAATATGATATGGATATATCTTGATATTAGAAGTGCATGAACTATGAAATCATCATGTGAACATCCAACTAAATCAGCCCCCTCCAATGCCAAGAAGCTATAGCTAATGCAGAGATTCCATGTTACCATGTATCTTGGGCATTTGGTCCAAAGAAGAAGGCAATACCTGAAATGGTAACTTTCATGAATCAAAGTATCCTTATCATTTTCCTTCACTAAAATCTCTTCTTAACTACCAAAAACAAGAAAGATTAATTACTCTAAAGTGATATCACAACCTTTAAACATATCCTCGCTTGATATTATTTTCTTTAGTGTTGCAAATGGATTGGATTAAAGCATGATTGAAAGAGCTCAGATGGTAATATATGTGCTTGGAAGGAGGAGTGATTCCTTAATAGTAGCTCGATATCAATTCATGGTAAGTATAGCATGTTCTTATTTGTTTATTATAATAAAGAGTTCTAGCTATGCAATACAATTTGAAGGCATTCAATCGAAAAGTTGAATTTACATTCTCTCTTAAGCTTGGAAGAAGGGTAGGCTTTAGCTCGACTTGAGAAGGCCAAGCTTCTTACACTTGTCGAGCAATTAACCAAGAAGGCTTTGGTAAATGCTAGCTTAACATTTACTTAGCTCGAAGATATTTAAAATACACCACATTCCTTTATTTTTATTTTGTTTTATCTTCCTCCTTTTGAGCTATTGACTTCAGTCTCTTATTTGATACAACCATAAAGATAACTTGAGAAGCCCTTCAGGCTTGTAAAGTTAAGAGGGTGATATTTGAGGAAACATATGCCTCACCTTAGTAGAAGAAAGCTACTTCTTAAGGTAGGTCATCTAGTCAAATGAAGACCCATCTTAAAAGTAGGATCTATATTGTTAGCTACGTGCTTGAGGTCGGAGTCATCATGAAGGATTTAAGACTACTCTACAATAGGTCAACTTCAATTGCTTTTATGGGTAAGCTTTTACAACTAGCACAAGCTAGCTTTATGAACCTTGATTTTTTTTTTTTTCAAGCTGCTTCCTTCTATTTTTTTATAGCCTTCAACCATACTATCCTTAGTTGATCAAGCTAAAGATAATCGGTTAATCTCAAATATAGTTTGAATTACTTTAGAAGAGTTCATTGTTGGTGGTAACCAATTGGTC
Organism: Calamus simplicifolius; assembly: GCA_900491605.1. Taxonomy (NCBI): domain Eukaryota; kingdom Viridiplantae; phylum Streptophyta; class Magnoliopsida; order Arecales; family Arecaceae; genus Calamus; species Calamus simplicifolius. The sequence goes on from UESW01002290.1 coordinate 217,899, forward strand.
AAATTAGGTATTGTTACCTCTCTATTGAGCCTATATTAGATTAGTACTTTATAAATTAATTTTTAGCTACGTGCCAACATTTTGTTGGTCTCTTCTCTCTCTCACTCTCTTTTTACCAACCTTCATTAAGCTAATTTTGTTGGAATTGATCTAAATTAGTCAATTTAAGATTACAAGTCTTATGTACTTAGTTGCTTAATTTATATAGGAAGTGTACTCCTTTATTCTAATCATCTATAGAAATACTAGCCTAGAATTTAGAAAGTCTAAGAATATATTACCAATAAGTTCTATTTCTTTAGATAATCAGAATGAAGGCATATATTTCTCATATGAATTGAGCAACCAAATGTTTAAGGTTAATAATATAATATCAACTAATTTAGATCGATTCTAGCAAAGTCGACTTAATGGAGGTAAAAAAAAGAGCAATGAAAAAACTGGTAGAGTAAAATAAATATATGAATCCTTAGTCTAATCTAAGCTCAATAAAGAGGTAACAATGATCGACCTAATTAGTCAATTACTAACAATCAATAAACTCTTTTGAAATAATTTAGATTGGGTTTAAGACTGGCCGGTTGTCTTCAACTTGATCGACTAAAGATAGCATGATCAAAAGCCATAAAGAAAGAACAAGTAAAGTAGATTAGAAAATTAAGAAAAAAGCCAAAGACTAACAAGGTTGACCAATATTACTTATAAGAACTTATCCTTCAATGTTATCAAAGTTGACTTATTATAGAGCAATCCTAAATCATTCTTGATCCTAATCTTAGTTACTTTCTAATTGCACAAACCTTTAGAAAATCACAAGGATAGTCAATTTAAGATTAACGGTTGTAATCGAAAGATGACTTGAAGTACTTAAGCCTAAAAGCCATATCGTGATCAAAAGATGATGTAAAAGGTTTAAGCTCAAAGTTAGATGCTCAAATTGTGATTGGGAGGTAACTTGAATAACTTGCGACTTTTCAAAAATTGTTTGTTAGTTCAAGTTGAGGTTATGGTCTAGAGATGACTTAAAGTGTTTAGAAAAATAAATAAATAAATAAAATAATAATCAATGCTGAGAAATATTGGTAAAAATTCTTTCATTATTAATCAAATTTGTACATGGATGAACGATGGACATTGGCAAAGTGCAAAAAGCAATGGCTGTTGGTTGAGTATAGGACAAAAATTAAAAAAAAAACATAACTCATTGAAAAAAAGTATCTTCAAATTGGATATCTTCTGATCAAGCATTCTTTAATTGGGCAATTTCATTTAGGATGACCAAGAGTCAGCATCTCATCCCCCTTGTTTCACCTTTTTCAGGATAGAGGAAGTGAGATTTACTATTTTTTTCTTCTTTCTTAGCCCTTGAATTCTCCTACTTTAGGAGCCTTGACATGCTCCTTGGCCTTAGTAACTTGAGTGCTCTCTTTGCCCTCACATTAGCATTAGCATTCTCCTCAGCATTGGATTAGAGATCTTCATCTTAGAGGGATCGAGGATGCTTAGATCAGCATCATAAAAGAGCTATATTGTGCTTACTTATATAGAAGGCAAACCCCTCAAGGTTCATTAATGTACATATTCAGCTCCTTCTCATAGTTTGCCATCCTTTTAAACTCCTCGATAGTAAAAGGAGCCTAAAATAACTCCTCAAGCTTAGTGATCCTCTACTTGGAGACTTTAGGTTCCTCTTTATACATTTTGTTGTCCCACCAACTTAAGAAGGTCATCTTTATGGGCCTCACCTAGTCCTTATTAACAATGAGCTTGCCTTGATCTTTGCAACTCTATTCCATTGCCCCTCATTGTTAATTTAGAGCCGATCTACTTTATGCACTAGCTTGCTTATTCGTTTGATGATGTTGGCTTATGCATGCAAACCCTACAACAATCAAAATTAAGATCGATCAAACAAGTTGAAAGACTTGCAATAAACCAAAAAAAAGATATTTTTCTTGAAAAGATATTATATTATGCTACTTGTCAGGGTAGCCCTCGAGCGGCTTAAGAAATAGGGGTAATCCTTGAGAAGGTAGACCATTTGGAGTAGTCTTTGAGCTACCGTTCCATCCTTAATGGAGCCGATGATATAAATCCTTCATTGAGGGTCGTAAAGATAGGGCATCGAAGTTGGAAAGACAGGTTAGTTAGAGCTAGAGAGGATAAGCCTCTCTAAGCTTGAAGAAGAAACTCCTATGTCAACCTCTACTACCTCTCTCACCTTGACAATAGGGCCCTTATAATGATAGTTGGCAAATTGATATAAGCTCAATTGGATGATTCATGTTGAGAAATGATCTTGTTTCAATTGAAGTAAAGAAGATATTTCTTTGGCTGTTGCCCTCTAGGTTCTACAATCCCGTTGGAGGGCTTTTTGATTTATCACTATATTTGCATCAAGTCAAAGAATAAAGTCAATTAGTTTAGTAAAGTAAAAAAGAATTAAATAAAAAAGCAAAGAAATATAATGCAAATACTCTCAATCTGAGTAAGGCTTAAGTCAGTGTTGATCAACACTTTCTCGGTTAATAGTTCAGTGAGCTTAGCGCTTGATTTTTTTAAGTCAAACTAAAACCTACTCTTCTTCCTAGCTTAACAAAGGATATTGGTTCAATTTTTTGGTTGGATGCCTAAGTCATGTTGAATGCCCACAATCTTTTATTATAATTAATGAAAAAAAATATGCTCTTCCAACCAAGAATTGAGGTTGGACTGCAATTCCCTTCTAAGCATGAATGTACCACTCTTCATGGTTATTTATGCACTTTTTGGGGATAAAAAGAGCATGAAAGAGAACAATGCTCAGCTTGATCCCAAGTAACATCATATAGGATATAAACCAAGCTGATATGGATAATAAATAAAAATAGTTAAAAAACCATATATATATACGGCCCCCAGAGCCTGGGCGGCCCTCAAAGCCTGGGTGGCCCCCGGACCTGGGCGGCCCCCAGAGCCTGGGCGGCCCCCAGTCCTGGGCGGCCCCCAGAGCCTGGGCAGCCCCCGGTCCTGGGCGGCCTCCGATCCTGGGCGGCCCCCAGAGCCTGGGCGGCCCCCGGTCCTGGGCGGCCCCCAGATCCTGGGCGGCCCCCAGTCCTGGGCCCCCAGAGCCTGGGCGGCCCCCAGAGCCTGGGCGGCCCCCGGTCCTGGATGGCCCCCAGATCCTGGGCGGTCCCCAGTCCTGGACGGCCCCCAGAGCCTGGGTGGCCCCCAGTCCTGGGCGGTCCCCAGTCCTGGGCGGCCCCCAGAGCTTGGGCGGCCCCCAGTCCTGGGCGGCCCCCAGAGCCTGGGCGGCCCCCGGTCCTGGGCGGCCCCCAGTCCTGGGTGGCCCCCAGAGCCTGGGCGGCCCCCAATCCTGGGCGGCGGGAGAGGGGCTCACAAAAAAAAATGCAAAACATCATAACGCTTTAAATGATACGAATAAGACAAGCACTGAAAAGCCGCCGTTTATCCAGAAAGAGACATTGAACCTCTTTTTTAGAGCCAGATACCTTTCTCTGACTCTGATATCCCCACTAACCCTGACATTCCCTCGGGATAATCAAGACATCATGAAAATCCTTACCTTCATGAATAAGTTTCTTAATATCCTTATTATTAATTATCACCGAATGACCACGTAGTAAGAGAGATAAAAGATGAATACTTATCCAACACGTGGACTGCTGGAATTAAAAGAAAAATAATGATAAAATGAAGAAAAGAAGAGGAAAAAGGGGGAGAAGGAAGGGTGAGGGGAGATTTTTCCTTCAAAAAAAAGAGATCTCATAGCTAGAGAAAAAATCTGGTGATCCAGCATCAACAGATTAGCGCGCCAGGAAGGGGAAACATCGTGAGAGCAGTGAGACAAACCTGTTCTACGACTCTACGAATATGAGCTCCAGATCTCTGGAAGAAGATCCCACTGATTGGTCTGGGGGGCATCTTTCGCCTCCCAATCATGATTTCACAGCTCTTGGGGCTTCCCAGCCGCGAAACCGAACTCTCCGTCTCCTCCTCCACCGTCGCCGGCTCCGGTGTTCCTCAAGATCCATTGCTGATCCTTACCCAACAAGTTCAAACTCTAGTTGGGATGGTCCAACAGCTGCAAGAACGACATTCTCGAGGGGCTCGACTACAGTCCGAGCCACCTCCATTACCTAGGTCAACTACTCCTGTTAGCCGACAATCAGCTCGAGGAAGATCTCCTCCGACGAAACCTCTCCGCCCTTATTCTCCAGGAAGACGGCGCTCCCAAAGCTCCCATGACGGTTCGCGTTCTCTGTCCCGTTCCCCTGGCAGCCCACCTTCTGGGCGACGACGAGGGAAGGAACCGTATGGGGGGCGTGGCCGGTGGCATCATCAGTCTCCTTCCTGTTCCCCTGAACCTGCCAGGGGACGAACGACTGATAGAGTGGAAGAGCGGCTAGAAGAGCAAGATCGTAGGCTGGAGGAGCTCAGTCAAAGGATTAATAATCAACCGGGGTCGGATTACGATACCCGCCCCCCTCTCACTCGAAGGGTGATGGAGGAACCCATTCCAAGGAGGTTCCGATTTCCTCAACTGGACCCTTATGACGGTACTACAGATCCTTTAGATCACCTGGAGAGCTATAAGGCTATCATGCAGGTCCAAGGGGCGACGGATGCTCTTTTATGCGTCGCCTTTCCGGCCACCCTCCGTAAGGCCGCCCGCGTCTGGTATTCTCGCCTGCCCCCGCGCAGTGTTGACTCCTTTCGACAACTGGAGAGATCTTTTCTGGCTCATTTCGATGCCTGTCGAAAGATCCCTCGGGTAGCAGATAGCTTATTCTCCGTGCAGCAACAAGAAGGAGAATCCTTGAAAGACTTTATAACCCGCTTCAAAGTGGCGGCCCTGGAAGTCTACCATCTTGAAGATGCCGTAGCCACTCTGGCTTTAAAACGGGGGCTCCGACCCTCCCGTTTTACTTACTCCTTGGAAAAAGGCCTCCTTCTTCTTATGCTGATCTCCTGGGCCGTGCTCAGAAGTATATCCGCGCCGACGAAGCTGACTCATCTAGGAGAGGTACCCAGGAGAGAACTAACAAAAGGTCCACTCGCCCAGAGTTGAACGGACCCCCTTCTAAAAAGCCTGAGCTCTCGCGCCGGCCGGTCGATCGTCGCAAGAGCCAAGCTCCCAGGGAAGACCATCTTACCCCTCTTAGCACCCCGGACTCACATCCTTATGGAAATTGAGAACGAGCCTTATCTACGGCGTCCGCCCCCTATGAAGAAGGGCACCGCCCGCGATAGGAGCCGCTATTGCCGTTTCCATAGGGATTATGGCCATGACACCGAAGAATGTCGGAATTTGAAGCAGGCCATCGAAGAGCTAATTCAGAGGGGACATCTTGGGCAATATGTTCAGAAGAAAGAAGCTCCTCTACCAGCTTTGATGGGACCTCCTCCCGCTCAAGCTGGCATTGATAACACCCAACAGAAAGAATGGTGGGGATGATTTCCCGCGGAAAAGCTTCATCCTCTAAAAGACCAAGAGTAGGCGAAGAGTTAGATGATGTAATCCCCTCTGGGGGAAATATAGCGGAAATAGTGTTGTTAAAGATGACAGCATCGTCGTTTCGATGACGATTGCCAAACATCCTGTAAAAAGAATCTTAGTTGACAGTGGGAGCTCCGCTAATGTGCTTACTTATGATGCTTTTCTTCGAATGAGTTTATCTCTGGATTCTCTTCGGCCTGTAGCCATCCCTCTAGTTGGTTTTACTGGAGACTCCATCCGGGTAGAGGGCGAAATTACTTTGCCAGCTACTGCGGGATCACCACCCTGCCAAAGCACGGTTATGCTGGATTTTCTGGTAGTTCGGGTCCCCCTGGCTTACAACGCCATTCTTGGTCGTCCCGGCTTAAATATGTTAGATGCAGTTATATCTACTAAGCGCTTATTGGTGCAATTTCCTACCAAGTAAGGGGTCGGTATGATGAACGGAGAGGAAGGCTCGGTCAGACCCTGCTATCATTTAGCCCCTAGTCCTCAGATGGTTAATATTCCTCCGGTTGCCGAGTCATTTGACCCCAGGGAGGTCGAGCGGAGAGGAGAGCCAGCGGAGCTTTTGATATCATACCCCCTGGGAGACGATCCCGCTAAGATCGTGCAGATCGGTGAGCTCCTCTTCCCCGAAGTCCGGATCAACTCCTAACTTTCTTGTCAATGAATGCAGATGTCTTCGCCTGGACAATAACAGATATGGTCGGGATTCCTCCGGAAGTGATTACTCATCAGCTTAATGTTAACCCAAGCTGCCGCCCTGTCCGCCAGAAGAAAAGGAGTTTTGCCCTGAACGGCAGAGGGTCATCGATGAGGAGGTAGACAAATTGCTCATGGCCGGTCA
>UESW01002290.1:224478-248331 GCA_900491605.1 Calamus simplicifolius
GCTAAAGTGTCATTATGTATATGTTCCTACTGTCATAACCTGGCTCTGATACCACCAAAGCTGTCACGCCTCAGACCCAAAAATTTGAGCTTGGGTGACAACCCGCCGCATGCCGGGCATGCAAGGCGTCTTAACTTATCACATGAATCAATATAAAGCAAATTCCATATCATGATTTGTTACAAACCAGAATTATTAGTCTTGGGCTACCTGCCCTACAAATAAATCTGAACTAAATCAAATAATAAAACTAAGTCTTCTAATAGAAACTCCTTCTATCTCAATTATCCATCTTCATTCCTGAGGCTCTGAAAAACATTATGAGAATTTATGAGCTCACACTCAATAAGTAAGCCTAATATAATTTCAAATTTCATTTATCAGGCTATCATTAGGTTCATGTCATCAGATCAATTAGCTTAATTCAATAACAATTACATTGTTTATACTGTCATTATTTTTCTTTATGTGTCCCACGGCCCTACAATACACATCATGTGTAGCCCTCTTAAACATCCCCTAAGAGGAAGGGTCCTGGTACCAGTGTCTGTCATTTGTCATCTGTCATGTGATAATCTGTCATGTGTGAATCTGTCATGTGATAATGTGTAGCCCTCTTAAACATCCCCTAAGAGGAAGGGTCCTGGTACCAGTGTCTGTCATATCATCTGTCATGTGATAATCTGTCATGTGATAATGTGATAATCTGTCATGTGAGAACCGCGGTGACACATAAAGTTTTACTGTCATTATCATGATTACATATTATCATAGTAATAACATGATTTTGCCAAATTAGCATAATTATATTTAACTGTAATTTCAAGTTCACAAATTAAATAATTAATAAAATTATAATACTTGACTTACTTACCACAGTACAAGAATTTCACTTGATAACCCAGCTAATTGGACTCCTGGGCACCTACATAATCATTTTCCATTATTAAATTTCTAAAATCTGAATTATAAAATAATTCCTAAATTCTACCCAAACCACTTCACGAGCCCAACTTTGGGCTTGAATATCTCTCAATGTATACACCCAATTAGGGAAATAAAATTTTTTCCAGAAACTAGAATTACTCATGATTCGGGCCATATATTTATTTTGTCATTCTCGGCCCGATACAGGGCCCAAAATGCTGCTCAAACTGGGCTCAGAGATGGCCCAACAAGGCCCAAACAAACAGCCCAATCAGCCCATTAATCTCTATTAACCCAGCTCCTCTGTTTCAAAAGAAACAGAGGAGCCGGAAGCCGTGCCGGCGGCCAGGGCCGCCGCCGGCCAAATTGGAGGCGGTCCGGCCGCCGTTGGCCGGACCGTGGCCGACCGCCGCCGCGGCCAGCCTCCCCCACCCCTCTCTCTCTACAATTTATTATTTTAAAGCTTTCTTTCTTCTTCTTCTTCCGCGTGTCTTCCACGGTGCCGGCGCCAATTCCGGCCAAATTGGCGTCGGTCCAGCCGCCATTGGCCGGACCAAAGCCGTCCATTGCCGCAGCCGACCTTCCCTTCCTCTCTCTCTCTCTAATTTCTCTCTTATCTTTCTCTTTCTCTCACTGTTTCCGCGGCTTATGGATTACGCCGGCGGCACGACCGGCCACCATGGCCGGCCGGACCTCCACCGGACGGACGCCCGGCGCCGGTGGAGGTCTCCGACCAAGGCCCAAGCCCGGCGAGGCAGCGAGAACCAAGGATCGGACCGGCGGTAGCTCTTTCTCACCGTCACGTCTCCCTTCCTCCTTCGCTCTCCTCTCTCTCTCTTTGTTCTCCGGCACCCCACCGGACGCCGCCCCCGGTGCCGGTGAGGTCGTCGGCCGGGGCTCAGGCCCGGCGAGGCGGGGGCATGCCGCCGGGCCTGAACCAATGTCACGGAGAAGGGAAGGGGAGAGAGCTGGGTTCTATAACCCGGCTCCTCCCTCCTCTTCGTTTCTTTTTTTTTAACTTTCTCTCTCTCTCAATCCTCTCTCTCTCATGCATGGACAGGGGACTTACCCGAGGCAGGTGCGCTGGGAAGGAAACGTCCGCTCGAGGAGATGATGAGAAGGGGGTGTCCAAGTATGGTGGGAAGGAGGTTCTACACCATCTTTTATAGGCATTGCAGAGTCCCCAGATCAAGGGACTCTGTAATTAGATATACTTGAAATTTAAATATCTAGAGTCTATCATCCGATCACGTGATAACTCTCACGAGCAATTAAGATATACCTAGAATTCAAATATCTGGAGTCTATCATATGATCTCGTGATAACTCTCACGAGCAATTAAGATATACCTGGAATTCAAATATCTGGAGTCTATCGTCTGACCTCGTGATAACTCTCACGAGCAGTTGAGAATTCTAGGGGATTACAGTTGTCATCTAATATTGCAAAATATTATCCTCCAAAAAAGTCAAGAAACAGCTGAAGCTATCAGTTGTAACTCTCTCTACCCTGATATTGTGATTTGGATTCTAAATAATCACAAAATGGCAGCCAGAAGCAGGACGATAACCTTCATCAGTCATGTGGTCTAACAATCTTCTCACTTCTGCATATATATCCTTCATTTTGGGATGCTGCAGGTCCCAACAACAAAAGCACGAACTCTAGCTGCTCTTAATTTCAACCCAACTGCATCCTAGCTCCTTGTTTACCCCCCGGAACCTCATCATCCTTCTCACCCGTTCCACATCATCCCATCTTCCCCAGGTTGTGTTTATGTTTGACGATAAAATATAAGCAGCAGAATCCTGCGAGCCCGATTCCATCAGCTTCTCTCCAGCATATGCTCCTACACCAAAACTGCGATAGCTGCGACATGCCCCAGAACAATACGCCACAAATACGTTCCATGATCAATAGGAACTGTTTCTATGAAGTCCTTTATTTTAGGAAAATAAATCTGAAACTTTCTAGACTGGTGAGTTTCGGTATTGGTAGCGAGCTGAGATTAGGGTGCTGAGCTAACACAAATTTGATGTAGTCAAATGATGGATTGTGCAGATTGAAGTGTAGTCAGAGAAAGCTAACAGCCTAGTTCATTTCAGATATTGAATGTAATGATATCTTGTAGAATGGGATAAGGGAGAATGCAGAATTTAGGCCAAGGAATCAGGACGTTTCCGTAGCTCAGCCTAGAGTGATTTGGAGGAGTTATGACATTGAAAGACGCAAAGGAGAGTTCATCAAAGCCTGATGTTGGACCTCAACCACATTATCTTAGCCTCAGCAGGTAAAGGTTATAATACGTAAAAAAAAAAAAAAAAAAAAGCTAACAATGGCATTAAGATATACATGTAACCGGTAATATTTAATATAAGAACAAAGAAAAATTCATAAATCAGGAAATCGTATTTAGAGTGCATTCTGCCAGCTCTTAAAAGACCCATTCTTATGTAAGCCTAATCAAAACAAGTAAATCACCAAATCAGCGGTTGCCTCCCCCTTCCAGCAACTCATGAAAAAAAGAGTTTCATCAAAAATTACCAGTAATAACTTTCAATTGAACCTTATAAACCCCCAAATCATCAGAAAATAAGAGAAATCGAAAAAAAAAAAATATAAGTTAAACAAGAATTGCGAGCAAGAGGGTTTTATAAAGCCCTTTTTCTCACCTCGTCCGAGGACTGACAGAGAGGAGCTCGGCGTCCGCAGACGGAGAGGAGCTCGGGGCTGACAGCGTCCGGAGGCTGACGGCGGAGACGAGCTCGGGGGGAAGACGGCGAGACGAGCTCGGGGGGAAGACGGCGGGAGGAGGGTTTCACAGAAAAAAAATCGCGCGAGGGTTTCACAGATATTAAGAGGACCTTATTACGGCAAAATTAACTTTCGTCGTAATAAGGTCCCGCACAAAAGATTTTTTCACTATATTACGATGAATTTTTAATTTCCGTAATACGTATATTTATTACGGCGAAAATAAATTTTTGCCATAATAAAAAAAATAAAAAAAAATTACAATCGTAAAATACAGTGTGGACTTATTACGACGACTTATAAAAGTCATCGTAATAAGTCTTTTAATTACGGCGAAAATTATTTCACTGTAATAAAAAGAAAGAAAAATAAAAAAAAACTAAAATCATAAAATACAATGTGGATTTATTACGACGACTTATAAAAGTCGTTGTAATAAGTCTTTTAATTACGGTAAAAAATTATTTCGCCGTAATAAAAAGAAAGAAAAATAAAAAACTAAATCATAAAATAAAATGTTGACTTATTACGACGACTTATAAAAGTCGTTGTAATAAGTCCTTTAATTACGACAAAAAGTATTTCGCCGTAATAAAAAAAGAAAAATTAAAAAAATCAAAATCGTAAAAAACAATCTGGAGCTATTACGATGAATTATAAAATTCATCGTAATACTTCTATTTATTACGGCAAAAACTTATTTCGCCGTAATAAAAAGAAAGAAAAATAAAAAAACTAAAATCGTAAAAAACAATGTGGACTTATTACTACGACTTATAAAGTCATCGTAATAAGTCTTTTAATTACGGTGAAAATTATTTCGCCGTAATAAAAAGAAAGAAAAATAAAAAAACTAAAATCATAAAATAAAATGTTGACTTATTACGACGACTTATAAAAGTCGTCGTAATAAGTCCTTTAATTATGGTGAAAAATTATTTTGTCGTAATAAAAAGAAAGAAAAATAAAAAAAACTAAAATCGTAAAAACAATCTGGACCTATTACGATGAATTATAAAATTTATCGTAATACTTCTATTTATGACGGTAAAAAATTATTTCGCCGTAATAAATAATTGTTACGACGAATTTAATTTATATTTCGCCATTATAAGTAAAACTATAACGACGAAAACATTTCGCCACAATAGGTTCGCCACAAATACAATACTTTCTTGTAGTGGCTTAAGAGTGGAAGACTTAACAAAGTGGCTGATGCACTTAGTAGGAGAGTTACATTGTTGAATATTATGACAGTCTAGCTGGAAAGTTTTGATGCCATTAAAGAAATCTATGTAGAAGATTCTGAGTTCAAAGAGATTTTTAAAAATGCAAAGAAGGCAGGTACAAAGATTATTTTCTACTTGATGATTTTTTTTTAGGGAACATATTTGTGCATTCCTAAATGTTCTCTTAGAGAGTATATCATCAAAGAGCTTCATTGTGGTGGACTTAGTGGACATTTTGGAAGAGATAAAACTCTCTTGTTGATAAAAAAATATTTTTGGCCTACTATTTATCGTGACGTGGCAAAGTTTGTGAGAAGATGTCGTATATGTCAACTTGCAAGGGCCAAAGCCAAATTTCTAGCGCTTACACTCCATTATCTATTCCTAATGCTCCATGGGAAAACATTAGCAGGGACTTTGTTGTTAGACTGCCAAAGACACAAAGAGGTATTGATTTTATTTTTGTAGTTGTTGATCAATTTTTCAAGATGGCTCATTTTATTCCATGCAAGAAGACTATGGATGCCTCATACATTGTTGATCTTTATTTTAAAGAAGTTGTCAAACTTCATGGGTTTCCAAAGTATATTACCTCGCATCGTGATACAAAATTCCTTAGTCATTTTTGAAGGAATCTATGGAACAGAATGAGTACTAATTTATTTTATAGCAGTGCTTATCATCCTCAAACAAATGGGCAAACTGAAGTTGTAAATCATATATTAAAAAATTTGCTTTGAAGTTTTGCTTTGAAAAGGTTAAAGCAATAGGATACAATTCTTTCTAAAGCTAAATTTGTTTATAATTCTGTTGTGAACCGCTCTACAAGAAAATGTCCATTTGAAGTTGTGTATGGGCATACTCGTAATCATTATTTTGACCTTGCTACAGTTCCAACATCTCCTACATCTAGCAAAAAGGCTAAAGATTTTACAACCACCATGGCAAGGATTCAAGAAAAAGTTAAGAAGAAGCTTGAGAAAAGTAATAAATCTTATAAAAATGCCCATCGAAGGATTCAAACTTTCAAAAAAGGTGATCTTGTTTGGGCTTATTTAAAGAAAGAAAGATTTTCTTTTGGTACATACAACAAGCTCAAAGAGAAGAAGATTAGCCCTTGTCAAATTTTAAAAAGATTAATGCTAATGCCTATAAAATTGAGCTTCCAGCACATATACATACTCATCCTATATTTACTATCAGAAATTAACCTTTCAGCGAGGGACAAAATTCCTTAATGAAAATCAAAATTCATGCCATTGTTTACCTGCAAGTTTCTTTCTTTCTTTTATTATGTGGCGGCAAAATGCTAAAATTTCATCACCGTTTTATTAAAGTAATGAAATAATACATCATAAATGAACCTAAGAGGCTTCTCCAGACGAATGCTCGAAAAAACAAGGAAAGAAAAAAAAGGTATTACAGCAACCCAATCCGATGAACCACATCAACTTGATAGGTCCCTTCCCTACGGCAAAAACAGACTGCCAAAAGAGGCCAACTACTAGTACATTCCTTCAACCTCTGATTAATCCCAGCGTGACAACTAGATCCTACCTAAACGAATCAGATACCTACACGCTTTTCAATTATGATCGTAATTTCTCTAGAACTATCTAAGGAGCTCAGGTGCTAGTACAATTTATGTTGATCGCTAGTAATTTCTAGATATATATAACTACACAATAAAAAAAAAAATCAGATAAGGGTCATATGAAATGTAAGAGAATCAAGCTTTAACAGAGATCTCAATATATAAACTACGTTTCGATCAACAACCTTTTGAAATCACAAAATCAGTGTAAAATCATCATAGTTCAACATTCCTGAGCAATTTATTCTATAAAGAAAAGGTCTTAACAATCATTAAAAGTTATAAAATCCAATAAGTTAAGAGTGCTTGAATAATCTGATGAAGTGCAAGCACAACTAGTGATTCATTGCAGCAATTCTGATTGATAAATGATTCAGGTTGTAATCCATCCCCTGGGTATGAGGTAAGTTCTATAGTAAAAAATGTAAAGATTAGCTACCTGAAAAAAAAGAAAGGAAGGAAACAGAATAAAGAATGGTTAGTTCCCAAGCTAGACTAATGATCTCACCAGATTTGAGTGACAAATCACTCAACTTCATCTTAGGTTACCTCTAGAGAGTGATCTTTTTTTTTTTTTTTGTACAAGCGGGCGATCATACTACACGACTACAAGTCAGCCCATGATGATCGAAATACAATATTTGCTGAAGACCAAAAGGGCAGGGATCACCCTGCCTCCACCTCCAAAAACCTGAATGGTGTGCCACTAACAATGCCACCCAATCGGCCGCTGAATTAGCTTCACGATAGGTATGGCAGATCTGAACTCCATGGGCCTCCCTCAAAATCGCCCATATATCTTGTAATAGCGGATTGGCAGGGGCTTGGGAGTCATTATCCCTCCTCAACCATCGGATAACCGTCATAGAATCACCCTCAATAATGAGGTCATGGGCATGAAGTGACCGAATGGCACAAGAGATGCCAAGCCAAGCTGCATAGAGCTCAGTCATAGGGACAGAGGAGTCCAGACTACCAAATCCACCGGCCGCCAATAGGTCGCCCTCCGGCTCATAGATGACAAAGGCATAACCCGCTAATCTACCTTGGACACTCCCATCAAAGTTGATTTTGACAAACCCTGGAGGGGGGCTCCCAAGATATGAAAACCGTATGCCGGTTTGCTGCCAAAGCAGCAGGGGAATCCTAGAGGCCAGAGGAGTCAAAACCACATGAATAGAAGCCATGGGCACAATCCGACGTCAGGGACCTGATTTTCCATATTATCCTACGTAATGATATACTGTCATCTATAAAGATAATATGGTTCCTAGACAACCAAATCTGGTAAGCTGTAGAAGCCCATAGAGCACATTTGTACTGAGAGGCCTTTCGGAGATCATCTAAGAAAGAGGAGCAATGGGAGCTCATATGATCCAATCTACAATGATAGCCAACTAACTGCTAGATCTACCCCACTCTAGGACAAGAGAAGATGGCATGAACAGTAGACTTGGTGCGGGCACCAGGATCAAGCAGAGGATTCTTAACCCTCTGTGGATATCTGATTAGTTATGATTCAAGTCTTGAGTTGTGAAATAAAGTTTAGTTTATTTTGAGTCCCGTCCAGTTCATTTTATTCTAAATTGAGTCCTATCCAGTTCAGTTTATTTTAATGTAAGTCCTGTAGTAAGTTCATCAGCTTACAAGAGGAGACATCAGTATTGGAGCAGAAGATAAGGCCATCACAGTCAAACAGAGCAGCTGCTAAATTCAAGTTGGTGCCACACCTACTTCAAGCAGCCACATGCCACCTAGTAGAGCAAGCAACCTTCCCGATCTGAATGATCATTTTTCTCATCTGGACGCCACAAATTTATGCCGAATCCAGCTGCCGCTGTTGCATCTAGAAGATCACCTTCCTCATCTGGACGCTATAGATTTCATGCCAAATTAAGCTGCCGCTGATTGCATCTCAATCATATCTAGAAGATCACCTACCTCATCTGGATGCCACAGATTTCATGCCAAATCCAGCTGCCGCTGATTGCATCTAGAAGATCACCTTCCTCATCTGGATGCTAAGATTTCATGCCAAATTTGATTAGGGCACCTTTTTTTCTTTTCTCTCTTTCCATATCTGTATTTTCTTGGGCCCCAAGTCTCTTGCTCTATAAAAGAGACCCTCTTGTATGAATGATGTATCTTTTATTATTAATCAATCAATCCAAGTTTTAAGTTATTATGATTTTTGTTAATTGGTTCTCTGGTGCTCTTGTTTCCCTCCTCCTGCGCGTGCCAACATCTCAAGTCTCCAGGAAAAACCCTAGCCACCACCTTTGTCTTCCAATAGTGGACGCCCAAGAGCCCTTGGCGGCCTCCCCTTTCTCTACTCCTTCCTTGTCTCTTGCCTCTATTCTAAATTTTTCTATTATTCTTTAACCCTTGTATGGTGATCTTGCAGATCCCTCAGTAGCCACGAATCCAGGATTCAAGGTGATCGTCATCCAGGTCAGCGGATACTTGGCCGCATATCCGTGGGCTCAAGGCTTGATTATCTAGGGCGCATCCGCTAGGCAGAGCAACCCCTTCAACACTTTGATCTTTCCCTCTTTCAGGTACACCCTTCTAATCTACTAGTAACTTTATTGTAGGAGAGTAAGCCCTACCGGGGCTTCTTAGCCTCGGCGATCCTTCTTCCTTATTTTTTAGGAACTATTTCGCGTGCAGATTTACTGTGAATTTTTATGAATTCCTCTTAGGCTATTACTTTGGAGAATAATTAAGTGCAATTATTAATCATTAAAAAAATTACTTGCATGTGAATCGGTCCTGCATCAGTTTGGTATCAGAGCCAGGTTAGGGCTTAATTTTAATTCACGTTATTATCAGTATATCATCTGTTAATTGAATTATTTTTGCCTGCATACATATCAAAAATTACAAAATTTATTTCTCTAGATTCGTTATAAATTAAAGTATTTTTTGTTAATTTTTGAGAATTTAATTCGATCTGTAAAAAAAAAAAAAAAATCTAAGATTTATTGCTATTTACATATTTCTGGATTATGGTTTGTGTTTTACATGTCATTCATCTGCATTAAATTACTCTTAAGGGCTTTCATTGATGTCAGATAAGGGAGGGATTGAGACCCCTTCCTTGGCCCAAAACAACCATCCGTGCATTCCGATCCCAAGCCTCTAATCTAAAACTGAGTAGCAACTTAATTGACATTTGCCCTAGAGGGCTAGGGACACCAACAGTCGGTTTAGTGTACTGGAGGAGACTAGTACAAATCAATCTGGCGTGTGCTCTGAAATTGGTGTCTAGAAGGGAGGTCAAATGTCAAACGACTTAAGCGGAGTGTTGGGGTTATTCTAATTAGGCACCTGCAATTTGCGGGACGAGCCTCCCCCCTTCCACCTGTCCCAACTGGCCAATTGAAGAGTTACCATTAGATTGGCTTGCATTAAGCCAAATCCTTTACTCTGGATGACTAGGTCTAGCATACCGTAGTCCGAGTCAGTCTGAGTCTTGTATGCTTGATTGTGCTTGCATGTGCACTAGATCAGGAGCATCTTTTCGCCCGTCACCACCTCCATTACAGGCTGAACCCATGGCTAATCAAAGCATTGATGATCACTTAAGGATCATCACTGAACAACTAGCCCGAATGAACCAAGACATCAAGCAATCTGAGGCTAGATTAGGGTCCAGGTTTGATCAAGTCGAAACTAGGTTGGGCATCCTAGAAGAAGCCCGTGAGCCCCACACTGAGTCTGATCATGAGACCCCACCTCATCCTAGGAGAGCCCAACAGCCTGACCTCTACATAAGGCCAAACCCTAGGAGACCACTTCGACCTGATCTAGTCCTAGATGTCCTCCCTAGGAGACCCAATCATGAGGCAGTAGACCAAGAAGAAAGAGCCCTTAGAAGTGTCAGACTTGAAGCACCTACTTTCGATGGCTCTATGGACCCTAAGGACTACCTAGATTGGGAGGAAGGGATGGACCAGTACTTTGACTGGTACGACATGTCTGAAGAGCGTAAGTTTAAGTTTGCCAAGCTCAAGTTAGTACGACAGGCTAGGTTATACTGGGCCACTTTAGAGCGAAGGCAATTATTAGAGGGAAGAGACCCCATAGTCACCTGGCACGCCATGAAGGCTAGACTTAGGTCCAATTATGTCCCCACATCGTATGAACAGAGCCTATTGGACCAGTGGCAGGGATTAATTCAGGGTAGTAAAACTGTGAATGAATACATTGCTACATTCCAAGAGTATACCATGAGGTGTAATATCGTTCAGTCTGAGGAAGTCACCCTATCCAAGTTTAGGTATGGCCTGAGAGCAGATATTCAAAGAGAACTCTACCTAAGAAGGGTACACGATTTAGAAGAAGCTTACCAAGTTGCTAGGGATTATGAACATTTTCAGAGAGGGCCACCCTATCGTAGATCAGAGGCTACCAAGAGCCCTAGCCCATATCCAGGATCTAGCCAGGCCTATCCTAGTCGTCCCAGACCTACCCAGTACTCAGACCCCCGCCAGACTTTCCCGAGTCGACCCAACACTAGCCGACCAGTACAAGCCGAACTGAGTTGAGTCGACCCCAGAATAGTACCCCTATACCCCAGAGAGAGGATAAGGGCAAATCTGTAGAGGTCCAAAGAAATTCCAACCCCCAGATCAAATGCTTTAGATGCAACAAACCGGGACATATGATCAGCCAGTGCCCAGTCAGATCCCTTCATATAGATGAGTTACCTGAGACTGAATCCGAGTCCCTAGTTGAGCCTGAGGGAGAGGTCTATGAGGCTGATACCCATCTGATAGATGAGTACGATGGAGAGGAGGAAACATTTGAGTCTGAAGACCTACTAGGAGTGGTTAGATGTATCTTGACCCAGACTCAAACTAAGGACCAGGAAGATTGGCGTAGGACTAACATCCTACAGACTTTTGTTAAGATAGGGGATAAGGTGCTCAAGATCATAGTGGATAGCGGGAGTTGTGTCAATGTCGTCTCTACCAATACAGTTAAGTCATTAGGATTGACCACAGTTCCCCATCCTAGTCCCTATAAGGTCTCGTGGGTAGATTCCACCTCTATCCCAATCAAGTCCAGATGCCAAATACTAATCAAATTGCAAAATTATGAGGAAAAGGTCTGGTGCGATGTAATTCCTATGGGTGTTAGTAGTATTATATTAGGTCGACCTTGGCTTTACGATCACGATGCCACCTTGTTTGGTCGATCCAACATCTGCTCTTTTAAACACAATGGGAACAAGTATGTGATACATCCAACTCCACCTAGGGACCCAATCAAGAAAGGATCTAGCAACCTTAAGGATAGCAAGCCAAGAGTTAATCTGATTAAAGCTAAGGAATTAGAAAAGGACATCACTGAGGGTAATCCTGTTTGGATTTTGACCACTAAAGAGATCTATGAATCAGTCCAAAAGGAACAACCCCCAGAAGTAATTGAGATCCTAGAGGAGTTTAAGGATGTCTTCCCTGAAGAATTGCCTGATCAGTTACCACCCCTGAGAAACATCCAACATGCCATTGACCTGATCCCAGGATCCACCCTCCCAAACCTTCCCCATTATAGGATGAACCCCACTGAGCATCAAGAACTACAAAAACAAGTGGAGAATTACTTAGGAAAGGTTTCATTAGGGAGAGCTTAAGTCCTTGTGCAGTTCCTGCACTATTAACCCCTAAGAAGGATGGTACCTGGAGAATGTGCATGGACAGTAGGGCCATCAACAAAATCACTATCAAGTATAGGTTCCCTATCCCCAGACTAGATGACATGTTGGACATGATGGCGGGTGCCACTATCTTTTCCAAAATAGACCTTAAGAGTGGCTACCATCAGGTTAGAATTAGACCAGGGGATGAGTGGAAGACTGCATTTAAGACTAGAGATGGTCTGTTTGAGTGGGTCGTGATGCCTTTTGGGCTGTCAAACGCACCTAGCACATTCATGAGAATCATGACCCAGGTCCTGAAAGAGTACACGGAAAATTCTTAGTGGTCTATTTTGATGATATATTAATTTATAGCAAGACCAAAGAGGACCATCTTAACCATCTCAGATTAATCTGTCAGACCCTTAGAGAGAATAGCCTATATGCAAACCTTAAGAAGTGTGATTTCATGACGCATAGGGTTATCTTTCTAGGTTTTGTGGTAACCCCAGAAGGTGTTTCAGCGGATCCTGAAAAGGTTAGGTCGGTCGTAGAGTGGCCGGTACCCATGAACGTCCACGATGTCCGCAGCTTCCATGGCCTAGCAACCTTTTACAGGAGATTCATTAGGGGATTTAGCACCATCGTCGCACCCATCACTGATTGTATTAGGAAGGGTAATTTTGAGTGGACTAAGTCAGCTAATAAGGCCTTCCTAGAGCTTAAGGATAGGATGACTCATGCACCCATACTTAGACTTCCAGACTTTTCTAAGGTGTTTGAGGTTGCGTGCGATGCGTCGGGAGTAGGCATAGGTGGAGTGTTAAGCCAAGAAAATCACCCCATAGCTTTCTTTAGTGAAAAACTAAATGAAGCTAAACTTAGATATTCCACCTATGATAAGGAATTCTATGCGGTAGTACAAGCCCTTAAGTATTGGAGACATTACTTACTACCGTAGGAGTTTGTCTTATTTTCTGATCATGAGGCACTCCGATTTCTGAACTCCCAAAAGAAGCTAAATTCTAGGCACGACAAATGGGTTGAATACATTCAGGCATACACTTTTATCCTGAAACACCGTGCCGGTATAGAAAATAAGGTAGCAAACGCCTAAGTCTTTGTTGTTGAGTACTATTAGCACCGAAGTTATACACTACAAGAAAATACAGAAATAGCGATGTCAATTTAGCGACGCATTTTTGCATCACTAAATTGCGACCAAATTGTGACAATTCAGCGAGAAAAACAAATAGCGACGCCATTAGCGATGCAAAAAAAATGCATCGCTAAATAGTGACGCATAGCGATGCAAAAACCCATAAAATTAAACAAAATTGTTAATATAGCGATGCAATGATTGCGTCGCTATTTAGCGACGCATTAGGGACGCATATGCCAAAAAAATAAAAAAAATTAATTTTTAATTTAGCGATGCAATAATGCATCACTACATTGTGACGCAATATTTTTGTCGCTAAATAGCGACGCATTAGCGATGCAAAAATCTAGAAAATTAAAAAAATTGTTAATATAGCGACGCAATGATTGCATCGCTATTTAGCGATGCATTAGCGACGCATATGCCAAAAAAATAAAAAAATTTAATTTTTAATTTAGCGACGCAATAATGCATCGCTATATTGCGACACAATATTTGCGTCGCTAAATAGCGACGCATTAGCGACGCAAAAATTTAGAAAATTAAAAAATCGTTAATATAGCGACAATGATAGCTGCGTCACTAAAAAAAAAAAATTAATTAATATAGCGACGCAATCATTGTCGCTAAATAGCGACGCATTAGCGACGCATATGCAAAAAATAAAAAATTAATTTTTAATTTAGCGATGCAATAATGTGTCGCTATATTGCGACGCAATATTTGCATCGCTAAATAGCGACGCATTAGTGATGCAAAAACCCATAAAATTAAAAAAAATTATTAATATAGCGACGCAATGATTGCGTCACTATTTAACGACGCATTAGCGATGCATATGCCAAAAAATTAAAAATAAAATATTTTTTAATTTAGCGATGAAATAATGCGTCGCTATATTGCGATGCAATATTTGCATCACTAAATAGCAACGCATTAGCGACACAAAAACCTAGAAAATTTTTAATTTAGCAACTCAATAATTGTTAGTGTATGCCCTAGATCCAATTGGATTGAAGGTTGTATACATTCTATGAATACAAATCAAATAAAATGGTTTCTTTATCTATCCAGATGTCTTTTATTTGAAATATTTGTCTGTGAGATAAAGTCCAAAAGAATATGAACCATGCATATGAAATATGTAATAGAGATTACAAATTGTTATTCAAATTGCAAGTTATGGTTTGATTCTTTAAACTTCCCTAATCGATGTGTAGATGGAAACTGGACACCATCGAATACCGTTAGACTAGCACACATTGCATATCCTTACCCTTGGGGTGAGCAGCTGATTTCATAAGCTAAAGTATGTAGATACTTGGATAGGTGTGTGGATGCTCATTATTGTAACGATGCATTGGATGGCCCATACAGAGATCTCATATGGATATTCTATATAGTGTCGATGGTTGATCTCTAATGACGGTGGTGTGAGTGATCCTTTGACTTGAGATCTTCATTGCATCTCATGTGTGGAATGTCATGCTTTGACGGCATCCAAACGTCGCTCTAGCCATGGGTGGCAAATATGGTATCGGTTGGGTATGACATGAAGCACATGAAGATGGTGTTTGATCAAGACATGATTCATCTCCCTTGATAGAAAGGGTTATATCCCACGGCCACTTGATAGATTAAATTGATTGATAAATTCTTGCAGGTTGAGTTAGAATTCGAAATGGTTTCAAAGTTCTAATTCATATAGTCAATTTTTCCTGAGATCAAGTAAACAAAGATCAATTATAGGGTTGACACATTCATACCACTGATTGATCTGGGATATGTGACGAAAGGATTTGATCATACGGTAACCGTTCATGGATAGGTGTTGATGGTCACGTCAACAAAACCTTTAGCAGTTGGGTGGTCATGATACTTTGCTAGAGGCCTCTCATGATCTATAATCATGTTGTTGAATTAGACAAAGAGTTGTCCAATCATTCCTAGGGTCTATGATTAGGACATGATTATTGCCAACATGTTAAAGGGCCTAATGGGTCACATGCATTAAGGAGAATATTGGATGAATTAAAATGAGAATTAAATTAGATTTAATTTAGATAAGATAATCAATTAAATAATTGGGTGAGAGCCAATTTAAATAAGATATAATTATAATGGATATGATCCATTATAATAGAAGGAATGTTAAGGAGAAATTATTTGTACATATGATGAACCAATAATTGGATACCGATATATGACTTGATCCGTGTGATGGATGGCTCTGATTATTCAGGTATGGATGTCCAATCTTAGCCATGTGAAGATGGAATCATGCCCATAGGATGAGGCATGATGAATCTCTATGGTTCGATGATGAACACGTACAAATTAGGGCATGTAGTTATGAGATAACCAACTCCTAATTTCATAGGCTGAGATTGTAACACTTGGATTAATCTTACCCATATCTTACCATGAAGATGGGAGTTTCTTACCATGAAGATGGGAGGAGTTCCTTACCATGAAGATGGGAGTTTCTTACCTTGAAGAGAGGTCTCTTGTTCTTTGGAACGTCTCATTTTCAACCTATAAATATAGTTCCTTCCTACCAAGAAAATAGAGCATAAGAAGAAAAAGATTTGACTTTTCTTCAAAGATATCTTCTTTAAGGGGATTCAAGAGGTGCTAGCACCCCTCTCTCTCTCTCTGTGGTGTCATCTTCATACCTTGGAGGTCTTTATCCCTTTTTCTCTGCGTGGATCACTGTTAGAGGCCAGACATGGATGGCTAGTGGCAGGGATTATCCGGCTTCATCCTCATCTACATCGATAGAGGACTCAGGTATGAATAAAATTAGATTTTATTTGAGATATAATGAATTTGTTCCTCAGGATCCTGGGCATCTGGGAATTTTATATTATATCTTCTATAATATTTATATGAATTTGATTCATATTTGTATACATAATTCCCATCAGTGGTATTAGAGCCCCCTTAGGCTATATATTTATTAATTTGATAGGATACTTGAGTCAATATGATTGATAATATGATTATTTATTATGCTTAAAATCATGAAGAGTTTTCATATGTTGATAATAAATCTAAATATAATAAAATGTTTATTATTTGATGATAAATAATATTATTTAGATTTATGCATATTCATTATCATGTTCAAATAGAGTACTTTGATATATAGAAGAAAAGGTTTATTATATGATAATAAACAATAATTAATCATATATGTGTCATGTTAAAATAATATTATTTATGCATGATAGATACTATATGCTGAAATCCTAAAATCATGTTTAGGATTTAATTTTAGCATGATGATTGATATGATTAAGATCTGATATTCTTATGATAATGAACATTGAAAACTTTAGGTTTGTTAGAGACATTAGAATTTACATGGGATGTGAAACCGACATGTCATGACATGTAATTAAATGATAAGAAAATTTAAAATTTGAATTAAGAACTCTTATCATAACACCTAGCTAGATCACTATCTATGGTTATCATAAAATTTAATAGATGATAAAGATTTAGGAAACTTAGACTTAACCATGTCATTGTTTGATCCTATGATCCCATAATTGATCTAATCAATTGGGCTTAACTACATTAGTGTCTAGAAAGGTTTGATCATGGTTTTTAATTGCTCCGTTCGCTGCCTGGGAAAACCCATTTAATGGGATTGAAGGGTATGCTAAATAGGACCCCATTGATCAGCTTATCTGGCCATTGTTAGGGAAAGCTCTTAATTGATTAAATCAATTAAGGTTGATCAGGATGGTAGCAATTGATTTGGTCACATGATTAGGGTTCCTAAATTAGATAGTGATCAGGATCCTAATTTGATTAGAAGTCCCAATCATAGATTGGATCTTATGAAATTAAGGTTAATTGAGATTAATCTAAAATCTACATATAGGATATGTAACCTAGCATAGTACAAATGTTGTAGATGTAGATGGGCCTTTATGCGCTAAATCTCTCCACGAATATTAAGTCATAAGCCTTCTATTGTTCATATGATACAAAATCATTAGGTCATGAGATTTGTCGTGCCAAAGCCGAGGTCAAGTGTACCTATGAGGAGTTGATTGTGGAACAATGGGTTGACTTACTAGATTAGCTGGCATAATTGGCCAAAGTCAGGATCAGTCTAATCTAGAGGCAAACTTTAGGGTGATCACATATGGATGTAATTGACAAAGCAATGTCCCCTAAATGATCTAGGAGTCACATTAGATGTGATTGATAATAATCTACCAAATTTGGCTTACTGAGATTTGTTTTGCCAAAGCCAAGGTCAAGGTAATTCAAATGAGGATCCTAGCCCACTAAGGAAATTGAATGTCAATTTCTCGAGATCAATAGAGAGGGCTATTAACCTTGATAAAATATGGGAGAAACCAACTTAATTAAAAATCTAGAATTACCATATTAAGTTGGTGATTAGTATTCATAGTAATTGACTCGTTCTAATTTTATGTAGGTTATCAAAGAAACCATGAGTGTAAATATCAACCTAAGGAATATTTTAGAATCCAACAAATTGACTGGACTCAACTTCCTGATTGGTAAGGAATGTAAGGATCGTTCTTCGATCTGAGAAAATTCTTTTTGTCCTAGATGAGGTCGCACCGGAGGTCCCACTAGCGGATGCTCCAACTGAGGTTCATGTGGCATACAACCGGTATAAAGATGCTGAAAACATGGCCACATGTTTGATGTTGGCCTCAATGTCACCTGATCTTCAGAAACAGCATGAGCATATGAATGCTCAGGAGATTTTGATGCACTTGCAAGAGTTGTTTGGTGCACAATCTTGATATGAGAGGTTTCAAACTTCTAAAGAGTTGTTTCAGTGCAAAATGACTGAGGATTCATCAGTGGGTGCCCACGTACTGAAAATGATCAATTTGATTAAAAGTTGGCACGATTGGGTTTTGTGATGGATCATGAACTAAGTGTTGACTTGGTTCTCCAGTCATTACCTCCCAGCTATTCACAGTTTGTTCTTAATTTCAACATGAACAAGCTAGAGACATCTCTACCTGAGCTCGCGAATATGCTGACGAATGTTGAGCCCAACATTAAGAAAGAAAAGGGGCAGGTTATGGTCGTGGAGTCTTCTGGTGCTCGTAAGAAGCAGTAGAAAGCTTGAAAAAGATGAAGTGATCCTGTGCATGGGAAATGGAGCAAAGGTTGCTGCTTTAGCTATAGGATCTTGTTCTTTGTCTTTGCCCACTGGGCTTGTAATGGAGCTTAATAATTGTTACTATGTTCCAAACATAACAAAGAACATTATTTCCGTTTCATGTCTTGTAAATGATGGATATACATTTGAAATTGGAAATAAAGGAATTTTAATTTTAAAAATAAAATGTTCTTTGGTTCTGCTGAAATGTTCAACGGGATTTATGTTTTGAATTTACAATGCCCTATTCTCAATGTAGAAACTAAGAAATTAAAATCAAATAATTCTAAGAACTCATTCCTATGGCACTGTCGTTTAGGCCATGTAAATGAAACACGTTTAACCAAGTTACATAAGGATGGCTACTTGGGCTCATTCGATTGGGAATCGTTTGAGGAATGTGAGTCGTGCTTACGTGGCAAAATGACTAAGTCATCCTTTACTAAAAAGGGTGAGCGAGCAACTGAATATTAGGACTAGTACATTTGGATGTATGTGGTCCTATCAATATTCAGGCAATAGGAGGTTTTTCTTACTTCATCACATTTATAGATGACCATAGCATGTATGGTTATGTATATCTGATGAAGCACAAATCTGAAGCCTTTGAAAAGTTCAAAGAATTCAGATCTGAGGTAGAAAAACAAAGTGGCAAAAGTATTAAGATACTTCGATCAGATCGAGGTGGGGAATACTTAAGCCATGAGTTCTTAGAATATTTGAAGGAGAATGGATTCTTTCTCAGTGGACTCCTCCTGGTATGCCACAGCATAATGGTGTATCAGAAAGGAGAAATGCACATTATTAGATATGGTGCGATCAATGATGAGCCTTGCAAATCTTCCAAAAATGTTTTGGGGTTATGCCCTACACACAGCCGAATACACTCTAAACGAGTTCCATCTAAGTCGGTCAGTTCCACTCCCTATGAGATATGGTGTGGAAAGAAACCAACCCTTAGTCATCTAAGGATTTGGGGTTGCTACGCTTATGTAAAGCGTAATGAGTCAGACAAGCTGGGAGCTAGATCTGACAAGTGTAATTTTATGGGATATCCTAAAGAAACAAAAGGATACTACTTCTACCACCCACTCGAGCAAAAGGTGTTTGTCTCAAGGCATGCCATATTCCTAGAGAATGAGATTTTTCTAAGAAATGGTAGTGGAAGAAATATTGAGATTAGTGAAACTCAAGAACCACAAATTGACACAGACCGATTAGATGACATGGAGCAAATGTCAAATGTAGTGGAGTTGAGCAGGAGACTCAACTCACATTCAGGCAACATTTACGTGAGCCTCTATCAGAAATGATGGAGCCACAGGTAGCTCCAAGTACACATCAGCTACGTAGGTCTAGTAGAACACATCATATTCCTGAGAGATATGGATTTCTTATAGAAGATGATGAGCCTACTAACTACGAGGAAGCAATTTGTGACATTGACTCCAAGAGATGGCTTGAAGCCATGAAGTCTGAAATGGACTCCATGTACGACAACCAAGTATGGACTTTGGTTGATCCACCTGAAGGGATAAAACCCATTGGGTGCAAATGGGTCTTCAAGAAGAAGATAGACATGGATGGTAATGTGATTACCTATAAGGCGAGGCTAGTTGCAAAAGGTTACAAGCAAAGGCAAGGTGTTGACTTTGATGAAACCTTTTCTCCTGTAGCCATGCTTAAGTCCATAAGGATTTTGCTTGCGATTGCAGCCTATTACGATTATGAGATATGGCAAATGGATGTCAAGACCGCCTTCCTAAATGGTGATTTAGTGGAGGATGTGTATATGACACAACCTGAGGGTTTTGAGTCCATTGATTCTAAAAAGGTATGCAAGCTGCAAAGGTTATTTATGGACTTAAGCAAGCCTCTAGAAGTTGGAACATCCGTTTTGATGAAACAATCAAAAGTTTGATTTTATCAAAAATGAGGATGATCCATGTGTGTACAAGAAGGTTAGTGGGAGTGTTATTATTTTTCCTGATATTATATGTAGATGACATATTATTGATAGGAAATAATGTATCCTTGCTGCAAGAAGTGAAGGAATGGTTGTCCAGCAAATTCTCCATGAAAGATTTGGGAGAAGCAGCCTACATACTGGGTATTAAGATCTATAGAGATAGATTTAGAAGGTTGCTTGGATTGTCCCAATCAACGTACATAGATAAAGTGCTAAAATGGTTTAGCATGGAGGAATCCAAGAAGGGATTCCTGCCGGTATCGCATGGATACATCTCTCCAAGGACATGAGTCCTAAGACCCAAATGGAGAGAGAGCACATGAATAGGATTCCATATGCCTCAGCAATCGGATCCATCATGTATGCGATGCTATGTACGAGACCTGATGTTTCTTATGCATTGAGTATCACTAGTAGATACCAGGCAAACCCTGGTGAGAAACATTGGATGGCCGTCAAGAATATCCTTAAGTACTTACGAAGGACTAAGGATATGTTCTTGGTTTATGGAGGACCCGAACTCATAGTTCAGGGTTATACGGATTCTAGTTTTCAGTCTGATAAAGATGATTATAAATCTCAATCAGGCTATGTCTTTACACTCAATGGCGGTGCAGTCAGCTGAAAAAGTTCCAAGCAGGAGACGACTGCCGACTCTACGACCGAAGCCGAGTACATCGCAGCATCAGATGCAGCCAAAGAAGCGGTTTGGATCAAAAAGTTCATCACTGAACTTGGTGTGGTTCCAAGCATTGCTGATCCAGTACACTTGTATTGTGACAACAATGGAGCTATTGCGCAAGCTAAGGAGCCAAGGTCTCATCAGAGGTCCAAACATGTACTCAGGAGATACCATGTAATTAGAGAGATTATTGGTAGAAATGATGTAAAAATAGAATGAGTCCCCACTGAGGATAATGTAGCTGATCCGCTCACTAAAGCCCTGCAGCAGAAGCATGATAATCATGTTAAGTCACTCGGTATTAAATACATGGGTGAATGGCTCTAGTGCAAGTGGGAGATTGTTAGTGTATGCCCTAGATCCAATTGGATTGAATGCTGTATACATTCTATGAATACAAATCAAATAAAATGGTTTCTTTATCTATCCAGATGTCTTTTATTTGATATATTTGTCTGTGAGATAAAGTCCAAAAGAATGTGAACCGTGCATATGGAATTTGTAATAGAGATTACAAATTGTGAGATTCAAATTGCACGTTATGGTTCGATTCTTTAAACTTCCCTAGTCGATGTGTAGATGGGACTGGACACCATCGAACACCGTGAGACTAGCACACATTGCATATCCTCACCCTTGGGGTGAGCAGCTGATTTCACAAGCTGAAGTATGAAGATACTTGGATAGGTGTATGGATGCTCGTTATTGTAACGATGCATTGGATGATCCCATATGGATATTCTATATAGTGTCGATGGTTGATCTCTAATGACGGTGGTGTGAGTGATCCTTTGACTTGAGATCTTCATTGCATCTCATGTGTGGAATGTCATGCTTTGACGGCATCCAAACGTCGCTCTAGCCACGGGTGGCAAATATGGTGTCGATTGGGTATGACATGAAGCACATGAAGATGGTGTTTGATCAAGACAGGATTCGTCTCCCTTGATAGAAAGGGTTATATCCCACGGCCACTTGATGGATTAAATTGATTGTTAAATCCTTGCAAGGTTGAGTTGGAATTCGAAATGGTTTCGAAGTTCTAATTCATATGAGTCAATTTTTCTGAGATCAAGTAAACAAAGATCAATTACAGGGTTGACACATTCCATACCACTGATTGATCTGGGATATGTGACGAAAGGATTTGATCATACGGTAACCGTTCATGGACAGGTGTTGATGGTCACGTCAACAAAACCTTTAGCAGTTGGGTGGTCATGATGCTTTGCTAGAGGCCTCTCATGATCTATAATCATGTTGTTGACTTGGACAAAGAGTTGTCCAATCATTCCTAGGGTCTATGATTAGGACATGATTATTGCCAACATGTTAAAGGGCCTAATGGGTCACACGCATTAAGGAGAATTTTGGATGAATTAAAATGAGAATTAAATTAGATTTAATTCAGATAAGATGATCAATTAAATAATTGGGTGAGACCCAATTTAAAGAAGATAAATTATAATGGATATGATCCATTATAGTAGAAGGAATGTTAAGAGAAATTATTTGTGCATATGATGAACAAATAATTGGATACCAAATATGACTTGATCCATGTGATGGATGGCTCTGATTATTAGGTATGGATGGCCAATCTTAGCCATGTGAAGATGGAATCATGCCCATGGGATGAGGCATGATGAATCTCTACGGTTCGATGATGAACACGTACAAATTAGGGCATGTAGTTATGAGATAACCAACTCCTAATTTCAAAGGCTGAGATTGTGACACTTGGATTAATCTTACCAATGGGAGTTTCTTCGTTTCTTACCATGAAATGTTACCATGATGTTTCTTACCATGAAATGGATGGGAGTTTCTTACCATTGAAGAGAGGAGGTCTCTTCCTCTTTGGAACGTCTCATTTTCACCCTATAAATAGTTCCTTCCTACCAAGAAGGATAGAGCATGAGAAGAAAAGATTAGACTTTTCTTCAAAATATCTTCTGTAAGGGGATTCAAGAGGCGCTAGCACCCCTCTCTCTCTCCCGTAGTGTCATCTTCATACCTTGGAGGTCTTCATCCCTCTTCTCCGCGTGGATCACCGTTAGAGGCCAGACACGTGGATGGCTAGTGGCAGGATTAACCGGCTTCATCCTCATCTACATCGATAAAGGACTCAGGTATGAATAAAATTAGATTTTATTTGAGATTTAATGAATTTATTCCTAAGGATCCTGGGCATCTGGGAATTTTATATTATATCTTCCGCAATATTATATAATTTGATTCATATTGTATACATAATTCCATCAATAATGCATCGCTATATTGCGACGCAATATTTGCATCGCTAAATAGCGATGTATTAGCGATGCAAAAACTAAGAAAATTAAAAAAAAATCGTTAATATAGAGACGCAATGATTGCGTCGCTATTTAGCGACGAATGCATATGCCAAAAAAAATTAAAAAAATTTAATTTTTAATTTAGCGATGCAATAGTGCGTCGCTATTTTCAACCGTCGGATCGTTGCCAATCGGATTGATCGCAACGGTCCGATCGATCATCGCCGATCGGGATCATAGCTTGGATCTCGTAACCGTCGATATCTCGCCGATCGGATGGATCGCAACCGTCGGATCGATCATCGCCGATTGGGATCATGGCTTGATCGATCGCAACCGTCGGATCGTCGCCAATCGATGGATCGCAACGGTCCGATCGATCATTGCTGATCGGGATCATGGCTTGGATCGATCGCAACCATCAGATATT
>UESW01002291.1:0-281554 GCA_900491605.1 Calamus simplicifolius
TCCAGGAGGTAAATAAGTTAAAATCTAAGTTTTATTTTCTATGATTGATTTAATTTCACTATCTATAGCTTCTTCCAATATGATGATTCTGATGATGCCATTGCCTCATGTATGTGGAAGGATCACCTTCTATTAAGAATGTGTTCACCAAAATCTTTTTCAATTCTTTTTCTTTTGCTTCTTCTTAATTCTAGTTCAGTTTCTAGTTTGGTTCTATGATTTAGAGGATGATGGTTCAAATTCCAGGGTTTAGAGATTTTAGTCTTGAATGGAATTATATCTTCAAAGAAGGAGGCATCTCTAGCTTCAAAGATTGTGCTATCAGATATGCCATTAATCTCTGATTTTATTACTAAAAATCTGTAGGTATTGCTATTTTGGGCATAGCCTATAAATACAACATCTAAGGTTTGGATCCTAGTTTTCTCTTTTTGGATTCAGGAATATTAACCTTAGCTAGACACCCCCATACTTTGAGAAAGTCTAGGTTAGGTGTTCTTTCTTTCCAAAGTTCATAGGGAGTCTTACCACTATCCTTAGTAGGTATTCTATTTAGGATGAAACAAGAAGATAGAAGAGCTTCCTCCCACAAGTTCTCAGGTAAGCCAGAACTAATAAGCATAAAATTTACCATATCCATAAGGGTAGGGTTCTTACGCTCAGCTACACCGTTGGACTGTGAAGAGTAAGGAGCAGTTAGTTGATGAATTATCCCATGTTCTTGACAGAACTGAGAAAATTCATTCGAGGTATACTCTCCTCCTCTATCAGATCTAAGAATTTTAATTTTCTTTTCGTGTTGATTCTCTACCTCACTCTTTAAATTTTAAATTTATTGAAGGTTTCATTTTTAGATTTAATTAGATAATAGTAATAATATCTAGAAAAATCATCTATGAAGGTCACTAAGTACCTATTGCCACCACGAGTTGCAGTCTTAGTTGAGTCACAAATATCACTATGTATTAACTCCAAAATTAATGAATTTCTTTTAACTGATTTGAATGGCTTTCTTGGTTGTTTAGATTCAGCACATATTTCATTTAGACATATCTAGATTCGATTTAGAAATTAGCTTTAAATTCATCATGTGTTCGACCTTTCTTAGGTGCACATAACCCAACTTGGCATGCCACAAATTTTGATTAGACTTATTCACAAGATAGGTTTGATTCTCAGCTTTATTAATAAAAGGATTTATTACATTCAATTTAAATAAGCCTTCACTTACATATCCTTTTCCTATGAAGGCATTATTCTTAGTTATTACAACTTTATTACAATCAAGAACAATTTTGTATCCTCTCTGAACTAGCTGAGATCCACTGACAAGGTTCTTCCTAAGATCAGGAACATAAAGCATATCCGTCAAGGTAAAACTTTTCCTGATGACATTTTCAAGTTCACTCGATCTTGTCCCTCGACCCTGGCGGTGTGTTGTTCCCTAGAGTCACACTTCCTCCACTTGAGTCCTGAAAAGTAGTGAACCAGGAGCGATCAACACAAATATTAACATTAGCTCCTGAATCCAACCACCAATCAAGGTTGGAAGAAGTAAGATTTATTCAGGGTTCAAGTTTACTAACCTAAGGATGGAATCATCTTGACCTTCAACTACGTGAGCTTGGGGTCCATAGGAAGCAAAAGGTTTGTGAAAGAGCCCCTTTTTCGATAAAAGAGTCTCTCGCAAGATGATTTGTCCTTCCACACACGAAATAGAATCTTTTACTTGGACCTTAGGTTGGTTGGCTAGGTCTAGTATTGTAGGTTTTAAAGGTTTCACCCTTGGGTTTAAACTTGTTTGGTTTAGGATGGTAGGGTTGGTTTTATTTTTGGAGGTTCGATCGAAATTTAGGCTTTGACCTTTGTTTAGAATTGTTGTTGGTTTGGTGTGTTCGGTTAGATTGGCTTGGACACTTGGAGTTTTATTTTGAAGGGTTTTAGACCTATGTTGGTCTTCTATCCTGATTGAGTTTAGAAGTTGAGCCAAGGTTAGCTCTCCTCGTTTTTGAAGCTGACTTTTGACAAAGCCATTCCAAGAAGGAGGCATTTTATCTAGGAGGCTGGAAACTTTAAAACCTTCAGAGAATTTGCCTTCATTGGCCTGAAGTTTCCTAAGGTATTCTTGGAATTTATGAATTTGGTCATTGATAGGTGTGTCATCTACCATATTGAATCTAAGGAATGATACGGTGTTGAATCGTTCTACTCCAGCATCATCAAGTCCATATTCAGACTCAAGGTTATCCCATAATTCCTTTGAATTCTTAGCCGATAGGTAAATGTCATAGAGTGAGTTGATAGGGCACTAAGGATTCTACCTTTACATAGATAATCCTCTTCAGGGGTAGTGGTTGACATTGTACTAGAGAAACTGATAGACTTGTCAATCACTGACCAAAGACCTAAGGTAGTTAGCCAAAACTTCATTTGGCTTTACCACCTCCTAAAATGGGATCCATCAAATTTTTTCGGTCTAAGACTAACGATGTCATCCCTAAGGGTTGCCATATGGTCCAAGCTAGATCCAGAGAGGAAGATCTGGAAAATGAAAATGACTATGTTACAAAATTGTTTGAATAATTCAAACATTTTTTTTTTACACACAACAAGAGAACAATATATTCTACTACAAGTGAAAGAAAATTAAATATACATGCAAATAAATTATAATTAATTTGCAACAAATCTCCTTTAGATTGTTATTGAAAATGATTTCTACATGCTTGCAACTAGGAATATAAGTATTATATAATATATATATATATATATATATATATATATATATAAAATAATATTTGTGGTGTATGTGGCAGATTATATTCAGTGAAAAAAAATTATCTCAAAATAAGAAGTTAAGAGTCAGGCTGGGAGGCGGTTTAAACCACTGCCCTAAAGAGATTTGGTCCCTTCTCGTGCGAAGAAAAATTCTCTCTCGAACAACCCGGAAGCCATGAGAAGAAAATTGAACCAACTCTCTTCCAACAATCCGTAAGCCAAAACTCCAAAGTACAATCCGGAGGTAATCCGTCCAAAACTCCAAAGTACAATCCGGAGGCCAAAACTCCTACGTCCGTTGGCAACACGATCTCAACGGACGTCAATCACGATCTCAATAAGACCATCAGCAATCTTCAAAGAAAAAATAAGAAATGTTATTCCAAAATTTTCATCCTTTACAAACCTATTTTTTTTTTAAAAAAAAAGTTAAGGCGTTTTATTTTTTTAAAACAGCCAAACGTTTTTTTTTTTTTTTAACAGCCGAACGATCAATTTTTTTTAAAAAAAAATG
This sequence comes from Calamus simplicifolius, assembly GCA_900491605.1. Lineage (NCBI taxonomy): Eukaryota > Viridiplantae > Streptophyta > Magnoliopsida > Arecales > Arecaceae > Calamus > Calamus simplicifolius. The sequence continues at coordinate 3,293 of UESW01002291.1, forward strand.
TCGGGCGTTTGGTTTTCAAACGGCCGTTTGGTTTTTTTTTTTTTTTTAAAAAAAAAACAAACCGTCGACGTTTGGTTTTTTTAAAACGGCCGAGTCCTTTGCAACATTGGATAGAGAGATTTAACGGCATGAATACAATAACAGAATTCCCAAGGCCAATTTTTTGAGGAAGAAGAGGACGGGGAGGGGACAAAAAAAAAAAAAAAAAACGGTGATGGAAATGAAGCATTATTTAATTTAAAGCATTATACACTTTATATCGTGTATAGATAAATAACATAACATGCTTTTCATGCGCGTCTTTTTCTATTTGGTTTTCTGTCATTCTCCCACGCCTTTGTTTTTAATTAATTTGCTAAGCCAAGTGGAAGCTCATCATCGACCATAAAAGAAAAAAGAGAATATATGCCTATAAGACTGCTTTTGGAATCTTAAAAAGTGCCAATTTTACAAGCCGCCGGGATTAAATATATATATATAGGACGTCTCGTTGAATTCTCTTCGGTGCTGTAGAGAGGGCGGCAGGCCACCACCAAGAGTGGCTGGCCCCTCCCTTATATATATATACAAAGTATCAGATATCTTCCATTCCATTGACTTGCTTTGCATCTGCCCCCAGTTGTCAGCAACGACACCAAAATTATTTTTAGCAAACGAATTGCACAACCAGCAACTTGGAAAAGTTGTCTCAGGGTTCCCATTAAGGCCATCATAACGCTATTACATCATCTTAGTAACATAAACTTGAAGAGTTGCTGGTATTTGACTGTAACTTTATTGTAATATCTACGGGTCAACCGAATGATAGTATTTTATTAATCGGATTGCATTTAAATGTAATCAAATCCATGGTTTAATCATCTTTCTTATCTTTGTCTTTTTTTTTTTTCATCTTTAAAATTTTTAAACTATATGAATCTAAAAATAATTAAATTTAAGTTTAACTATATTCAAACATAACTAAATCTATTTACATTCTTTGCACGTGCTTTCTCTTTCTCTCTCTTTAGTTATGTTAAGTTATCTTCTATCATAGTTATGTTAAATTTAAGTTAACTATATCCAATCATCGCATGGTATCATGATTAGAGGGAGCTGTGCAGTCTTCTCTTTAACCCATTGACTTCTTGGAATTCAGCCACATGATTACTATAAGTTTAAAAAAAACACATGATACACCTAATTAAGCATTAATTAACCCAGTAATATATTCTCACTTGGGTCAATTTAAACAAACACATGACTTCACTAAGCATTAACGAAGATATTCTCTTGCTAGGATTGTAGGCTCGCATCCTGAAACAGTGTCACTTCTCAAAACTTCAATCCTGCCCTTTCTAGAGTGTAAAAACCCTTCCATCAAGTGCATTAAATCTATGACCAGGGATCGAGTGGGAACTCTCTAAATCAGAAAAGTTTTTTTTTTTTTAAAGAAAAAAAATTACATGGCATTCTTGCTAATTATATCATTTAAACAATTGCATTTTATTATTAGTTTTTTTATCAAAATATATTTAATTAGTCCTCAAACTTTCATCAAAATTTATCTGGGTCCCCAATTGTTATAGTTTTGCTTTTCGTATTTAAAGCAGCAACTAAAATTTTAAATAAAAATTTAAAGGTTTAAAATATAATTTCTATTTTTTTTAATTCTTCGATCGTGTTCCGCGCAAAAGCAAAAGGAACTCCAATAATAAGCAAGCAAACAACTTTTGCTGGTCCCCTCCTTGAGACAGCTGATATTGAAAAACTATTTAAGTCGTCGAGACGGAATCTAAAGCCTTTGTGAATGAAGAGACTCTCCCCTATCAATCAGAATCAAACTTGTAGTTGTAGGTCATGTCACGGTATGAAACATCAGAAGTTGCCGTAAAAGATATGACTCTGGACAAGGGAACATCAAAATTTAATCAGAATCCAATTTGCTTTTTTTTCTGTAACTTTTTATTTTCATAGACAAAAACTTTTAAATTTTAAATTTGTATCTTTCTTTTCTACGAAAAATAAATTTTACTTATAAAACACTATAAAAAAAGTTTTATATTTTTTGTTTATAATTTTATGAAATCATAGATGAAGATTTTTTTGATGCATTTTTGCTTATGTCTTTATAAAATTTTTATCGATAATAAAAATCTTAGAAAAATCTTTTTTTTATTTTTTTATAAAAATTTAAATAAAATTAATTTTTTTTTTTTTTGTGTGGTGTAGTGCATGGAGACAGAATCTAAAGCTTGTGTGAATGAAGAGACTTATTTATCGATCAGAATCAAACTTGTAGATCATGTCACAGGATGAAACATCAGAGGTTGCCACAAAAGCATGGCTCTGGTTGACGAGACATAGGGGCCATACCTCGATGGATAATGCTGATTTCCACATCGCCTCACGTAGTTGCAGTGGAACAATCAACAACCCTCACTGGCATCCATTGAGAATCAGGGCCAGCTCATCCGTGTTGCACTGAATGAGAAATAATAAAATTATTACTGCCAAATTATGTTCCTTCAATGCTAAAAAATAAAGATTTTTCTTCTCGAAGAATTTCTGCAAGAAAGTTTTCAAAGATCGGTTGCACTGATAAGGACCCTTCGATGCTCAAGTAAACGACTTAAAAAAAGTAAAAAAAGAGCTAGCAAAAAGATAGCTAGAGAGCTTAAGTTCAGCTCCATTCCTCGTTGTGAGTGTGAATTTTTTTACCCGTTCGAGGATTCCTTTTTTCGCTTCTAAAAGGTGACTGATTTTAAGATGTCATTATCCAGTAGCAGATAGGTGGTCAGACTGATAGTGACAGATCATAACCAACACTGGGCATGTCAGAGGTATCTTACCCCCCAGCCACCTACCAGGCGCAGCGCCACAGATGGCAGGTGGGCCTAGTCGTGTCAGGCATGCACCGTTACGAGCAGGGGCCACGCGCAGTTGCAGATGGTTAGTGGGCCACGTGGTAGCTGCAGACGGTTGATGGACCACATAGTAGTGTCAGGCGGCCTGAGGCAGTGGAGTCTAGAGGTCCAAGGCCGAGGAGACCCACAGCCGAAAGCCAAAGGGATGAAGTTCGAGGCCTGGGGGCCCGTAGCTGGGTGTCAGAGGGGCGAGGTCCGAGGCCGAGGGGACTCCAGGTCCGAGGCCGAGGGGACATCGGGTCCGAGGCCAAGGGGACACTGGGTCCAAGGCCGAGGGGATTCCAGGTCCGCGGCCGAGGGGACATCGGGTCCGAGGCCGAGAGGACCTCGGAGGCCGAAGCCGAGAGGGACCCGAAGGCCAAGGCGGGGGTTTCGTCAGTTGCTTTTTTCATCATCTTTAAAGCGACTCGATCAGCCACATCAGATGCCCCCTCGCCCCTAAGGCGACGTGAGCCCAACCCTGCAAGGTGAAAGGAGTGTAAGTTCCCTAGTGGCTGATCCTGTCGTGCCGCCAATTGCCAAAGGCACGCGTCCCTGGGTATAGTGATTCCTTTGTGCGGACGTCTTAGGCACTGAAGTGGTATTGCCCCTGCTAACCATCGGATTTGCAGAGATTTGCCTCGAAATAGGAGTATCCTCTCGGAGCTTGCGAGAAGTTGCCACCATCATTGCTATCATGGCGCTGACATCAGCGACTCTCTGCGATTGGCCGAAAGCGGAATGTCTCACGCGCTGGGCACCTGCCGAGGTGACACCGCCTATAGTGGGGGTCTGCATGGCCGGTTAGGTAAGGCGGGGCGATTTAAAACTGATAAGTCGGGAGGAAAGCCCCGAGTCTTGTCACTGTTTTGAGATCTTCTTCCTTCCCCAGCTCTCCCAACTTCGTCTTTCTCCCGAGAATCCACTCCCGCTGCTCTCTCCTCCTGATCCAGGTCAGTCCCTTGATCATTTCTAGCCCCCTTTCCAGCTTTCCATGGCTTCTTCCTCGTCCTGGACTTCTTCTGCTCCCAAGGATCGTATTTCCTCCGTGGGACTTCGAGCTTCCCCATCTCCCGCTCCTTCCTGGTCATCTTCCTCCACCCCTTCCGAGGATCATGTTCCTCTTACTCAATGGCGAGTCGCCGGCTGGGCTCCTTCCAGGAGTCGTCCAGCGGTCGCCGGCACCTCTTCGAGGGTGAGGGCGGAATCCTCGACGGGGACCGCCTCCAAGGTAACGGGCCAAGACCTGGCAAACATTAGGGCCCGTTACCAGATTCCTAAAGGCATCGGGCTGTTCCTTCCAACTCCCGATGATAGGGTAGTTTCCTTCCGACCTGGTAGAGTAGCAGTCTACAAGGTCTCCCTTAGGATAGGTTTCAGCCTACCCTATCACCCCTTTTTTCCTTAACCTTCTTGACCGATACTCCCTAACTCCCGCCCAGTTGGTCTCGAACTTTGTTCGGACCATTTGTGGTTTTATTGTGCTATGCTATCTCCTTGGCATCGAGCCCAGGACCTCACTCTTTCGCTGCTGCTATACCCTCCGACAGCAGTCGGGTTTATGGCTATTTCAGCCTCGGCCTGGCCGAGTCCTAAAGCTCAGCCTGCCTTCATCTGTCAAGGGTGGAAATCCTGTTTCTTTTTTGCTGACTTCGAGGGGGTGAAGCCGAGGTGGGGGGACTCAGACTTGAGGCTGAATAAGGACACGTCAGTGTCCCCGAGGGACATGGAAGCACTAGGGAAGCTACTAACAGCCGAGGTCCCCCGGTGCAACCAACTTCTGTCGGAGGACAACCTTCAGCTCGCGGGCATCTCTTCCCGTAGTGGTGAGCGGCTGCAAATCCCTGTTCCTTAACCTGCTTCTTTTTCTTCATCTTTTTTTCTTCTTTTTATTTTTGTGTCCGGCCTTGATCGACTCTGACCTGTGCAGATATGAGGCTACCGACCGAGATGCTGATGAAGGTGGTCGCCAAGAGACAGAGGGCCCAGACCGAGGCGGGGAAGTCGAAAAAGAAACCGCACCCCTAGGCCCCTCCTCCTCTAGCCGATAGCCGACGAGTGAGCGAGGGGGTCGGCCCCTCGTCCCCTCGCCCAATCATCCCGCCGAGCGCCCTGCCGATAGCTCCAGAGGTCGACCTGACCGCTGACACCCCACCGGAGCTGTGGCCCACAGCAACACCCCCGAGCGCCGAACCGACCACCGCAGGAGTTGGGCCATTGGAGCCTACGGCCGAGCCACCCCTGAAGGAGGGTCTGCCCGCAGATAGAAGCGCGGAGGCATCAGGCCCCTCAGCCTCATCCGACCCCGGAGGGAGAAGGGTGTCCTTGGCCTACAATGGTCGCACCACCGAGCGACTAATGGTGAGGGTGTGCCTGCCGAAGCTCCAAGTCGAGTTCCGCTAGCTGGATGCCCTAGCTATTTTTCAAGATGCCTTCGCGAAACACCTTTGGGTATGCAATTCTCTCTTTCCAGTCCTATTTTTGGTTTTCTTTTGTTTCTGAGTATTGACCAGAGTCTTGTGCGGGCTGTCAATTCCCTGTCGGCTCTGAGGGACACCACCCTCAAAAGCCATCGTGCTCACCAAGTGACCCTAGCTGCCGTGGCTAGGGCCGAGGAGGCTGAAGGCGCCTTGGAGGCAGCCCGTCGGGAGATTGAGACAACCAAAGGGATGCTGGGGACTGCCCAAAAGGAAGCCAAGGAGATGGCCAGAACTTTGGCGCTCCTCTGGGCGGAGGTGGAGGAGGCCAGGCGACAGGGGGCGGCCGACATGGGGCACGCTTGTGCCGCCGAGGCCGAGCTGGCAGCCTGTCGACTCCGGCTGGAAATGGCAACCGAGGAGGCTAAGAAGTTCGAGGGCCAGGCAGATGGCGCCGAAGAGATAGTGCGAAGGGCTAATGCCCAAGCCGCCGATGCCTCAGCCCGAGCAAATGAGGCCCTACGGAGGGCCGAGGCAATCAAGGAGAGGGCTGCAGCAGTGGAGCTTGCAGCCGCCGAGTTCGTGGAGCATTTTGGGGCTCCACGGCTTTCGCCGAGGAGGTCTCAGAGGGCTCCCCCGACGTCTATTTTCAAGGCTTCTGCGATGGGAAGGAGAAGGCTGCGCGAGTCTCTAGGATCGCCAGTCTTCAGGACCTTGAGTCGGATGCCTGCGAAGAACCGGAAGATGCTCCGGTAGATGAGTCAGAGCCGGCGGATGTCTGAGAGCCACTCCCCAAGCATTTTGTCTCTTTTCTCTGTATGAAAGTCGAACTCGGTCGGCATCTTGTAAACACCTAGAAGCAATGAAAAATCTTCTTTTTGAAATCTGCTTTCATTAACATAGTGTAATGACTTCCTTTCAGTTCACTATCGTAGGACCCTTAGGGGCTGCGTCGGCACTGGGGGATAGCGTCTGTCTACTCACCATGAGCGAATCCACGACTTAATTGCTATATAGGGCTGGACCCTAGTGGGAGCACTGAGGTTGGACTTGGAATTCTTCTTAGTAAACCCGAGGTCGACGCATAGGCGCGAGCCTCATGGGGAGCCTGCAACGTCGAGCTACCATCAGAACTCCAGGGTGGGCCTCAGGCTTACGGTGCCGATGGTACATCGGGCTTGAAGTACCGAGCTGGCCTTGGGCTTTTGAGTATCGATGATATATCGGGCTTGAAGTGCCGGGCTGAAGTCGGGCTTTTGAGTGCCGATAGTACATCGGGCTTGAAGTGTCGAGCTGGAGTCAGGCTTTTGAGTGCCGATGGTACATCAGGCTTGAAGTACCGAGCTGGCCTCAGGCTTTTGAGTGTTGATGGTACATCGGGCTTGAAGTGCCAAACTAGCCTTGGGCTTTTGAGTACCAATAGTACATCGGGCTTGAAGTGCCAAGCTGACCTCGGGCTTTTGGGTGCCGATGGTAATCGGGCTTGAAGTGCCGAGCTGGTCTTGGTCTTTTGAGTGCCGATGGTACATCGAGCTTAAAGTGCCAAGCTGGTCTCGGGATTTTGAGTGTCGATGGTACATTAGGCTTGAAGTGTCGAGCTAGTCTCGAGCTTTTAAGTGCCGATGGTACATCGGGCTTGAAGTGCCGAGCTGGCCTTGGGCTTTTGAGTGCCGTGGGCTTTTGAGTGCCGATGGTACATCGGGCTTGAAGTACCGAGCTGGCCTCGGGCTTTTGAGTGCCGTGGTATATTAGGCTTGAAGTACCGAGCTAGCCTCGAGCTTTTAAGTGCCGATGGTACATCGGGCTTGAAGTGCCGAGCTGGCCTTGGGCTTTTGAGTGCCAATGTTACATTGGGCTTGAAGTGTCGAGCTGGCCTCAGGCCTTTGAGTGCCGATGGTACATCGGGCTTGAAGTGCCAAGCTCGCCTCAAAATTTTGAGTGGCAAAGGTACATCGGGCTTGAAGTGTCAAGCTAGCCTCGGGCTTTTGAGTGTCGATGGTACATCAGGCTTGAAGTGCCGAGCTGGCCTCGAACTTTTGAGTGCCGATGGTACATTGGGCTTGAAGTGCCGAGCTAGCCTCGGGATTTTGAGTGCCGATGGTACATTGGGCTTGAAGTGCCGAGCTGGCCTTGGGCCTTTGGCTGAAAAGATGGGTCGCTCGAACACATTTTTATTAGTATAAAATATGGGACAAGTAAATCCAAAGAATACAGATAATTTGCCCAATGTAAAGAAGGGGTACATTACTGGTAGTACCGACAGAGGTTGTCAGAGTTCCAGGTCTGAGGGAGTGACTTCCCATCTAGTCTTTCGATTCGGTATGCTCCATGGTGGAGGACTTCGGTGACTCGATAAGGTCCTTCCCAATTTGGTGACAGCTTGTCTCCTTCCGTCGGCTTCGAGACTTTGGCCCGTATGAGGACTAGTCTCATGGCAGGAATGTTATGGGATGGACACGAGCGTTATAATACCTGGTGATTTGCTGTCGGTAGGCAGCCATCCGGAGTCGCGGTTGGTGACGTACCTCCTCCACAAGGTTGAGGTTGGCCCGCAGCTAGTTTGAGTTGTCATCCTTATCGTATGACTTCACTCAGGGACTTGGGACGCCGATCTCCATGGGAATGACGGCCTCAGACCCAAAAACGAGGCTGAATGGGGTTTCACCGGTGGGAGCCCGCAACGTCGTATGGTAGGCCCATAGCACGTTGGGGAGTTCATCCACCCACCTCCCTTTGAAGTCATCCAGCCACGCCCTAAGTCCTTGGAGGATAATGCAATTGGTCACCTCGGCTGCGCCATTGGTCTGAGGGTGACCGATAGAGGTGAACCGCTGATGAATGCCTAACTCGGTGCAAAATCCTCTAAAGGGTGCATTGTCAAACTGCCAACCATTATCGGTGACAAGGGTACGCGGCAGTCCAAACCGGCAAATTATAGACTTCCAGAAGAAGGATCTCACCTTGCTCTCGTTGATTTTAGCCAGCGCCTCGGCCTCGATCCATTTGGTGAAGTGGTCGACGGCCACCAGCAAAAGTTATGCGAGCCAGAGGCCGGGGGAAACGGTCCTAGGATGTCCATCCCTTACTGAGCAAAAGGCCAAGGGGCCGCCAAGGAGCTCAGCTAAGAGGTCGATTTCTGCTGGATGCTGGCATGTTGTTGGCAACTGTCACACCTTCGAACTAGCTCGGTGGCGTCCTCCTTCATCATCAGCCAATAGTATCCTTGGTGTAGGGCTTTGTATGCCAGCGCTCTGCCCCCTAGATGACTTCCACAAATGCCATCATGGATCTCCCATATGATGTAATCAGCTTTCGTGGGGCTGATGCACTTGAGGATCGGGTATAAGAAGGACCTTCGGTAGAGCCGCCCGTCCATCATTAAAAACTTAGGAGCTCGCCGCCTGAGCAGCCTGGGCTCAGTAGGGTCTTCGGGGAGGGCGCCATCGATAAGATACCGGATGTAAGCATCCATCTAAGAGGGTTCCTGCACGATTGATAGGGCCTCTTCTGCGGCCTCGATGCTTGGAACCTCCAGATGTTCCACATACGCTCTCCCCAAGGTCCCGTTGGCCAAGGTGGCCAAACAGGACAATGCATCAGCCCTGACGTTCTCTCCTCTGAGAATCTAACTGACACGGAAGTAAGCAAAATGGGAGGCTTGGGATTGGACCTTACTTAAATAGCGAAACATGGTGGGATCTCGGGCCTCATACTCCCAAGTAACTTGCCCAGAGACAAGCTGAGAATCAGTGAAAGCCTTGAGACGTCTTGCTCTGAGCTCCTCGGTCAACTTCATTCCCGCCAGCAAGGCTTCATACTCTGCTTGATTGTTGGTGGCAGGAAAAAGGAAATAGAGAGCATGCTCCACCGCCTCTCCCTCGGGGCTTGCGATAATGAGCCCAGCTCCACTCCCTTGAGAGTTAGATGCACTGTCTACATAAAGAATCCAGTCTTCTCCTGCCTTCGCCACCATGGGTGACTTCGAGTGCGGCTCCTCTGATTGCTCCTCGGCCTAGGTGCACTCGATCAGGAAATCGGCAAACACTTAGGATTTCAGTGCAGACCTTCGTCGGATGGACAAATCGAACTCTCCTAGCTCAATGGCTCACTTCGCCAGTCGATCGAAGGTGTTAGGGTAGGATAAGATCATCCGGAGAGGCTGGTCCGTGAGCACCACAATAGGATGAGCTTGGAAGTATGGCCTGAAGCGTTGAGCGAAGACGATCAGGGCTAAGATGATATTCTCAGTTCTGAAATACTTGATATCCACATCATGAAGCACCTTGCTGGTATAGTAGACTGGCCTCTGCGTCCCGTTGGCATCCATGCGCACAAGCACGAAGCTGACGGCTTCGGGAGAGGCTGCAAGGTGGAGAAAAGCTCTTCCCCATTCCTCGGCTTTGACAACAATGATGGAGTGGATAAAAACTCCTTCAACTCCTCGAAAGCCTTCTGGCACTCCTTCGTCCACTCAAAGCCGTTGACCTTGCGTAGCGCCTTAAAGAAAGGCAGACACCTCTCTGCTAATTTGGACAAGAAACGGCTTAAGACTGCTATCCTTCCAGTCAGGTGCTGCACCTTCTTCTTGCTCGCCGGGGGCCTCATGTCAAGGATGGCCCCAAATCTTATCTGGGTTTGCCTCGATCCCCCACTGCATCACCATGAAGCCTAGGAACTTTCCTGCTGTCATTCCGAAAGCATATTTGCAGGGGTTTAGCCTTATCTGGTACCGGCGAAGATTGTTGAAAGTCTCCTCAAGGTCGGCAACATGGTCAGCGGTATGGATACTCTTGGTTAGCATGTCATCCACATACACCTTCATGTTACACCCGATCTGGTCCTCGAAGACCTTATTCATCAGCCTCTGATAAGTGGCTCCAGCATTTTTCAGTCCGAACAGCATTACTCTGTAACAGTATATGCCCTTCTCGGTCACAAATGAAGTGGCATCCTCGTCCGTGGGGTCCATCTTGATCTAGTTGTATCCTGAGAAGGCATCCGTGAAACTGAGGATCTCGTGGCAGGATATGGCATCCACCAGCTGGTCAATCCAAGGCAACAGAAAGCTATCCTTAGGGCATGCCTTGTTGAGATCAGTGAAATCCATGCACATCCTCCAGCTCCCGCTAGCCTTGTGGACCATCACAACGTTGGCTAGCCAGTCGGGGTAGTGGACCTCTCGGATGTGGCCAGCAGCCACCAGCTTGTGAACCTCCTCGTCAATGGCTTTCTGTTGGTCGGGGTGAAACTCCTCTTCTTCTGCCGGATGGGCCAGCATTCTGGTTTGATGTTAAGCTAATGGGTGATTACCTTCTCGGGTATACCTGGCATGTCAGACGCTGACCATGCAAAGACATCAGAGTTGGCATGCAGGAAAGCTAGAAGCTGCTTGTGTGCCTCCTCTGGGAGTAGAGCTCCAACCTGGACGGTCCTCGTTGGGTCCTCCCCCAGCGAAAGGTCAGCAGGCGCTCGGCTGGCTCCCCACTCCTCTCCAAGTCTCGGGGTCGAGTGATTCTTGTGCTGGTGCAGACACCACCCCCTACGGGCTGGAGGCCATATGATAGCAAAGTGGCAGTGGGTTCTGCTCCCCTCGCATCTCCCCGACTCCTTCGTTGGTAGAAAATCTCACGAGTAGTCTTTTGGTGGAGATGACTGCATCCAGAAGGTTCAGATCAGGTCTCTCGAGGATGGTGTTGTAGGCCAGGGGAACCCAAACAACTAGGAAGTTCATAAAAATCATGCTCTAGCACGATGGGGTCCTGGCTATGATAGGGAGGGTGATCTCTCCCTCGACCCTTACAGAATCTTCCATAAAACCCATCAAGGAAGTGGTGATAGGCCAAAGGGAGCTAGCAAACAGGTTCATCCGAACGAATGCATCGTAACTCAAAACATCAACTAAGCTCCCACTGTCAACTAAATTCTTTTTAGAGGGTGCTTTGCGATTGTCATAGACACGATGACGCTATCATCATTCTTGTTAACTACCCCTTAGGTCCCTTTGGGAAAAGGGAATTATAGAATCTAGCTCCTCATCCCCCTGCGGCCTCTTAGAGGCGCTGCCTGCCCCCCAGGAGATCATGGCCACCGTCTTCTCGGTTGGGGCATTGTCGATGCAGACCTTAGGAGGCAGAGGTGCCGACGGCTGGGTGCACTCGGGTTACCCCTCTGAATGAAATTTTTTAGGTGGCCACGCTGGATAAGGTCCTCAATTGCCTTCTTCAGCTGGCGACAGTCCACAGTGTCGTGGCTGTGGTCCCGATGGAAGCGGTAGTACATATTTTTATTGCGATGGATCCTTAAGTTCAAAGGGGAGAGCGCTGAAGATATGGCTCGCCCTTAATTTTCATCAGGATATGAGATATTGGGGTGAGCAGGGGAGTGAGCGGACCCTCCTGGAGCAAGCCCCATGGGCAGTTGTTTGGTCGATGGGGAGGTTCGGGCCTCCTGGGGCGAGCCTCTGTAGGCTCGGGACAAGTCTGCTTCTTGCTGGAGCTTCCATCCACCTCACGCCGAGAGGAGTCGGCCTCATCGCGCGGATATACTTCTTGCTTAGCTCAGCAGTTCGCGTAGGAGTCGGGCGACTTTTTATCGAGGGAGTAGGCAAAACAGAAGGGGTAGAGCCCTCGCTTCAAGGCCAAAGTGGCCACAGAGTCCTCAAGGTTGTAGACCTCAAGGGCATCTTCCTTGAAACGAGCGACGAAGTCCCTCAGAGACTCACCGCTCTTCTATTGGACGGAGAATAGACTAACCGCCACTCGCGGAATCTTTCGGCATGTGTCAAAATGAGCCAGGAAGGCCCTCTCCAGCTATCAAAAGGAGTTGATACTGCGTGGCGCAAGCGAAAGTACCAAGCTCGGGCAGCCTTCCTCAAGGTGGCGGGGAAGGCGATGCAAAGTAGGGAGTCAGTTGCCCCATGGACCTGCATGAGGACCTTATAGCTTTTCAGATGGTCCAGGGCATCGGTGGTCCCGTACGGGTCCAATTGAGGGAGACATAACTGGGTCAAAATCGGCTCCTCCATGATGCGGTGGGACAGCGGTGGACGGCTATCGTAATCCGCCTCCGGGCTTGATGATCCTGCGGCTGAGCTTCTCTAGCCGCTGGTATATTCATCTAGCCGACGCTCAGTCCAGCGAGCTATTCGGCCATAAAGGGCCCCTCCCTTGAAGACTCAGAGGACGGAGAGGGGTGGCGATGATGCAGTCGGGTGCGCTCCACCTCCCTCCCATGCACCGCTTAAGGAAAGCATTGGCGTGGCGAGAAGGAGACGGGACCTCTTAGAGGCCTTCCGGCGATGATGTCAGGGCAAAGAACGGTGGTGATGGACCTCCCGAGGGGAGATCTCCCTTGAAAAGAATGCAGGCTAGGTTGGACCACCCCCGGACCGACAAGGGTGACTCTAGCTGCTGCTGCGCGGCGGCCGGTTGCTACTGCGGAACCTGGACCGCGCCACCAGTGATTGGACTTGCATGGTGAGAGCAGCGATCCAATCATCTTGCTACTACTGTGGTGGTGGCGATGGCGGTGCAGGTACGCCGGACTGGGGAGCAAGGGGACCAGCCTTCGGCGGGTCAACTCCCTGGCATGCCCCCAGTGTGGCTGGTGGAACCTCCTGTGCGCGTGTCACCACCATCTTCTCGAATACTCAGGGGAGAAGATCTGTAGTTGATGATTCGAAGCTTTCTTCTCTATCGTCCCCCTTCTTGGCAGGCCAATCTGTTGCCGCCAAGTCACGTTCCTTCAACGCCGAAAACGGAGATCCTCCTCCTCGAAGAGCTCCTGCAAGAAGTCTTCAGAGACCAGTTGCACCGGTGGGGACCCTTCGATGCTCAAGTAAGCACTTGGAACAATGAAGAAAAGAGCTAGCTGAAAAATAGCTAGAAGCTTGAGTTCAGCTCCCTTCCTCATTGTGAGTGTGGGTTTTTATACCTGTTCGAGGGTCCTTTTTTTTGCTTCCAGAAGTGGCTGATTTTAAGGTGCCATTGTCCGTAGCGACAGGTGGCCAAGCTGACAGTGACGATCGCAACTGACATTGAGCATGTCAGAGGTGTCTTGCCCCGCCAGCCACCAGGCGCGGCGCCACAGGTGGTAGGTGGGCCTAGCGTGTCAGGCATACGTCGTTACGGGCAGGGGCACGCGTAGTTACAGATGGTTAATGGGCCACGTGGCAGCTGTGGACTGTTGGTGGACCATGGTAATGTCAGGCGGCCCGAGGCAATGGGGTCTTGAGGTATGAGGTCGAGGGGACCCATAACCGGAAGCCGAGGGATGAAGTCCAAGGCCCGGGGGCCCGCAGCTGGGCGTCAAAGGGGCGAAGTCCAGGCCGAGGGAACAAGGTCTGAGGCCGAGCCGAGTCCTAGGCCGAGGGGACATTGGGTCCCGAGGAGACTCAGGTCCGAAGCCGAGGGAATCCCAGGTTCAGGCCGAGGGGACACCGGGTTCAAGGCTAAGGGAACCTCGAAGGCCGAAGCCGACAAAGACCCAAGGCCGAGGCGAAGTTCCATCAGTTGCTTTTTTCATCTTTAACGCGACTCCATCAGCCACATCAAAAACAATCAACATCATTCATATATACACATCCATCCATAGGGAATTAATTCCAGGGTTACTTCACCAGCCAATTTCTTCCTGCCCCAAGGGTTTCGTTGTGTTTTCATTGTTTAGTTGAGATTTATGCAAAGTGACTCCACTTACCAATCTTAGTGCCTGGCGAATAATTTGGTCGATAAGGTGGGATTTGTCACCAATATCATTAAGTCTAATTTTCATATCCAACCTTTTCCTTTATGTCTCCTCTTTCTTTCTTCTTGTTAAAGTCTTCGCTGCGGCTTTATGCTTTGGTTGGCCCATAGCAATGTACTGCATTGGTTGTCTTTCTTTTAGAAAAGTTGGACGATGGACGTCACTAAAATAATGTTTTGCCATTCACCAAATAGCCTTTCGATCGATTCCTCTCACCCTCAAATCACAACCATGGCTCTCTGGAGTTCATCTCTCCAACGTCCGATGGTGTCTCTCTTTCAGTTGTTGTGCCTCATGCTCCCCCTAGCAAGCCCTCTTTCCTTCAACTTCTCAAGCTTCAACCAGAGGAATACCAACATAGACTTTGAGGGCGACGCCTTCGTGAGCAACGATGCCATCCAGCTCACCAAGAACCAGATCGACTCTTCGATCGAGAAGAGCGTCGGCAGAATCACTTATTCTGACCCACTGCCTCTCTGGGACAAAGCTTCCGGCGAGCTCGCCGACTTCGACTCATCTTTCTCATTCATCATCGACGGCTTCAACAAAACAGTCAGCGCCGACGGGCTTGCCTTCTTCCTGTCGTCATTGCCGTCCGGGATCCCAGGGAACTCCTACGGTGGGGCTCTTGGACTATTTAACCATAGTGGTGCTAGCGCGACCGAGGTTCGGGTGGTGGCTGTCGAGTTCGATAGCTTCAAAAATCCAGAGTACAATGATTCAAGTTCCAATCACATCGGAATAGACGTTAACACCATCTTTTCCTCTGCATGGCTGGACTTGATCAACGTGAGCATCAGACAGAATATCGAGTTCACTGCTCGTGTTAGCTACCATGCCAAAAGTAAAACTCTGAGTGTTTTGTTGATCAGCTCTCCTGAAAACCACACAAGGAATTGGAGCCTCTCTTATGGTGTCGACTTGAGGAAGGTCCTGCCGGAAAAGGTTGCCGTCGGCTTCTCGGCTGCCACAGGTAACCAAGTCGAGTCACACGTCCTACTGTCTTGGAATTTCAGTTCTTCTGACTTGAGACTTCAGGATTACGGTCCCAATCCTCCTCCAAGGACTAATTCTGAGCATAAACAACGCTTTAGACGTGTCGGGCTTATCATCGGCATGGGGATCTTGTTCTGTAGTGCGTTGATTTTGTTGGGGCTTGGAAGATATCTATATAAGATGGCAGTCACTACAGGGAAGGAGGAAGAGATGGCTATCGATTCATTAATACATGACACCTTTGAGGGAGGGAGTGGGCCTCGGAGATTTTCTTACAGTGCGCTTGTGAGTGCCACCAGAAGTTTTTCCAAGAGGGAAAGCTTGGGGAAGGAGGATTTGGGGAGGTCTACAAAGGATGGCTGCATGACTCCAGACGGGAAGTGGCCATTAAAAGAATCTCTAGAGGTTCAAACCAAGGAATGAAAGAGTACATAGCTGAAGTGACGATCATAAACCGGTTGAGGCATCGCAATCTTGTGCAGCTGATTGGATACTGTCACGAAAAGGGCGACCTGCTGCTCGTCTACGAGTACATGCCAAACAAAAGCCTCGATCACCATCTCTACAGCAGGGAAAGATTGCTTGCATGGCCGGAGAGGTACAAGATTGCCTTGGGATTGGCCTCGGCGTTGCTCTATCTCCATGAAGAGTGGGAGCAGTGCGTCGTCCACAGAGATGTGAAGCCCAGCAACGTGATGCTGGATTTGGAGTTCAATGCGAAGCTCGGTGACTTCGGCCTGGCGAGGCTCATCGACCATGACAGCAACCCAGCAACGACGGTCTTGGCAGGGACCATGGGATACATCGCACCCGAATATGCCACCGCAGGTAACCTTAAACTTCCATATCGCAATTTAATTTTGCATTATGTTTTAAAAATGATAAAAAAAAAGAAGAGATTTTTTGTTTAAATTGTTTTGCTTCTGCTGAAAAATGGGCTAACAAGGGCGGAGGTTTAGGTTAGATGCAGGAAATGTTGTTGAATGAATTAAATAATCTCGTATGAGTGTTCAACCAAATCTACCTCCAAAGCTAATAACAACTAAATAATCCAATAGAGTATGCTTCATCAACACCTTGATGAATTAATAAAAATATAGGCCTTAATTATTATAATAAATTTTGACCTTAACTAATGCTACAAATGGGTTAGATCAATTCATGACCGGCCCATTTAGACCTAACCTAATTTGTAATTAAAGACCTACGAATTGGGTAAAGTTTGAAAATTAGACCTAGTATAAATTTTAGATGAATATGGAGCTTGTGTTTTTTTACCCAATCCATAACTCACCCCACCCATATATTATTGCTGTTTAATTTAGATTAATAGAAAATAGATACGATCTGATCTAATCCTAATATGACTTGACCCATAAATCTTAATTTTATAATTTTAATTTTATTTACTTCAATTATCTTTTTGAATTCATTGAATAAACTCTCATTCAAATTAATTTTCATTTTTTTAATAACAAAATCTCTTCTCATTTATTTTCATTGAATTATATCTAAACATTCATATTTTATTATTTGTTTTAATAAATTCTTATTTATAATATCTTTAAGTAAGTCAATAAATATTTTAAAATTATATTTTATAAATTTAAGGATATTTATCTATTTAGATAGAATTAAAAAATTTTGAATGAAAGTGTAAGTTTATATTAGTTCTTTCTAATTTTTTTAAATTTTTAATGAATTCATACTTAATCATCAATTATAAATTTTTGTTATAGAATAATAGTTAGATGCTTGATTTAAATATAATCTTAATTTTATTTTAAATCTTAATATTTTTAGTTAGACTTGTGTTATATTTGATTTTGAAGTGGCTTGAATTACTTATTGGGTCTAAAACCTTTTTGTATATCCAACTCGCTTAGCCATTGAGTTGGACCTATGTATTCCTTTAAGAAAAGAAAAATCTTTGTGCGCTACCTCTAGTGCACAAAGGCACATACCAAGCACGTCAATAATCGCATGCTCATGTGGGCAATGCGTCCCAATAGATCATGGCACGTGCTCCTATATGGGCGAACGATCAATGATCATGTCCAGTGCACTCCCTCATGCATGGAAGACGATGCACAAAGACGACTGTGTTTAAAATAGGGAATAAGAAGGGATATTCCTATATATTCTATCTTATTCTCAAAAGCTATAACTATAGGGGATATCTCTGAAAAAGTTTAATCAAAGAGGATAACTCATGTTTAACCATGGATTATTCTTTGAACTTATTCTCTAAGGACCTTAGAAATAATTAGAGCTATCACTTGATGATAAAGTTATTATTAAAAAAATGATTATACCTTTAATTATTTTTGAATAAATGCTATCGTGCATACTTTTTAAAAATAAATTTTTAAAAACCAAACGCTACCTAAAGAAAATGCTTGGCCAGCATCTATACCGCGCCTACTCCATGAACTGCCAGTCCCCTGTTGCCATTTGACCGGTGCTTCTTTTTGACTCTTATTTGGGACAAATAGCACTCCTCTTTTTTTTGTGACTTTGATTTCCTCTATCTTTATTCACACTTGAGAAAAAGCGCATCACACTAGCCACGCGTTTCTGGTGGACCCTCCGGTAGAGACACATGATAAAGGGGAGATTTTCTTTGTTGACGTATAAACGATTTTTTCTTTATTAATTTGGCATTAAGGCGCAATTGGAGGAAGAACCAAGAATCTCGATGTCCTCCTCCCACCGTCCTCTATGGGAGAGGCCCCGGCTCCAACGCTCCTTTGATCGCCATGGGACCCCGAGTAGTGCATGAGAATAAATTTTAATATTAAATATTTATAGCAACTAGATCAAGGCGCCACACAGAAGGATCATTCTGGCACAAACCGTCAAGGGTTGATTTGGTAGCAGGCACAGCTTTTGTTACAGTATCCACCAAATGTTGATCCGACTTGCTGGCCTGTGTTGGTTCCATGCTTTAGATAACTCTTTTTAATTTTTTAAAATAGTTTTATAAAAATTAAATAAAAATAAATCAATATGTATTTTTATTTATAGCTTGCTTGTGTTTTCGGTTTTTTTTTTATGGTCCTCTCATCTTTTGTTTTTGATCTTTTCGCTATAAGGAAGAAAATTTTCATCTTTATTTTCACCTAGCATGACTGGGCCTAATGTTATATTTCAGAATTAATTTTATACAAATTAAATATATATATCTTTTTTTTGGCTAATTGTCGATCCATTGCGGTCACGTCGTCCTACCATGTTATTTCTTATTATCCTAATCTTGTTCTTTGTGGTTACTTTTCTCATATTTTATTTTTAATTTTTTAGTTATTCAAAATGAAGTCTTTATTTTCATCATTCATTTAGTTTTGAATTAGATTTTTTTTTTCATACCAGCAGTTGCCCAGCTATGCAACCTAAAAGGAAAAGTGAATTGAATTCTTAAAAAATTTCAGCAAATATGTGCTATTTTGAAAAGCTAAAATTATCAAGTGTGAAGTCTTATGAGGTGTAGTGAAAGCCAATCAACCACAAGTAAACAATCACAAATACAAAGGTTTATAGTGAATTTTCTCTGCTAATCATTATCCAAATGATTACAAGTTTACAATCCTAGCTAATCCAGCTAACTTTTATTTACCAGGCATAAGGGAGCCCTACAATTCATCAATTTTGGGTTTGGCACAACCAACATAAGTTTCAACTAAGCTGAAACTCAAACAAATCAATAATAATATAAATTTCAAAATGAAACGGCTTCTATATAAGAAATAAAATAATAATAACACTTTTCAGATTTTAGTAGGTTTTCTCTTTAAATGAGCTTTTCTCCTTGAATATTATGGCTTTGAGCACTTGAAGAAGCTGCTCTTAAAGATTGGTGGAGCTTTGATAGCTTTTGAAAGCTTTGGCTTGAACGCTAAAACTTTTCTAAACTTTCTCCTTTAATTCTCTTAAATCACTCTTAAAAACTCTTTTCAACCTTTAAATCCATCATTTGAACTTGTATTTATAGTTTCTGAAGGATTAGAATGTTAACTAACTATTATGGATCATTGGGGTGGTTGGAATGAGAGATTCAAAGCTTGAACGTATTAGAAACTAGCCGTTACTATGCTATTCAAAAAATTCCCCTGGAACTCCACCATTAGCTGGCTTACTAGCCAGCTAATGGGGTGTTAGCTGGTTACCATGCCAGCTAACATAGAAAAAGTTCTGAAAAATAATATTTCTTACTATGTTAGTCGGCTAACCAGTCGACTAATGAAAGAAAACATGCTGAAAATATTTTCTGAACCCATTATCATTGAGTTAGCCAACTAACTAGTCGACTAATCAAGAAAAACTCACTGGAAATCCTCTGTGAAGCTCAAATTTCTTTTGTTAGCTGACATGAGAGCCAGCTACCTTGTTCTAACTGTTTAGAAATGATTCCAACTCCATGAAAAATACTAGATTTGATGATTCCAAATAAATTAGCTCTTCTTAATTCTCTTCCATAGAATTCAGCTCCAAACATTTGAATCTCAATTATTTGAAGCTTAAAACTTCCTTTATTGGACCAAAAGTCCTTGATAATGGCTTAGATTCCATCTTCTTCATCTTTGTGACTAATGTATCCCTGCGTTGCATTATAGCTCTACACCAAACTCATTGATAATTCACTTAACTATTTTATAATCATCAAATCAATGTAAGGTCAAATACAAGATCACGGCTATAGCGTATATGAGTAATGCAAAAATCTTTACCGTTCTAATCTATGAGTATAAGATTATACCTTCAGACTTGAACGCTGGAACACTTTGATTTGATTGCTCGACCTCAACCTTTTGGCCTTCCGCCGTATTCCCGAAATACCTGCTTCTCTCACAAGATGGTGGGATCTCTCTCGGCCGACCTAGGGTTTCTTGCTTTTTCTTTTTCTCAAAAGCGTTAACCCTAGCAACCAATTGAGAGGGTATTTATAGGGCTACAACAGGGACCTAATAGGCAAATATGAAAAGGACTTCCCACGTAATTAAATCTCCTAATCCTATCCCGGGTTAGGATTTAATTACGTAAATTATAATTCATTCCACTAAAGAATTATAATTGTACTCCTAATCATATTCGAATTTATATTTTCGAGCCTTAATATTAAATACTTATTATCTCCCCACGTTAAGATTACAGATATCCACCAATTAAATTTAAATACTGACAATATAATTTAATTGGCTGTTTTATCCTTGAGACTTATCCACTTAACTTATTTGACGTATCGGATTCAAAATCCACTTGCAAGATTTGATACGATCAAAACTTATAAGCTTTCTCAAGGGGATATCATCAGTCCAAATTAACCGGACGTGGATTCCTTCAACTATTAATATTCACCATATACATGTTATTGCCCAACCCACTGAGTTTATTGACTCATATAGAATCTCACTCTATGTGTAATCAAAGCAATAAACACTACATACACGTGTCTAGAAATAGAATTCAGATTAAGAGCATAAGTAATCATAATATTCATGAGTTCTAAATTATTTTATAAAGTCAGTATAAAATAATCAACTCAACTGGGTCCTGTTCAATACACACAAAGTGTACTAGCACAAATAGTTAGAATAAACCATTCCCCGTAGTCAAGACAGACCTACTTAAATTTGTGCTACAGCTCTACTGATGGTGTGTCCAATTCCATCTAAAACTGTGAACAATAAACTTGTATTCCAAAAGAACCGATGATCTAGTCTTCTGTGTGTAAGCCGTACTCTACACACTAGATCAAATACTCTTTGGAAATACTAGACACATGCACATATATAGTAAATGGCACACATTGCTCAAAATGAATTCTCATTTTTAATTAATATATTCTATTTTTATCCTTATCCTTCACCACTAATACTCCTTAGACTCCGATTAAAGTAAAGTAGTAGCTTTACATGTACTATAGTTTTTGGTGATATAAATAATAGATATTTCCTTATTCTAATAAATTTAGTATATAAAATAGATATTTTATTAATAATTAGTAATTTCATCTTTAACGTTATTAATGTTATGCATTATATTACCATACATTTGTTTTAATATTGTTATTGCATCATGTAAACCAAGAATTTATAAGTAAAGCTAAACAATGGAAATATAAAATTTTGTCAATATTTATTAAATTTTAATTCTATTAGTTAAATTATATTTTAAAAACCTTATGCATTCCTAAATGTTGCAAAATAGTCAGCATTGTTATATATTTGCTATATAAACTAAGGAAGAGATGGGATAATAAGTATCTAATAAATATTTATAGCATCATAAAAATGCCTTAAAAATATATATAATAATATCACAAGCAGTCTAGTGACAAACTTGAAGACATCACAAGGTGAATATGAGCTATCAACATCAACCATTGTAGAAACTAGAGAGCTTATAGAAATATTAAAAAGCTTATGAAGAAATTATAAAAGCTTGCACGGAGATTAGAAGAGTTTGTAAGGAAATTAAGAGAGTTTAAAAGCTTATCGAGAAATTAGGAGAGCTTAGAATTTGGTAAAAGGTAAGAAAGATGGGTTATGAATATTTATAAGGGTTAAAGAGTCTTTTTAAATGTTTAAAATAACTTGTAAACTAGTCTTTTTTTTTTCTTTGTTATTAAAAGCATATATAAACAGGTCTTTTTACATAATAGAGGAGAATGTCTTTAAAAATTATCTGTTAAAAAAGATAAAAAAGGTTTTTTTTCCTTAAAAAAAGATAAGAATATTCTTAAAATAGCTGTTTATGAATTTTATAGACGAGTAAAAATATAAAAAATATTAAAATATGTACATAGACTATGGGCGATGATATGGGCTGGGCCCTGAAGGTTGTACCCAGCCGAGTCACGTGCCTATCTCGTGGTGCCGATACAGTGACTGACACGACCCGGGTTGTATCGGCCTGGCCATGGAACCCAAATGATATTCTGAAATTAGATGCTCAAAAGAATTAAATACTTTGCATATCACTATGGCTATATTCAATATGAAAATTAACGCAACAAACTCGATGTAGTATCAAATAAAACTTAATTTTGATGAGATCAATGGTTGATCTGTCAATACGATGCTGGACTTAAAAAAAAAAAAATGAACTTGTTAACCAATGACATATCGGTTGTAAGTTGGCCAGCCATAACATTTTTCAACTAAAAACCTTCCTGATAACCTTTTCTTCTAGGAGCAAACCCCAAGATATTCGAAATTTTAAATTTTAAGAACAAAGTATCAAACATTGGAAAGATTCAAAATTTTAAGTTCTATTTTAATTTTGTAGTCATAATTTCTTTCTTATTTATTAAGTTTTCTTAAATATGTGTTGCATGGTTTCAGTAGTCGGACCCCCTTTAGAACAGATGACTTTCGTATGTCCAAAATTGTAATTTCATAAAATAATTTTTAAACCAACAACCAAACCATATGCTTTATAAAATACTTAGGATAAAGTGTTCCTTTCCTATGCAAACTTTTATAGAAAAAGCCTTGTTGCACTGGTGCTTAATGCGTGCATGCGCATACCAAATATATATATATATATATATATATATATATATATATATGCTTTTGGTACATGCATATGCATGCATCGTACATTAATTGCTGAGCACGATATGCATGATTTGCACTGCATCTAATGTACAAAAAATTTTCTATTTTATAAGCGACGAGTGGTTGAGGACCTATGGGGTCAAATATGGTGATAAGCTCATCTAGCATTAGTTTAGACTTGGGACAAACTTAAGTTAGCCCTTTTTTACATATATATATATATATATATATATATATATATAACCAGACTTGAAAAGTAATATTCATAGCCATAAATATTTTAACAATACTAAATAAAATGTGTCTTAATATGCAACAGGAAAAGCTAGCAAAGAGTCGGATGTCTATAGCTTTGGAGTGGTGATATTAGAGATCGCATGCGGTAGGAAGCCAATTGAAACAAGGGAGCAGCAAGGAAAGATGAAATTGGTAGAATGGGTTTGGAGTCTTTATGGGAATAAAATGTGTTTGATTGCCGCAGACGATAGATTAAAGATGGAATTTGACCCACAACAAATGGAGCAGCTGATGATTTTGGGGCTGTGGTGTGCTCATCCAGATCACACTCGACGGCCATCCATAAGGCAAGTTATCAACGTTCTGACGTTTAATGCATCATTGCCCATTTTACCGCCCAAGATGCCTATTCCAATGTTCTATTGCCCTCCACTTGATGCGTCTAGCCTTTGTAACAGCTACTCCACTGTTTCCACAAGATCAAGTTCTGGGATTGAAGATGGTATGTCAAGTCAAAGAGTTGATCATTGACACTATTTTGCTCATTAGATTGACATGTAAGAGTTTAGCAATAAAGTTGGCGTCCTATATATCAACAAAGCTTGTGAAACCTATTTGCTTTATATTTTTCCAATTGCAAAATGAAAGGATTCAATTATTAATAGAATGTTATATCTGATTTGATGTAATGTCAATATTTTGATGACATTGTGGTAGGGTTTGTCGTCATCCATGCATACGTTGTGCGATTTCACTTATTTTCTCATGATATAGGATTCCAAGGAGAAATATACATTGCACAAATTTGTTAGTATCTTGAAATTTATGGATTGGTATTGTTCAACACAGTCCTTTATGGTATGAAAGGCTTTTCAATTGATAAATATGGTGGTTGACTCTTAAGGTGATAGATCCATCTTCATGTCCAAACCTATTCAGATGTAAATATCAAATTTGGACATATATGATCAATATTTGAATTTATATTCATATCCATAAAAAAAAAATAAATGCAAATATCAAAGGATAATTATATAATCCAATCCGAATATTTAAGCATGCTTGTAGTTATATTTATTCTAATATAGCACTTGTAAACTTTTTTAGAAAATAAATGATCATATTTAACATCGAGTTGACTTAATTTACTTTATTCAATTTATGTCTATATTTATATTTATACTTCCAACATCTGATTTATATCCATATCCTTTTAAAATAAATATAAATATAAATTTTTGTATCTCTCAAATATCTCTTGTTGCATTCATATTAGTTAAAGAAAAAATGGATTTGAATATAGATGCATAGATATTTTAAAAGATCAAATTGGTTTGAGGTAGGTATAAGTCTTTTTTGCTCTTTTTTTTTTTCCTATTTTGGTTTGCAATTTATAAGTTCTATTTCACGTGAAGAGAAAATGAAGGCATTTAATTGATGAACATCTCATCTTAACACTTAAGTTAACCCATAAATATTGGAAATTAAACCTAAAACTTTGGTAAAAATCATCACCTAAAAAGCTCAAGAATCATTCATGTTCAATCATCAAGAATCAATAAACGATAAACGAAAGCGTACATGAATCCATATTGCTTGATCGCTCTCCAAAGCCATGCGGTTAGCTTTCCAGATCAACACGTACTCTCAGAGAGCCCTTTAGATTCTTCTCTAGGATTTTCCTTCTGATGATAGGATTCAAAGAAGAGAGTCATACGTGAGATTCAGGGACCATAACCGCTATATATAGATAACTTCATCATTATCTTTTGGTATTTCTATTTTAGCCCATCATAAAAATAGAAATAACCCCTTAGGTATCTACATATTAAAGGCCCACACCTTATCAAATACATTAAAGCCCAAATCACTAAAACCTTAACAGATTACTTTTAATTGGGCTTAATGATATTTGACAGTATGCAATACATAATTATTTCACATATAAGCCCAATGTTGGATTAATAATCCAACAATCTTCCACTGAGCTATATGTGTAACCTTATAATTATGTTTTGCAAAAAATAACTGAATGAGCTCAATTTTACTGTCATTACTTAAATGTATCTATAACCAATCCGGTCCATCAACCATACCAACATAGGATCAAAGTGACTTTTGTTATATTTATCATAACTTGATCCATCAATGGTCACGTATATTGATAGAACTGAATGACATGGATCATAATGAGGATGTGTAGCATAAAAATTTTATGTAATGTGATCTTAACATGCCTATTTTCAATTGGTCCTCTTAAACTTGAGTGAGATCAAAACTTTAACATAATTGTACAGAGTGTACTGAATTGAATAAAATATGTTATTTTTAATTAGAAAATATCCAAATACATAAGTGTGTACAAACCAAACATAAAGCATAAAATAGAAGCAATACAAACTCTCACTAAATCTAAGCATCGTCATGCTCTATAATGTCCATATAAGCGGTATGCTCATGAAAGACCTTAGGCGGCACACCCTTTATAAGGGAATCTACAACCATGGAGTTTGTCTCTATATGCTCTATAAAAATTTGATCACTTTGTACTCTTTCATTTATAACTAGAAACTTGATGTCAATATGCTTTGACTTGGTTGAGCTTCTGTTATTGTTGGAATATAATACGACTGACTTATTATCACAAAATAACTTTAGCGGTCTTTCAATTCCTTCCAATATGCACAGCCCAGTGATAAAGTTTTTCAGCCATATCCCATGGTTAGATGCCTCATAACATGCTATAAATTATGCTGCCATGGTAGAAGGAGCTATAAGTGCTTGTTTTGCATGTTTTAAAGAAATAGCCCCACCACCTAACAGATATACATAGCCCGAAGTGGATCTTTTACTATCTTGGCATCCCATAAAGTTAGAGTCAGAATACCCAATGATCTCAAAATGATCTGATCTCCTATATGTGAGCATGTAATCTTTTGTTCTTTTCAAATATCTCATAACTCTTTTGGCTGCTTTCCATTGATCCATATCTAAGTTACTTAAATATCTGCCTAACACTCCAACAATGTACGCAATATCTAGATGCGTACAAACTTAAGCATACATTAGACTCCCTACAATCGAAGCATAAGAAATCTTTTGCATCTCTTCAACTTTAAGGTTTTCTTTTGGGCACTGATTAATACTGAATTTATCTTCTTTAGCGATCAGGGTGTCACTTGGTTTGCAATTTTGCATGCCAAATTTTTTAAGTACTTTATCGATATTGCTCCTTTATGATAATCTAAGGATACTCTAAAATGATCTCGATGTATTAGATTTTCAATACAAAGGAGGCATCATCAAGATCTTTCATTTAAAAATTTCTTGATAGAAATCTCTTGGTTTCATGCAACATGCTTATATCATTTGTGGCAAGCAAAATGTCATCCACATACAAAGCCAAAAATATATATTCACTCCCACTGAACTTGTGATACACACAATCATCAACTGCATTTACCTCAAAATTGAATGAGAGCATCACTTGATGAAATTTATGGTACCATTGACGAGAAGCTTGCTTTAACCCATAAATGGATTTTATCAATTTATAAACCATTTTCTTTGGGTCTTCTGACACAAAGTTTTATGGTTGCACCATATAAATTCTCTCATTAATGTCTCCATTGAGAAACGCTGTCTTGACATTCATTTAATGGAGTTCCATATCATATTATGCAACAAGAGCCATAATTATCCTAAAAGAGTCCTTCAATGAAACTAAAGAAAATGTCTCTTTAAAGTCAATCCCTTCCTTTTGAGTATAGCCTTTAACCATAAGACAAGCTTTATACCTCTCCACATTACCCTTTGAATCTCTTTTGGTCTTAAAAATCTATTTGCAACCAATGGTTTCATATCTTCTGGTAATGGGACAAGTTTCCAAAACTTATTATCTTACATAGACTTATATTCTTCTTTCATTGCTTCAATCCACTTTTCTAAATTGAAACCTTGTATGGCTTGAATAAAGTTGACATGATTATCTTTCAACATGCCATTATTTTTCTCATGTTTCTAAAGAAATACTATATAGTCATCTGGAATAGTATTCCTTCTTTCTCTAGTGGATCGTCGCAAAGGCACTTGCTCTTAATGCACTTGTTCTTGAGGTTTTGAGTTTGTACCTTTGAGGGTTGAACAATAATTTCTAGTTATTTTGGAATTGCAACTTGATTAATGACAGGAACAGAAACTTGCCATTATCAGAAGCAATTATAGAACAGGAACTAACTTCTCTTCAACAAGAGAAGCACGATCCAATTCCTCCTTAAAAATAAAGTCTCTAACCTTATTTCTCTTCCCAAACTCAATATCCTCAAAGAATGTTGCAGTTCCCATCTCAAAAATTATTCATGATTTGGGATAATAAAACTTGTATCCCTTGATCGCTCAGAATACCCAATAAAGTAGCTACTCATGTTCTGGAATCCAATTTCTTTTCATGTGGCCTATAAGGCCTTGCCTTAGCTGGACATCCCAAACGTGAAAATGCTTTAGACTGAGCTTCGTCCTATTCAAAGCTCATAAGGTATTTTGATAGCTGCTTTAGTTGGTTCTCTGTTCAGAATGTATGTTATTGTCTTTTGCTTCTCTCCAGAGTGACTCTGGTAAGGTTGAATGACTAATCATACTCCTTACTATATTTTAAGAGTGTAATTTTGTCTTTCAGCTGCATCATTCATGCTAGGTGACCATAGCATGATGTATTATGGGACAATTTCATATTCCTCTAGTATTTAGGAAAAGGTCCCTGATGTTGTTCACTTGAACCATCATATCTATCATAGTATTCATCACCACGATCAGATTAATCCTTTAATTCTTTTGTTAGTTGAAGCTCAACCTCAGCTTTAAATGATTTGAACACGTTCAAAACTTGGGACTTTTCATAAACAAAAAATAGGTATGCATATATAGAATAATCATCTATGAATGATACAAAATATTATTGGCCATTCCAAGAAGGTGTAGAAAATGGTCCACAAATATCCGTATGTATCAACTCTAAGACTTTCGTAGTTCTATATGCACCCAATTTTTTGTTTTGATCTGTTTGCCTTTAATGCAATCAACACAGACATTGAACTCTGTAAAATTAAGAAAATCCAAAATTCCATCTGACACAAGTCGTTCAACTCTATTTTTAGAGATGTGACCTAATCGCTTGTGCCATAATATTTCTAAATTTTTATTGCAAATGTTACGCTTAGTACCTCGTGATTCCACATTAAAGGTTTCATTATAAGTAACAATAGTATCAAGCAAATATAGATTGCCATACATTATAAGAGAACTTGTTCCAATAATATTTGAATTTAAAGAAATTAAGATTAAATGATTATTTTTAAATGAATAACAATATCCTAATTTGTTCAAAGCTGAAATAGAAATCAAATTCCGTCTAAATGACGATACTACAAAAGTGTCTTTCAAATCTAAATAATAATCAGAACTTAATAACAATCTAAAATATCTAATTATCTCCATATCTACGACTTACCATCTTCCACATAAATGCATCTTTCAGCATCAGTTGGCCTTCGGTAGCTCAGGCAATCCTCCATGAAACATTGATGTTAGTAGTAGCACAAAATCTAACCACCAAGTGTTTCTAGGTACTGAAGCTATATTTACTTCAAAACAGATCAAATTAAAAATGTACCTTTCTTTTCACGCCATGCATGATAGTTGGAAACATTCCTTCTTTATATGTCTAGACTTCATGCAGAAGAAACAACTTTCCTTATCCTGATTTTGTTTCTTTTTTACTGGACCTTTAGCAGCCTCATTCTTTCTTTTCTTTCCTTTATCCATGCCCTTTTCCTTAAAGGTGCTTACTTCTAGTCTTCTCTTGCTTCAATCTCTCTTCCTCTTGCATACAATATAAAATGAGCTCATTAAGAGTCCATTTTTCCTTCTGGCAGTTGTAACTGACCTAAATTGACTGAACTGATTAGGTAGAGAGATCAATACTAGATCCACAGGTAAGTCCTCTAACATTTCAAGCTTTATTGCCTTAAGCTTTAAAGCAAGATGAGATATTTTCATAATATACTCCCTTATGTTTTTTTGCCCTTATACCTCATGGAAATCAAGCTTTTCAAGATTGTTCTTGTTTCTGCCTTATCGCTTTTGGCAAAGCGTTTCTCAATCTTAGCAAGAATATCCTCGGCACTGGTAATCCTTTCGATATCGCACCCCTAAAAGCTTCAGATATTCGCGCTTGTTGTTCATAAGACTTATGCGATTAGAGTGATCCCACTTCTCATATCTGTTCCTCTCATCAAAGTTACTAGATGCTGTAGGAGGAGTGGGTTGTTCAATCCTTAGTGCAAGGTCCGGATCCATGCAGCCAAAAGCAATAAGAATGTTCTCCTTCTAGTCCTTGAAGTTAGTGCCATTAAGGATCAGCATCAAATTGAGGTTAGCAAAAATAGTAGCAACATTAATGTAAAGAAAATAAAAGCTATACATAAATAACATGCTCATATAAATAATTAATACCAAATATCAATAAATTCAAATAATGTAAATCTCATTTCAAGATACCTAGTGCAATATTAATATCAAGTCTTTGGATAGTAATATTAAATGCTAGTGGTTGTAATGATCAAACACTAACAATAATGCATGTCAAATAATAAATCTATCTTTGGATCGATTTATTACTCACAGGTAAATCCTTATAATCGTTATATCTATCACACATATGTATAGTTCAGCCAAGCATTAACCTTCTTTTGGGCCAACTAATACTCGCATGAAATATACACACGCACAATATCCAATATCCTTCACGAACCATCTACACAAGAGAGGTCACTTTGATGATATCTTGTTTCAATTAGTTCAATTTAGAATGATGGATAAATTTATTAGGCATAAAAATATCATTAATTTAAATTCAGTTGAACTTTAAAAAAAAAATAATAATAATATGTTATTTTTGATTGTTTTCTATCTCTGCATAAATTGGTTCCAATCCATATAAAAAATAATACTTATCTATTTCAAAGCTATCTTTATATATAAAAAATAAGATTTTATTTTGTGGAACCATAAAACCGTATAGGAGGAGGTTGCCAACGCGAACGAAATCCATTGAAACATTCTATTTTTTCCTAGATTTTCGCATGGGGTAATGGGAGCAGAAAACNTGATAACCTTTTCTTCTAGGAGCAAACCCCAAGATATTCGAAATTTTAAATTTTAAGAACAAAGTATCAAACATTGGAAAGATTCAAAATTTTAAGTTCTATTTTAATTTTGTAGTCATAATTTCTTTCTTATTTATTAAGTTTTCTTAAATATGTGTTGCATGGTTTCAGTAGTCGGACCCCCTTTAGAACAGATGACTTTCGTATGTCCAAAATTGTAATTTCATAAAATAATTTTTAAACCAACAACCAAACCATATGCTTTATAAAATACTTAGGATAAAGTGTTCCTTTCCTATGCAAACTTTTATAGAAAAAGCCTTGTTGCACTGGTGCTTAATGCGTGCATGCGCATACCAAATATATATATATATATATATATATATATATATATATATATGCTTTTGGTACATGCATATGCATGCATCGTACATTAATTGCTGAGCACGATATGCATGATTTGCACTGCATCTAATGTACAAAAAAATTTTCTATTTTATAAGCGACGAGTGGTTGAGGACCTATGGGGTCAAATATGGTGATAAGCTCATCTAGCATTAGTTTAGACTTGGGACAAACTTAAGTTAGCCCTTTTTTACATATATATATATATATATATATATATATATAACCAGACTTGAAAAGTAATATTCATAGCCATAAATATTTTAACAATACTAAATAAAATGTGTCTTAATATGCAACAGGAAAAGCTAGCAAAGAGTCGGATGTCTATAGCTTTGGAGTGGTGATATTAGAGATCGCATGCGGTAGGAAGCCAATTGAAACAAGGGAGCAGCAAGGAAAGATGAAATTGGTAGAATGGGTTTGGAGTCTTTATGGGAATAAAATGTGTTTGATTGCCGCAGACGATAGATTAAAGATGGAATTTGACCCACAACAAATGGAGCAGCTGATGATTTTGGGGCTGTGGTGTGCTCATCCAGATCACACTCGACGGCCATCCATAAGGCAAGTTATCAACGTTCTGACGTTTAATGCATCATTGCCCATTTTACCGCCCAAGATGCCTATTCCAATGTTCTATTGCCCTCCACTTGATGCGTCTAGCCTTTGTAACAGCTACTCCACTGTTTCCACAAGATCAAGTTCTGGGATTGAAGATGGTATGTCAAGTCAAAGAGTTGATCATTGACACTATTTTGCTCATTAGATTGACATGTAAGAGTTTAGCAATAAAGTTGGCGTCCTATATATCAACAAAGCTTGTGAAACCTATTTGCTTTATATTTTTCCAATTGCAAAATGAAAGGATTCAATTATTAATAGAATGTTATATCTGATTTGATGTAATGTCAATATTTTGATGACATTGTGGTAGGGTTTGTCGTCATCCATGCATACGTTGTGCGATTTCACTTATTTTCTCATGATATAGGATTCCAAGGAGAAATATACATTGCACAAATTTGTTAGTATCTTGAAATTTATGGATTGGTATTGTTCAACACAGTCCTTTATGGTATGAAAGGCTTTTCAATTGATAAATATGGTGGTTGACTCTTAAGGTGATAGATCCATCTTCATGTCCAAACCTATTCAGATGTAAATATCAAATTTGGACATATATGATCAATATTTGAATTTATATTCATATCCATAAAAAAAAAATAAATGCAAATATCAAAGGATAATTATATAATCCAATCCGAATATTTAAGCATGCTTGTAGTTATATTTATTCTAATATAGCACTTGTAAACTTTTTTAGAAAATAAATGATCATATTTAACATCGAGTTGACTTAATTTACTTTATTCAATTTATGTCTATATTTATATTTATACTTCCAACATCTGATTTATATCCATATCCTTTTAAAATAAATATAAATATAAATTTTTGTATCTCTCAAATATCTCTTGTTGCATTCATATTAGTTAAAGAAAAAATGGATTTGAATATAGATGCATAGATATTTTAAAAGATCAAATTGGTTTGAGGTAGGTATAAGTCTTTTTTGCTCTTTTTTTTTTTCCTATTTTGGTTTGCAATTTATAAGTTCTATTTCACGTGAAGAGAAAATGAAGGCATTTAATTGATGAACATCTCATCTTAACACTTAAGTTAACCCATAAATATTGGAAATTAAACCTAAAACTTTGGTAAAAATCATCACCTAAAAAGCTCAAGAATCATTCATGTTCAATCATCAAGAATCAATAAACGATAAACGAAAGCGTACATGAATCCATATTGCTTGATCGCTCTCCAAAGCCATGCGGTTAGCTTTCCAGATCAACACGTACTCTCAGAGAGCCCTTTAGATTCTTCTCTAGGATTTTCCTTCTTATGATAGGATTCAAAGAAGAGAGTCATACGTGAGATTCAGGGACCATAACCGCTATATATAGATAACTTCATCATTATCTTTTGGTATTTCTATTTTAGCCCATCATAAAAATAGAAATAACCCCTTAGGTATCTACATATTAAAGGCCCACACCTTATCAAATACATTAAAGCCCAAATCACTAAAACCTTAACAGATTACTTTTAATTGGGCTTAATGATATTTGACAGTATGCAATACATAATTATTTCACATATAAGCCCAATGTTGGATTAATAATCCAACAATCTTCCACTGAGCTATATGTGTAACCTTATAATTATGTTTTGCAAAAAATAACTGAATGAGCTCAATTTTACTGTCATTACTTAAATGTATCTATAACCAATCCGGTCCATCAACCATACCAACATAGGATCAAAGTGACTTTTGTTATATTTATCATAACTTGATCCATCAATGGTCACGTATATTGATAGAACTGAATGACATGGATCATAATGAGGATGTGTAGCATAAAAATTTTATGTAATGTGATCTTAACATGCCTATTTTCAATTGGTCCTCTTAAACTTGAGTGAGATCAAAACTTTAACATAATTGTACAGAGTGTACTGAATTGAATAAAATATGTTATTTTTAATTAGAAAATATCCAAATACATAAGTGTGTACAAACCAAACATAAAGCATAAAATAGAAGCAATACAAACTCTCACTAAATCTAAGCATCGTCATGCTCTATAATGTCCATATAAGCGGTATGCTCATGAAAGACCTTAGGCGGCACACCCTTTATAAGGGAATCTACAACCATGGAGTTTGTCTCTATATGCTCTATAAAAATTTGATCACTTTGTACTCTTTCATTTATAACTAGAAACTTGATGTCAATATGCTTTGACTTGGTTGAGCTTCTGTTATTGTTGGAATATAATACGACTGACTTATTATCACAAAATAACTTTAGCGGTCTTTCAATTCCTTCCAATATGCACAGCCCAGTGATAAAGTTTTTCAGCCATATCCCATGG
Source organism: Calamus simplicifolius (assembly GCA_900491605.1). NCBI lineage: Eukaryota > Viridiplantae > Streptophyta > Magnoliopsida > Arecales > Arecaceae > Calamus > Calamus simplicifolius. The sequence continues at coordinate 36,642 of UESW01002291.1, forward strand.
TTAGATGCCTCATAACATGCTATAAATTATGCTGCCATGGTAGAAGGAGCTATAAGTGCTTGTTTTGCATGTTTTAAAGAAATAGCCCCACCACCTAACAGATATACATAGCCCGAAGTGGATCTTTTACTATCTTGGCATCCCATAAAGTTAGAGTCAGAATACCCAATGATCTCAAAATGATCTGATCTCCTATATGTGAGCATGTAATCTTTTGTTCTTTTCAAATATCTCATAACTCTTTTGGCTGCTTTCCATTGATCCATATCTAAGTTACTTAAATATCTGCCTAACACTCCAACAATGTACGCAATATCTAGATGCGTACAAACTTAAGCATACATTAGACTCCCTACAATCGAAGCATAAGAAATCTTTTGCATCTCTTCAACTTTAAGGTTTTCTTTTGGGCACTGATTAATACTGAATTTATCTTCTTTAGCGATCAGGGTGTCACTTGGTTTGCAATTTTGCATGCCAAATTTTTTAAGTACTTTATCGATATTGCTCCTTTATGATAATCTAAGGATACATCTAAAATGATCTCGATGTATTAGATTTTCAATACAAAGGAGGCATCATCAAGATCTTTCATTTAAAAATTTCTTGATAGAAATCTCTTGGTTTCATGCAACATGCTTATATCATTTGTGGCAAGCAAAATGTCATCCACATACAAAGCCAAAAATATATATTCACTCCCACTGAACTTGTGATACACACAATCATCAACTGCATTTACCTCAAAATTGAATGAGAGCATCACTTGATGAAATTTATGGTACCATTGACGAGAAGCTTGCTTTAACCCATAAATGGATTTTATCAATTTATAAACCATTTTCTTTGGGTCTTCTGACACAAAGTTTTATGGTTGCACCATATAAATTCTCTCATTAATGTCTCCATTGAGAAACGCTGTCTTGACATTCATTTAATGGAGTTCCATATCATATTATGCAACAAGAGCCATAATTATCCTAAAAGAGTCCTTCAATGAAACTAAAGAAAATGTCTCTTTAAAGTCAATCCCTTCCTTTTGAGTATAGCCTTTAACCATAAGACAAGCTTTATACCTCTCCACATTACCCTTTGAATCTCTTTTGGTCTTAAAAATCTATTTGCAACCAATGGGTTTCATATCTTCTGGTAATGGGACAAGTTCCAAAACTTATTATCTTACATAGACTTATATTCTTCTTTCATTGCTTCAATCCACTTTTCTAAATTGAAACCTTGTATGGCTTGAATAAAGTTGACAGGATTATCTTTCAACATGCCATTATTTTTCTCATGTTTCTAAAGAAATACTATATAGTCATCTGGAATAGTATTCCTTCTTTCTCTAGTGGATCGTCGCAAAGGCACTTGCTCTTAATGCACTTGTTCTTGAGGTTTTGAGTTTGTACCTTTGAGGGTTGAACAATAATTTCTAGTTATTTTGGAATTGCAACTTGATTAATGACAGGAACAGAAACTTGCCATTATCAGAAGCAATTATAGAACAGGAACTAACTTCTCTTCAACAAGAGAAGCACGATCCAATTCCTCCTTAAAAATAAAGTCTCTAACCTTATTTCTCTTCCCAAACTCAATATCCTCAAAGAATGTTGCAGTTCCCATCTCAAAAATTATTCATGATTTGGGATAATAAAACTTGTATCCCTTGATCGCTCAGAATACCCAATAAAGTAGCTACTCATTGTTCTGGAATCCAATTTCTTTTCATGTGGCCTATAAGGCCTTGCCTTAGCTGGACATCCCAAACGTGAAAATGCTTTAGACTGAGCTTTCGTCCTATTCAAAGCTCATAAGGTATTTTGATAGCTGCTTTAGTTGGTTCTCTGTTCAGAATGTATGTTATTGTCTTTTGCTTCTCTCCAGAGTGACTCTGGTAAGGTTGAATGACTAATCATACTCCTTACTATATTTTAAGAGTGTAATTTTGTCTTTCAGCTGCACATTCATGCTAGGTGACCTAGCATGATGTATTATGGGACAATTTCATATTCCTCTAGTATTTAGGAAAAGGTCCCTGATGTTGTTCACTTGAACCATCATATCTATCATAGTATTCATCACCACGGTCAGATCTAATCCTTTAATTCTTTTGTTAGTTGAAGCTCAACCTCAGCTTTAAATGATTTGAACACGTTCAAAACTTGGGACTTTTCATAAACAAAAAATAGGTATGCATATATAGAATAATCATCTATGAATGATACAAAATATTATTGGCCATTCCAAGAAGGTGTAGAAATGGTCCACAAATATCCGTATGTATCAACTCTAAGACTTTCGTAGTTCTATATGCACCCAATTTTTTGTTTTGATCTGTTTGCCTTTAATGCAATCAACACAGACATTGAACTCTGTAAAATTAAGAAAATCCAAAATTCCATCTGACACAAGTCGTTCAACTCTATTTTTAGAGATGTGACCTAATCGCTTGTGCCATAATATTTTAAATTTTTATTGCAAATGTTACGCTTAGTACCTCGTGATTCCACATTAAAGGTTTCATTATAAGTAACAACAGTATCAAGCAAATATAGATTGCCATACATTATAAGAGAACTTGTTCCAATAATATTTGAATTTAAAGAAAGATTAAATGATTATTTTCAAATGAATAACAATATCCTAATTTGTTCAAAGCTGAAATAGAAATTAAATTCCGTCTAAATGACGATACTACAAAAGTGTCTTTCAAATCCAAATAATAATCAGAACTTAATAACAATCTAAAATATCTAATTATCTCCATATCTACGACTTCCATCTTCCACATAAATGCATCTTTCAGCATCAGTTGGCCTTCGGTAGCTCAGGCAATCCTCCATGAAACATTGATGTTAGTAGTAGCACAAAAATCTAACCACCAAGTGTTTCTAGGTACTGAAGCTATATTTACTTCAAAACAGATCAAATTAAAAATTGTACCTTTCTTTTCACGCCATGCATGATACTTGGAAACATTCCTTCTTTATATGTCTAGACTTCATGCAGAAGAAACAACTTTCCTTATCCTGATTTTGTTTCTTTTTTACTGGACCTTTAGCAGCCTCATTCTTTCTTTTCTTTCCTTTATCCATGCCCTTTTCCTTAAAGGTGCTTACTTCTAGTCTTCTCTTACTTCAATCTCTCTTCCTCTTGCATACAATATAAAATGAGCTCATTAAGAGTCCATTTTTCCTTCTGGCAGTTGTAACTGACCTAAATTGACTGAACTGATTAGGTAGAGAGATCAATACTAGATCCACAGGTAAGTCCTCTAACATTTCAAGCTTTATTGCCTTAAGCTTTAAAGCAAGATGAGATATTTTCATAATATACTCCCTTATGTTTTTTTTGCCCTTATACCTCATGGAAATCAAGCTTTTCAAGATTGTTCTTGTTTCTGCCTTATCGCTTTTGGCAAAGCGTTTCTCAATCTTAGCAAGAATATCCTCGGCACTGGTAATCCTTTCGATATCGCACCCCTAAAAGCTTCAGATATTCGCGCTTGTTGTTCATAAGACTTATGCGATTAGAGTGATCCCACTTCTCATATCTGTTCCTCTCATCAAAGTTACTAGATGCTGTAGGAGGAGTGGGTTGTTCAATCCTTAGTGCAAGGTCCGGATCCATGCAGCCAAAAGCAATAAGAATGTTCTCCTTCTAGTCCTTGAAGTTAGTGCCATTAAGGATCAGCATCAAATTGAGTTAGCAAAAATAGTAGCAACATTAATGTAAAGAAAATAAAAGCTATACATAAATAACATGCTCATATAAATAATTAATACCAAATATCAATAAATTCAAATAATGTAAATCTCATTTCAAGATACCTAGTGCAATATTAATATCAAGTCTTTGGATAGTAATATTAAATGCTAGTGGTTGTAATGATCAAACACTAACAATAATGCATGTCAAATAATAAATCTATCTTTGGATCGATTTATTACTCACAGGTAAATCCTTATAATCGTTATATCTATCACACATATGTATAGTTCAGCCAAGCATTAACCTTCTTTTGGGCCAACTAATACTCGCATGAAATATACACACGCACAATATCCAATATCCTTCACGAACCATCTACACAAGAGAGGTCACTTTGATGATATCTTGTTTCAATTAGTTCAATTTAGAATGATGGATAAATTTATTAGACATAAAAATCATTAATTTAAATTCAGTTGAACTTTAAAAAATAAAAATAATAATAATATGTTATTTTTGATTGTTTTCTATCTCTGCATAAATTGGTTCCAATCCATATAAAAAATAATACTTATCTATTTTAAAGCTATCTTTATATATAAAAAATAAGATTTTATTTTGTGGAACCATAAAACCGTATAGGAGGAGGTTGCCAACGCGAACGAAATCCATTGAAACATTCTATTTTTTCCTAGATTTTCGCATGGGGTAATGGGAGCAGAAAACTTTACGATGCCGGCCAGACATAACAAAACCCTTTCCCATGCATTAAATGCATTAAATGCCAAGCATTAGATGAGATCCTATGCATTAAAATATGATGCATTAAATAAGATCCCCTTTACACAAGTCCAAGGCAAGTGTTAGGAACACAGGCCAAATTCCCAAGCTTGTGTAAGAAGTGGATTACCAGATTCCGGTTCCATATTTTCAGTGAAGGAAAATGTACTAGTTGGAACACCGGTCAAATTCCCAAGTAGATTAAAAAAATTTTCTGGATTTCCAGCAAAAAAAAGTTTAATGGAACTAATTTCCACACGTACCCCAACATCTAACGCCATGATGGAATCCATCCTGGAACACCAGCGGCCACGAAAAGTGGAACTCCACGCAATGCCCTCTAACGGCCGTATTCTAAGCGAAATACGCTAGATTTTAACAAAATACGACAGCTCGATGCAACTACCAGCGTTCCAGCCAAAAATTGGTTAAAGCGTTGGAACTCCTGGTATCCCAACGCCCTCACGATTTTCGTGAAGAACTCCATGCGAGCATGAGGGAAGGAAAGATAAACCCACGAAATCTCCATGCCTAACTCAGTTTATTTATTTATTTATTGAATTCTGTACGTTCTCATGCAAGAGAGGCCCGAGAGGTCTCTCTTCTTTCCCCTAATGCCACTGAAACGGTTGCCAAGATGAATTCCCAGTAGAAAAAAATGGCAATGCATGAATCTGAATCCATAAAATTAAACTAAATTTGTTCTCAATGATTCAATGAAAAGGGCTCCGATACTAATTGTTAGAAATTAAACTAAAACTTTGATAAAACTATCACCTAAAAGTCTAAGAATTATTCATTTTCAATCATCAAGAATCAATAAATGATAAACCAAAGCGTACCTAAATCCATATTGCGCGGTTCGTCCTTCTAAATCAACACGTAATCTGGGCGGTTGGTTTTGCCCTTTGGATTTTTTCTTTTAATCGCTATATATAGATAACTTTATCATTATCTTTTGGTATTTCTATTTTAGCCCATCATAAAAATAGAAATAACCCCTTATATATCTACACATTGAAGCTTAAATCACTGAAACCTTAGCAGATCACTTTTAATTGGGCTTAATGATATTTAATAGTCCGCAATACATAATTATTTCATATATAAACCCAATGTTGAATTAATAATCCAACAATACATTGATACAATCTATGTTTCTCTATAATAACAAATTTCTTTAGACATTTTTTTTTTTGAAATCTTGCAAGGCACTTATTGCGTGTAAAAGTATAACTCTCTCTTTCAACATGGCATAAAAGGATTTGTGCAACTAGCAGGACTTATTACTAAAAAAGTTCATTGAATATGAAATTCTTAAATCAATGTTTGTATAATTAAATTTTACTTTATCATAAAACATCTTCCTTCTATCCTTGCAAAGTAATAAAAATAAAAGAAGAGAAATTGATTTGCAGTGATGCACGTATGTTCATATATTACTTAGATTTAGCAGGGCCAACTAATCTAATAATGGATCAAATGTGAGGTAAATATGTTAGACTTGCCACCAAAAAAAAAAAAAAAAAAAAAAAGAAAAACCTTCTCCCATGCTTTACGTAGATCATACTTACGGTATGTCTCGGTTATATGAACATATCTTCTATCACTCGAGGCTTGAGGGCATGCTATCTAAATAAAATCATAATAACAGTTATTCTATAAAGTCTATATCATGAAATAAGCCACTTTTTTTTGCTTTTTTAAATGAAAAGATGGAGTGTAGTGGCTCTAAGAAATAGCTTTCTAAAGATAATAAAGAAAATGCCCGATGAAGTTACTCATCATGACAAATTAAAAGGAGCTAATTTTTGGAAGAAAACATGAAACTCTATTTTCATGGTTATATAAAATTTATTGAACATTTAGATGAGTTGTCATGCTCAAAATTCTCATTATAATTAAGAGATAAAAAATAATTTTTTAATATAAAAAGTCATAAGTTAGTCATGGATATAATATCTATCTTACAATGTAAGCTTAAAGCTTTGTTTATTTTATTGCTACTAATTTTCTCCATTAAGCTAACCATTGGTAAGCACCATTGTAACCATAAATATTTTTTTAATAATTTTAATTAATAATGTTATTATATCCATTAGATACTATTACTTCTGAGTAGCCAAACAGTTTCAATAAACCATATATATCTTATACAATAAAATCCAATCTTTTAGTATTGTATAATAAATCTAGTTTTTAGGTGATATCATTGTGTACATAAATATTCATACATATTTTACAAAAAAATCTAGAAAAATAACATATTTGTTGAGATTTGGCATGGATGCTTGCAATAGAAAATGTGTTTGGGTTGGAACCATGGTACAAATTTATACTAGTAGATGTTGAAATATTATTATGGATATAAGCTTTTAAATAATAATTATTCTTTATTCGACATGCAAACTCCTTTGATTTTATACTTTCCTCTCTTCATCAATAGAATAATATTTTTTATTAAAGATTTTATATTAAATTGAAAATAATTTTTTGATTATTCATAAATGTTTATTATACTAATGGCCAATAACAACTATCTTAACAATCAATATCTTATTTCAAATAAAGTTTATTCAAATAACATTATTATTTCAATAACATTAACATTATTATTTTGTTATGAAGAAACGTCATTAAAATTACTATTAATTGATATAAATGATGTTATGGCTAACTATTATAATAAAAAATTACAATTAATAGAGAAAAGAATGTCGTGATATACCTAATTACTTTTGACAAATAGTTTTGTTTGTCCATTAATCGAACTTCTTTTATTTTTTGGTGAAATAGATATATTACATCTCTCGTGTAAATACATCTATGTGGATCCAAATAAAAGGTTATGACGCTGGTGAGGAATAAAGGATAGAGAATCCTAGAGGACACTTAGGTAGTGTTTGATATAAAAATATTATCCATGGATACGTGTACGGGATAGAATTTATCCCCTGACTATCCCTAGGGATATCCCTTGGCTATTCTATTGAGCATATCAAATGCAAAAAGGTAAATCCATATGATAACTTTTTTTACTCTTATTTGAAGGGATAATCAGCTATTCATTAGGAAATAAATAATATTTTAACCATGACCCTTTGGTTAACTTTATATTGTTATGGCTTTTGGGAATAAGAGAGGATATCCAGGGGATTCCCTTCTTATCCCCTATTTCAAACACTACCTTACTCTTTTGATTTACTATATAAGAAGCTATTTAAATTGCTACATTAGGTGAACTTGAAGGAACTTAGAGTGCCATGCTTGAAATGTCATAATGTAGTAAATAAGCATCGTTTAAGTAAGCTTTGGATTGGTTATTATTCATAGTTTTTGAATCACCCCCCACCCCTTCAAGCCAAAAAAAAGAAAAAAGCGAGTCACTCAAAGTTCCATCATTGCATAAATAAGGCCTTTCCATGCTCCTTGTAACACCACCATAGAAATTGTAATATCAAATAGGTTCAATCCTCCCTCAGCCACAAAGGAATGACTATACTTCGAATAGTATAATCCATAATAAGCTCCATTATCTATCACATTATCATCAAAATTAAACTTAAAAGAAAGTTAGGGGCGTAGGTTACTAAGCAAGACGTGTCACTAGGGTCAATACAAATTATGATGGAGAAACCAATATTTCCCTAGCTATCAACAATCATTGGTAATAATAATTTAAATGAAACCCTATTACTTAAAGAGCATCTTTCAAAAGATCAAGTGGTAATCTCATCAATAATATCACCTCTATTCATACATTGTTTATATGATTCGTTTACATCATCTATTCATCAACATTTATACTTGTATATGCACATTCCTGTTGCAAATTTTGTATCCTGTGATATAAGAGCCATATCAAGACATGACATAATTTATGCATTTGAATATATTCTCTGGACAATCATTATATCTGACAATAATTAGTTTACATGAAGAAACATTTCAATTTGTACAATAACTCAAACTCAAGTCAATCATAATTTATATAACTTATGGTTTGCAAACTTATTTACATAGCTTAGGAATTTTATAAGATTAATTTTCTATCTATAAGTTTAAGAGAAAGTGACAAAATCTGCTATCATCGCACCATAAATAGACTCTTTTCAAACAAAGTTATTGAGCTTCACATGAATAAAAGATCTAGGCTAACATATCAAAATGATACTTCCAGCATTTAGAAGGCATAAGGACTGCATACACAAAAGAACTCCATGTATAAGGCCTTTCCTCTTAAGATTTTCTTGCAAAATAAGAAAGTAATTAACAGGCATGCTAAGTAGGTCCTCTATAACCATAAGTCTTTATTAAAGGTTTTAGGGTAACATTCAATGTTAATTTCAATCATAAAATTTATAGTTGGGTATCTTTCGAAATATAATATTTTTATAAAATGTAAAACTAAGAGCTTTTTCAATCAGCCAGCATCATTTCAAATATAAAATATATCAAAAAATTCTTCGAAATATAACACTTTTTATTAAATGCATAGCCATGAGAGTTTTCAATCAACCGTCAATATAGTCCATTGAGGCAAATCACCAATCCCAATCTATTTTTATACGGGCTAGATCACCACCCTCTCTTACTTGTACAAGGAATAGTAAAATCTTCTAGGGGCTTAGAATCTTTCACTTAAATGTTCTATCCCTCTTGATATTCTTGGTTGACATCCATTTCCATTCTAAAAACTATTTACTACCATAATTTCTAAGTCCCATGCAAGGTATCATGAAATTTCAATAATAATCTTAGAAATGATTTCGTCAAGAACAAATGATAAGACATTTTTCTAATACTTCAAAGCATGAATAGTGGAGAAGCTTTTAACATGTTCTCTTTCATAAAACATATAGATGAACTTAAAAGCAAGGTCTATTAAAAGTATAAAAAGCAAGGGTCTACAAAGGACGTATTATATCATGTGGCAAATAAAAAGTACTTCATATAACAATCAAAACATGAATAATCAACTTAACTCAACTCAACTTATCTAAGCATTTTCTCAATTACATAGGGTCGGCTACATTAATCTGCTTGCTTTACTCTACTCTATTCAGGACTAAGTCAACACTCAAATTACAAATAGCTATATTTTTCTTAATTATTTCTATCCATGTTAGTTTAGGTCTACATTTACCTTTATCATTACCATAAACTGTTAAAAGATCATACTTTTAACTGGAGTTTCTAAAGGTCTTTGTTGTATATGTTCAAATCACGCAATTGGTTTTCTCTCATTTTATCTTTAATTGGGGCTACTCCTATCATTTCTTGTATATGTTTATTTCTAATTCTATCTTTTAAAGTCTTACCACATATCCATCTTAATATGTGCATTTCTGTTATACTTAATTTATTCATATATTGTTTCAGTATTGTTCAATACTCTGTTCCCCATAGCATAGTTAGCCTAATAATGATTTTATAATTTTTTTTAATTTTAATGAAATGCGTTAATCATTCAACATTCCCAAAGTACTCTTCCACTTAATCAGAACCATACAATACAATACAAAACATGAATAATTAACAAAAAATTATAATTAATAATCACTCCAGTTAAAGAAAACCTACATCTAAGCAGTTATAAGTTAAATAATAAGGTTCCCTATGTTCCTTGGGCAAAAAATTAGGGTTTGAATCATAGTTGTCAGACCCGGCCCGGACATTGACCCGGCCAAGGGCTCGGATCATTGGGTCACTGGTTCAACCATCGGATCACCGGTTGAACCATCGATTCAATTATTTTAATATAAAATATATTTATATTAATAAAAATTAATTTTTAATAAAATAAATATATGAGTACTAATTTTTATAATCTTTTTTTTAGAAAAAAAAATCTTTTTTGTATCTTATTTAATCTCTAAAAGTTGCTTACTTTTAATCTGCATACCCACTTAGTTTAATTTAACTTTTTTTTAAAAAAAGAAAGAAGATTAAAGAAAATTTTTATCCGAGTTTCTTTATTTTCATCATTTTCTCTTTATGTCTCTACTTTCCCATCTTGATTCCTATAAAATTTTCATATTTTCACCATTTTTTCTTTTTTTATTCTCCTCTTATCAATGCTCTTCTTTGCATGATCTCCTTTTCTTTTTTCATAAAACTTGTGAGCATTCCAATGAAGAAAAAGTTGCCATAAACTCTTAGGAATTTGAAACGTTAAAGGCTAAAAAATTTAAAACGGCATTGATAAACCCATGACCCGGTTCACACCGAGTTGATCGATTCATGGGTGAACTGGACGGGCTGACCGAGTTATTTTGGATCTCTTACATATCCGGTTTTATGTTAGATTCAGACCGGCTTGGCCTTCGGGTTCAACTGGTTCAACTAGCCGGTCCGATCCGATTTTAACAACTATGGTTTGAATGCCTTGCGAGTAAACCCTAAACTCCTCTTCTTTCTTCTTCCTTTTTCTCCTTTTCTCCATAATTTTTAACTAAAATTCTTGGGAAGATATTCATCTCTTTCTTATGAGGTTCCCTTATTGGCCTCATAAGTGGACATATGGCTCTCTTTTTTAAGAGATGTGTCCCAAGTGTTGTATTATTCTTTTGCCCACATTTTTCTTTCTTTTTTCTATCTCGATCCCATCTTTAAGTGAACTAAAGTGGTCGAGAATTAATTACGATCATATTAGGATTTAACTACATAATTAATATTTCATTAGGGTAGATTAACATTATGCATCAAAGTTATAAACATGCACTTCTTGTTTCTCACTCTCTTTCTTAATATTATGTATCAAAATATCAAGCAAATCATTTTTACTTTTCAACCTTATTTAAATATTGGAATCGAACAATGAAGAAGGCTAATATAATAGAGAAACTAATGGGTATAGATCAGCTTAAGATCTAAGATTTGTTAAGAAAAAGACATTTCAAATAACTATTCAAAATGCAGCTATATGCATGATTATGAACTAATTGGGACCATAGCCATCATAATTCTTATCCTTACTTCTTTGTGCCTCCTTTAGGCAGTGTTTGATATGGGGGATAAGGGGGAATATGGATATCCCCTCTTATCCTCAAATGCTATAGCTAGAGGGATAGGTCTGAAAAAGTTTAACTAGAGGGATAATCAATGGTTAACCATGGGTTATCCTCTGAACTTATTCCCTAGGAACCAGGAACAACTAAAGTTATCCCTTGATGGCAGACTTGTAATTTTAAAAAGGTGCTTATTCCCTAGCTATCCTCTGGATAAATGCTATCCTGTACATTTATCTAGGGATAGCTTTTGGGGTATCAAACACTACCTTAGATATTAAACAAAGGTGTCCAAAGGGAAGGAAGGGATAGTAATTGTCTTTAGCATATGATTAATCTTTTATGCATCTATTATCCTCAAAAATTTAAGAGGACATGGCTAGTAATTTCATCTACATCTAGGCAATAGTTGTGATGTGGCTGATCCAACGTCGTTAGGGTTAACAGTGAGGATGACTGACGGAACTCCCTCCTTGGCCCTTCGAGGTTCCCTCGATCTCCGAGGTCCCTTCGGCCTCCGAGGTCCCTCGGCCTCGAGGTCCCCTCGGCCTCGGCTTCGGACCTGGCGTCCCCTCGACCTCGGCCTCGGACCTGGCGTCCCCTCGACCTCAGCCTCGGACCTGGCGTCCCCTCGGCCTCGACCTGGACTTAGCGTCCCCTCGGCCTCGGATCTCATATCCCACTATCTCGGGCCACGTAACACGTCCACGTGGCCCGCCAACCATCCGACACACCCACATGGCCCGCCAACCGCCTGCAATAGCCACATGATCCACTCGTCTGCAACAGCACATGGCCATGCCTCGTAACGAGCGCATCTGGCATGACCAGGTATGCTGTCACCCATAGTGCCACACTTGACAGGTGCAGGCAGGCAGGATACCTCTAACATTCCCAATATCGGTTGTGACCCATCACCATCCACCTTGCCTTCCGTCCGTTACCGGATAGCGACACCTGAAACCAGTGACCTTCTGGAAGCAGGAAAAGAGACCTCGAATAGGTTTAAAAGCCCACACTCATGACAAGGAAAGGATCCTGAACTCAAGTTCTCTAGCTCTCTCTATGCTAGCTTACTCTTGTCTGTTCCTAAGTTGCTGACTTGAGCGTCGGAGGGTCCCCACCGAAGCATCCGGTCTTGGGGACTTCCTTGCAGAAGCACTTCGAGGAGGAGGATCTTCGTTCCCCGGCATTGAAGGAGAGTGACTTGGCATCAACAGATTGGCGCGCCAGGAAGGGGTCAGAGATAAAAAGCTTCGAACCAGTCAACGACACTCTCTCTTTCCCCGAGCTCTCAGCCATGGTGATGACTCGTGCGCAAGAGGTCTTCACCAGCCATGCTGGGGGCAGCACCTGGGAGCTGACCTGCAGGCGGCGGTCTCCCTGCTTCCCAGGCCAGCATCCTTGTACCACCATCACCACCACCACAGCAGCTTCAAGAAGATCGACTCACCACCCTCACCGCAAGTTCAGTTTCTGGTGGCGGTGGTCCAAGTTCTGCAGCAGCAGCCGGGGCCACACACGTCACTCCAAGGGGTGGTCCAGCCCAGTCAGCATTCTTCCGGGGGAGATCTCCCATTCGAGAAGTCCTCACCACCGCGTTTTCCTAGGCGTCACCACCGGGAGACCTCCAAGAGGTCCGGTCTCCTTCCCGCCATGCCAGCGCTTCCCCAAAGCGGCGGCGCGGAAGGGAGGTGGAGCGCACCCGTCTTCACCACCGTCACTCCTCCCCCTCTTCGGAGTCTTCAAGGGAGGGGTCCTTCGATGGTCGGATAGCTCGCTGGGTCGAGTGCCGGCTCGATGAGTACAACCAACGGCTGGGGAGCTCAGCCGCTAGATCACCAGCCTGCCGGAGGCGGACTATGATAGCCGACCACCGCTGTCCCGCGCATCATGGAGGAACCAATCTCAACCGGTTTTGTCTCCCTCAATTGGACTTGTACAATGGGACCACTGATCCCTTGGACCACCTGGAGAGTTACAATCCTTATGCAGGTCTAGAGGGCAACCAACTCTCTTCTCTGCGTCGCCTTTCCCGCCACCTTGAGGAAAGCCGCCCGAGCCTAGTACTCCCGCTTGTCGCCGCGGAGTATCCATTCCTTCCGCCATTTGGAGAGGGCTTTCTTGGCCCATTTTGATGCCTGCCGAAAGATACCCAGAGTGGTGGACAGTCTATTTCCGTCCAGCAAAGAGTGGCGAGTCCCTGCGGGATTACGTCGCTCGATTCAAAGAAGCTGCCCTCGAGGTCTACAACCTCGAGGATTCTGTGGCCACCCTGGCCTTGAAGCGAGGGCTCCACCCTTCCGTTTTGCATATTCCCTCGACAAAAAGCACCTAGCTCCTACGCCGAACTCCTGAGCCGAGCCCAAAAGTACATTTGCCGATGAGGCTGACTCCTCCTGGCGCGAGGCCAACGAGGGCACCACCAAGAAGCCAACTCATCCTGAGCCTGCTGAAGTTCATCCCAGGAGGCCCGAGCCTCCCTGACCAGACAACCGACCTTGGGCTCTTGCACCGAGGGACGGTCCATTCACTCCCTTGGTCACCCCAATATCTCACATCCTGCTTAAGATCGAGGGTGAGCTGTACCTTCAGCGCCCTCCTCCACTGAGCTCGAAGACCCCTCGCGACAAGAGCTTGTACTGCCGCTTCCACCGGGACCACGGCCACGACACGATCGCCAGCTGAAGAAGGCATAGAGGACCTCATCCAACGTGGCCACCTGGGGAAGTTCATTCAGAGATACAACTCGGGCGTGCCTGCCGTCAGTGCCTCCACCACCGATGATTGACAATGCTCCGACTGAGAAGATGGTGGCGATGATATCTTGGGGGCAGGCGGCCCGCCCAAGAGGCCAAGGGGGGAGGAGGGGTTAGATTCTGTAATTCCCTTTTCTAAAAGAGACTTTGAGGGGTGGTCAACAAAAATGATGACAGCATCGTCGTGTCCATGACGATCGCTAAACATCTGTAAAAAGAATTTAGTTGACAGGGAGTTCAGTGGACGTTTTGAGTTATGATGCCTTTGTTCGTATGAACTTATCTCCCGACTCACTTTGGCCTGTCACCACACCCTTGATGGGGTTCACCAGACTCTATAAGAGTCAAGGGAGAGATCACTCTCCCCGTCATGGTCGGGATGCCCCATGTCAGAGTACAATCTTCATGAGCTTCCTTGTGGTCCGGGTGCCACTTGCCTACAACGCCATCTTGGAAGGCCCGGACTTAACCTCCTGGACGCTGTTATCTCCACCAAAAGGCTCATGGTGAGGTTCCCAACCAGTGAGGGAGTTGGGGAAATGCGGGGGAGCAGAACCGCTTCTGCTTTGCTATCACATGGCTTCCAGCCCACAGGGGGCAGTACTTGCACCTGCACTAGAGGCGTTCGACCCCTGAGACTCGGAGAGGAGAGGGGAGCCGGCTGAGCACCTGCTGATCTTCCCTTTAGGGGAGGACCCGACGAGGAGTCCAGGTCAGACCCTACTCCTGAGGAGGCTCGCGATCAGCTCCTCGCCTTCCTGCGAGCCAACGTTGACATCTTGCATGGTCGGCATCTGACATGCCAGGCATCCCGAAGGAAGTGATTACCCACCAGCTTAACATCAAGCCAGAGTGCCGACCCATCCGGCAGAAAAAAAGGAGCTTCCCCGACAGGCAGAAGGCCATAGATAAGGAGGTGCGTAAGTTGGTGGCTGCCGGCCACATTCATGAGGTGCACTACCCCGACTGGTTGGCAATGTTATGATGGTCCGCAAGGCCAGTGGGAGTTGGAGGATGTGCGTGGACTTCACCGACCTCAATAAGGCGTGCCCCAAGATAGCTTCCCACTGCCTCGGATCGACCAGTTAGTAGACGCTACGTCCGACCACGAGACCCTCAGCTTCATGGACGCCTTCTCAGGATACAACCAGATTAAGATGGACCCGATTGATGAAGAGCCACCTCATTTGTAACCGAGAAGGGGATATATGCTATAAAGTGATGTTTGGGTTGAAGAATGCGGGGCCACCTACCAGAGGTTAATGAATAAGGTTTTGAGGACCAGATCGGGCGAAACATGGAGGTGTACGTGGACGATATGCTGACCAAGAGTGTCCGCTGCAGACCATATCGCCGACCTTGCGGAGACCTTTGGCAATCTCGTCGTTTCAGATGAGGCTGAACCCCCGTAAGTGTGCTTCGGGGTTACAGCGGGCAAGTTTCTGGGCTTCATGGTGACGCAGCGAGGGATCGAGCAACCCGACAAGATCCGAGCCATTCTAGACATGAGGCCTTCGGCTAACAAGAAGGAGGTAGCACCTGACCGGAAGGGTGGCAGCCTTGAGCCGCTTCCTGCCAAAGTCGGCAGAGAGGTGTCTGCCTTTCTTCAAGGTGCTACGCAAGGTCAACGGATTTGATAAAGGAGTGCCAGGACGCCTTCGAGAGTTAAAGAAATTTCTATCCACTCGCCACTCTATCCAAGCCAAGGGGTGGGGAGAAGCTCTTTCTGTACCTTGTAGCCTCCCTCGAGGCCGTCAGCTCCGTGCTTGTTCGCATGGACGCCACGAGCGCAGAAGCCGGTCTACTACACCAGCAAAGTACTTCACGATGCTGAGACAAGATATTCCAAGATCGAGAAGATCATCTTGCCCTAATGTCTCTGCTCAGCGCTTCGACCTTACTTCAAACCCATCCAATCATGGTGCTCATGGACCAACCCCTTCGGACTATCTTATCCCATTCTAATACCTCTGGTTGATTGGCAAAGTGGGCCATCAAACTAAGAGAGTTTGACCTATCCATCCGCCCGAGGTCCGCAATGAAGTCCCAGTGTTGGCCGATTTTTTGATCGAGTGCACCTGGCTGAGGAGCATCCGGAGGAGTCACACTGGAGATGCGCGTGGAGTCCCCCATGGCTGAGGAGGTAGGAGAGGAAGGCTGGATCCTCCATGTTGATGGTGCATTGAATTCCTAGGGGAGCAGGGCTGGACTCATTCTTGCAAGCCCCGAGGGGGAGGTGGTGGAGTATGCCCTCCGATTCCTCTTTCCAGCCACCAACAATCAAGCGGAGTATGAAGTCTTGCTGGTGGGGATGAAGTTGGCTAGGGAGCTCGACACGAAGCGTCTGAGGGCCTTCACAGACTCTCAGCTTCTCTCCGGGCAAGTCGCTAAGGAGTACGAGGCCGGAGACCCCACCATGTCCCATTACCTAAGCAAGGTGCAATCCCAAGCCTCTCAGTTCGTCTATTTCCGTGTCAGCTACATTCCCTAAGCAGAGAATGCTAGGGCCAACGCATTGTCTCGCTTGGCCACCTCGGTCGACAGGACCTTGGGAAGGACGTACATGGAGTATCTGCAAGCCCTAAGCATTGAAGCCGCAGAGGAGGCTCTACCAGTCGAGCAGGAGACCTCTTGGATGGATGCCTACATCCGATACTTGACGATTGCGCCTCCCTAAAGACCCAGCCGAGGCGAGACTGCTCAGACGGCGGGCACCAAGTTTTGATGATGGACGGAAAGCTCTACCGAAGGTCATTCTCGTACCCGATCCTTAAGTGCGTCGACCCCACGAAAGCTGATTACATCCTGCGAGAGATCCATGAGGGCATATGCGGAAGTCATCTGGGGGTAGAGCCCTGGCATACAAAGCCCTGCGGCAAGGGTACTACTGGTTGACAATGAGGGAGGATGCAGCCGAGCTCGTCAAGAGGTGCGATAGTTGCCAGTGCCATGCCAACATCCAGTGGCAGCCGACGTCCCAGCTAACCTCTCTGCGGCACCTTGGCCTTCGCCCAGTGGGGTATGGACATTCTGGGTTTCCTCCGGCCTTCGGTTAGCAAATTCCTATTGGTAGCTATCGACCACTTCACCAAGTGGATCAAGGCCGAGGCACTTGCTAAGATCACCGAGGGCAAGGTGAGATCCTTTTTCTAGAAGTCTATAATATGCCGATTCGGACTACCGCATACCCTCGTCACCGTAACGGCCGGCAGTTTGACAATGCCCTTCTGATTTACACCGAGCTGGGTGTTCACTAGCGGTTCACCTCTGTCGGGCACCCTCAAACCAATGGTGCAGTTGAGGTGACCAACCACATCATTCTCTAAGGACTTAGAGCCCAGCTAGATGACTGCAAAGAACGATGGGTGGAGGAGCTCCCCAATGTGCTGTGGGCATACCACACAATACCTCGAGCCCCCACCGAGAGACTCCCTTCAACCTAGTTTTCGGATCGAAGCTATCATTCCTGTGGAGATAGGCGCCCGAGCCCCCGAGTGGAGTCATACAGCGAGGAGGGCAATCCGAATCAGTTGCGGGCCAACCTTGACCTGGTTGAGGAGATGCGGATCGAGCCCGCCTCCAGATGGTAGCCTACCGACAACGAGCAGCTAGGTATTACAATGCCCGTGTCCCCAAGGACCTTCTTTCCGGGGGACTTGGTCCTCTGACGGGCCGAAGTTTCGAAACCGACAGCAGAGGCAAGCTGTCACCAAATTGGAAAGGATCCTACCGAGTCACGAGGCACTCCATCATGGGGCATACAAAATTGAAGGACTAGATGGGAAGCGCTCCCGCGACGTGGAACGCAGACAACCTCCATCGGTATTATCAGTAGTATACCGTTTCTTTACAATGAGTTGCATACTTGCATTTCTTTCGAGCTCTCACCCCACTTTCTATATTAATAAACACGTGTTCGAGTAACCCACTTTTTAGCAAAAAGCCCGAGGCCAGCTCGGCACTGCAAGCCCATGTACCATCAACACCGAAGACCAATGTACCATTGGCACTGAAGACCAGTGTACCACCGGTAAAAAGCTCGAGGCCAGCTCGGCACTACAAGCCGATGCACCATTGGCACGAAGATCGATGTACCACCAAAAAGCCCAAGGCCAGCTCAACACTGCAAGCCCGATGTACCATTGGCACTGAAGACCAGTGTACCATCGGCAAAAAGCCCAAGGCCAGCTCGACACTACAAGCCCGATGCACCATCGGCACCAAAGATCGGTGTACCACCGGCAAAAAGCCCAAGGCCAGCTCGGCACTGCAAGCCCGATGTACCATCGGCATCGAAGACCAATGTACCATTGGCACTGAAGATCGATACCATCGGCAAAAAGCCTTAGGCCACTCGGCACTGCAAGCCCGATGTACCATCGGCACCGAAGACCAATGTACCATTGGCACTGAAGACCGATGTACCATCGACAAAAATCCCAAGGCCTACTCAGCACTGCAAGCCCGATGTATCATCGGCACTGAAGACCAATGTACCATCGGTACCTAAGACCAATATATCATTGGCACCGAAGATCGGTGTACCATCGGCAAAAATCCGAGGCCAGCTCGGCACTGCAAGCCCGATGTACCATCGGCATCGAAGACCAATGTACCATTGGCACTAAAGACCGGTGTACCACTGGCAAAAAGCCCGAGGCTAGCTCGACACTGCAAGCCTGATATACCATCGGCACCAAAGACCAATGTACCATCGGCACTGAAGACCAATGTACTATTGGCACCGAAGACCAACGTACCATCGGCAAAAAAGCTCGAGGCTAGCTCGGCACTGCAAGCCCAATGTACCATCAGCACCAAAGACCAATGTACCATCGGCACCGAAGACTGGTGTACCACTGACAAAAAGTCCGAGGCCAGCTTGGCACTGCAAGCTCGATGTACTATCAGCACCGAAGACCAAAGTACCATTGGCACTAAAGACCGATGTACCATCAGCAAAAAGCTGAGGCCAGCTTGGCACTGCAAGCCGATGTACCATCGGCACTGAAGACCAATGTACCATCGGTACCGAAGACCAATGTACCATCGGCACCGAAGACTGGTGTACCATCGACAAAAACCCAAGGCCAGCTCGGCACTGCAAGCCCGATGTACCATCGGCACCGAAGACCAATGTACTATTAGCACTGAAGACTAATATACCATTGGCACCAAGACCGGTGTACCACCGGCAAAAAGCCCGAGGACAGCTCGGCACTGCAAGCCGATGTACATCGGCACCGAAGACCAATGTACCATTGGCACTGAAGACCGGTGTACTATCGGCAAAAAGCCTGAGGCCAGCTCGGCACTGTAAGCCCGATGTACCATCGGCCGAAGACTAATGTACCATTGGCACTGAAGACCGGTGTACCACCGGCAAAAAGCCCGAGGTTAGCTCGGCACTGCAAGCCCGATGTACCATCACCGAAGACCAATGTACCATTGGCATGAAGACCATGTACCATCAGCAAGAAGCCCGAGTCCACCTCGGCGTTCCAAGACCGATGCTCCATCGATGCTCAGAAGCTCGAGCCCACCTCGGTGGTCCAAGACCGATGCTCATCGGTGCTCAGGAGCCCGAGTCCACCTCGGCAATCGAGACCGATGCTCCATCGGTGCTCAGAAGCCCGAGCCCACCTCGGTAGTCCGAGACCGATGCTTCATCAATGCTCAGAAGCCTGAGCCCACCTCGGCGTTCCAAGACCGATGCTCCATCGGTGCTCAGAAGCCCGAGCCTACCTCGGCGTTCCAAGACCAATGCTCCATCGGTGCTCAAAAGCCCGAGCACTTCTCGGCGTTCCAAGACCGATGCTCCATCGGTGCTCAGAATCCCAAGCACTCCTTGGCATTCCAAGACCGATGCTCCATCGGTTCTCAGAAGCCCGAGCACTCCTCGGAGTTCCAAGACCAATGCTCCATCGGTGCTCAGAAGCCCGAGTCCACCTCGGCGTCCCAAGGCCGATGTTCCATCGGTATTGAGCTGATGTCCCATGGGCACCAAGGACCACTGTCCCATCGCGCTTGGTGGCTCGGGGCAGACGGTCCCTAGCTCGACCCCGGCTCTCCCAGGGGTCCGCCCTACATATCTAAGTCGAGATGCTCGTGGTGAATGGGTAGAAGCGACCCCTCAGTGCCGACGAAGCCCCTAGGGGTCCCACGTCGGCAAGCCGAGGGTTCGAATGCAACACTTGATAGTCAAAGATATATTCATTAGTGGAAGTGCTTACAAAATGCCGACTAGGTCGGACTTAGTACAAAAACTTGAAGAAAATTACAAGTTCAAGGGTCGGCTGCGGGCTCATCATCAGAGGGGGCCCCCTCGGACCATTGGTCCAGCTCTATGTCTAAGGCGCGGGAAGATCTAGGACCCGGGCCACCTTCTCTCTGGCATCGCGGAACCCTTGGAGGTAGGCATCCGCATTGGCTTCGACCAGCTCATCGACAAAGCGGTCTGAGGCCCTAAACTCTTCCACTGCCGCTGCAACCCTGACCTCGATAGCAGCTTTAGCTTCTCGGGCTCGTGCCTCCTTGTCCTCGCCAGGGAGGTTGCCCTCCTCTCGGCCTCCTGGCACGCGTGGCCCGGTCTTAGCCATATGGAGGGCCGAGTCTAACTCGGTGATGTGGAGGTTCTAGGCCTCGATGGTGCTCTCGGCCTCCCCCAGTTGGTTCAGCGCCGCCCGAGTCGATTGGCTTCGACCTCTGCCCGGCTGGCGGCCTCCCTTGCCTCGGCGGCATGGTCATTCTCACTACCTCCAGGGCCCTTTCCGCTGCCTCGGCTCAGGCCAGGGCCCCCTCGGCATCCTGCCGGGCCTAGTGGATGAAAGCCTCGCCCTCGTTGATGACCTCCCTAGTAGCCACCAGGGAGTTTGTCACTGCATTCAAAGTGTCAGTCATGCAAACTGTCGGGTATTTGGAGCCGAGGGCAGAAGAGTTACTTACCCGGATGAGGGCCACGAAGGCCTCCCTGAAGAACCTGGATGCCCCCCAGATGCCTGAGCTCCTCCTGGAACTCGGGCAAGATGACCTGGGACATGAGCCGCTCGCTCGATGCCCATCATTCATAATGAAAAATCCGCGGGGGGTCGGTTCGACCGTGCTCCCCTCGGCGGCTTTGGTGTGCTCGGGCTCGACGTGCGGGGGGCTACCCGCCGACATTTCCTCTAGGGGCAGGCTCGACGCCACTGATGGCCCCATGCCTTGGCTCTGCTTTGCCTCCACTGGAGTTGGCTTGATGGACACCTGGGGCTCCTCTGTCGCCCCTCGACCCTCACCCCCTCCGGTGGGGTGTCGGCTATCAAATCAACCTCCGATGTAGTTGGAGGCTCTCGGCGCTCGGGTGGCGGGGAAACTCGCACCATCGGACGCTTAGGGGCTGGGGCCTACCGCCCCTCGCTTGGCCCTCCCTGGGCTTGGCGGCGGCCTTCCTGAGCTTGGCGGTCGAGAGCTTCATTACTGCGCCGCGTCGGTCGGAGTTAGTAAAAAAGAAAAGAGAGAAGAAAGAAAATGGTGGGAGGAGGAAATTTGGCTAAGTGTGGAACGCTGCTACTCACCACCCTGAGTGGAGACCCCCGCGAGTCGGAGATTCTCCTCCATCAGGAGCCAATTACATCTGGGATGTCGGCCGTTAACAGCTTCCCCAGTGCTTTTTTGTCCCCCAGGAGTATGGTGGAATTCATGTTGGGCTGAAGGTCGGGGCCCCCCCCCAGGTTTGACTTGATCGAGGTTGGCAAAAAAGAACCGAGATTTCCATCCCTTGATAGAAGAAGGGAGGAACAGCTTGAGGACGCGGCCGGATCGGGGCTGGAACACCCACCAACCTGCCTGCTGCCAAAGGGTATAGAAGGATCGGAAGAGGGAGAGTCGAGGTGTGATATAGTGGAAATGGCATAGGACGATGAAGGCACAGACGGTTTGGAGGGAGTTTGGGACCAGTTGGGTGGGGGTCAAGGAATAATAGTCGAGGAGGTTGATGAAAAAAGGGTGAAAAGGCAAGTGAAGGCCTAACTTGAAGGACATTTCATAAACGGCCACTCGGCCGGGCCGGAAGAGACCACCCTGTCATCGGGGTCGGGAGGAAGAGCCCGATGTCTCGGGAGATTTGGTAACATGCCCTAAGGTTAGCCAAGTCCTGGCCCGTTACCGTTGAGGCGGTCCCTGTCGGGGATTCCGCTCCCACCCTCTGAGAGGTGTCGGCGGCCGCCCGACGCCTCCGTGCCGGAGCCCTACGGGCGGCTCGCTGTGGAAGGATTGGATTGCGGTCCTCTGGATCGGAGGACTACGAGGGAGTGGGAGATGAAGGGGCGCGAAGCCTCGAAGGAGAGATTCGGTCCTCGGGATCGACAGATGAGGACCAAGAGGGAGAAGAAGCCATGGCAGAGGTTCGAAGAAAGAAGAGGAAGGTCCAAGAGGGACAGGGAGCTAACCTATGGAAGAAAATGGCGGAGACTGGTTCTCGGTTTGCAGAGGAGGTCAAGGGC
This sequence comes from Calamus simplicifolius, assembly GCA_900491605.1. NCBI lineage: Eukaryota > Viridiplantae > Streptophyta > Magnoliopsida > Arecales > Arecaceae > Calamus > Calamus simplicifolius. The sequence continues at coordinate 59,385 of UESW01002291.1, forward strand.
CAAAGGAAGACGATGACGGTTTGAAGCAAAATGGTGAGATTCAGCTTTCGTCTGATTTTATCAAGTTTCGAATTGTCCCGCCTCGTAGGCCCAGCCACACGTACTCCCGCCATAGGCTGGGTCGCCTTGGCAGGCACCCGGTGCGTGGGGCGTTTTGCCTTCGACCAATGATGGGACACCATTGACGTCAGTGTCATGATAGCAATGATGGCGGTAGCTTTTCGTAGGCTTTGAGAAGGCACCCCCACCTCGAGGCCGATCTCCAAAGATCGCACGGACGGCAGAGGCCGCCCCATCATATCCCCCAGATCGTCCGCGCAAAATTATCACCGCACCCAAGGACACGTGCCCATCGGCAATTGGCGGTAGGTGGAGATCAGCCACTTAGGAGGTAACACCCCTTGGTCCTCATCTGATGTGGCTGATCCAACGTCATTAGAGTTCACGGTGAGGATGACTGACGGAACTCCCTCCTTGGCCCTCCGAGGTTCCCTCGGCCTCGGCTTCGGACCTAGCATCCCCTCGGCCTCGGCCTCGGACCTAGCGTCCCCTTAGTCTCGGCCTCGGACCTGGTGTCCCCTTGGCCTCGGCCTGGACTTAGTGTCCCCTCGGCCTCAGATCTCATATCCTACTACCTCGGGCCACCTGACACGTCCACGTGGCCCACCAACCACCCGACACACCCACGTGGCCCACTAACCGCCTACAACAGCCACGTGATCCACCACTTGTCTGCAACAGTGCATGGCCACGCCTCGTAACGGAGCGCCTCTGGCATGACCAAATCCGCCTGCCACCCGTAGCGCCGCACTTGATAGGTGGCAGGCGGGTTAGGACACCTCTGGCATCCCCAATGTTGGTTGTGACCCATCACCATCCGCCTTGCCGCCCGTTCGTTACCGGATAGCGACACCTCGAAACCAACAACCTTTTGGAAGCAGGAAAAGAGACCTTCGAACAGGTATAAAATCCCGCACTCATGATAAGGAAAGGATCCTGAACTCAAGTTCTCTAGCTCTCTCTCTGCTAGCTTACTCTTGTATGTTCCCAAGTTGCTGACTTGAGCATCGGAGGGTCCCCACTGGAGCATCCGGTCTTTGGGGACTTCCTTGCAGGAGCACTTCGAGGAGGAGGATCTCCGTTCCCTGGCGTTGAAGGAGAGTGACTTGGTATCAACAAGTTGCAATGATGGTTAGATGTTTATAGCCCCTCACATTGAAGAATATTTCAATAGGAAAGATGATTTTATGTTACTTTCTATAGGAATACTACTATTCTCATATGAGGGCCAACCTTCCAATCTTGGGCAATATCTTTGGTCTAGGATGGAATAGTAAGCCTTTTTTTTTGTTATAGGCAGGCGATCACACCAGTCTAGGGTAAGTCAAGCCCGATATATCAAATATAAAATCTGGGTAAGAACCATAAGACAAGAATCTCCTGGCCTTCATAACCAGGGACCAGAATGGTGGGCAACTCGAGCAGCAACCCAGTCAGCCATTGAGTTTGCTTCCCGATACACATGCTAAATCTGGACATTATAAGCCTGATGGAGCATAGCCCTAATGTCGTATAACAAAGGGTTGGTTGGCATAGAGTCGCCAACGTCCTATCAGAGCCAGCGCACAACAGTAATAGAGTCTCCCTCAACAATAAGGCTGCGAATGCCCATACTGTAGATAGCATAGGATATGCCGGCCCACGCAGCATATAACTCAGCAAATGGCACAGAAAGGTCAAGAGAACTAAATCCACTTGCCATAAGCAACGAACCATCCGAGCCACAGATCACAAAAGCCGAACCAGCCAATCGACCTTGAACACTACCATCAAAGTTGATTTTGATAAACCCTAGTGGGGGGTTCCCAAGAAACAAAGACCGTACGCTAGTTCGCTGCAGATGCAGCAGGGAATCCCCAGATGCTAGGGCTATCAGAATCATGGCCTGACTGGTGGAGTATGTACTCAGAAGAGAGGGATAGAGCTGTCCTAACAACCCTGTGGGGAGGGTCAACCACATCTGCAAAAATATGCCGATTCCGAGACAGCCAAACCTGATAAGCAATATAGGCACCAGTGGTACAGAACCAACGGGTGCCCCTACACATATCCTGCCGAATTCAGCTCAAAAAGGAACTGCGAAATGGAATACTGCTACCATCCCAGAAGTGGTATCATGCTATTTGCCAGACTGATCTCACTCTGCTGCAAGTGAAGATAGCATGATCAACAGTCTCCTCCTCAAGCCCACAAATAGGGCATGTTGGTTGGATCGCCATGCCCCTACCCGAAAGGAGGGAGCAAGTAGGAAGGCAGTTCCAAGCCATCTTCCAAATAAATAGCTGGACTCTCGGGTGAATGGGAAGCTTCCCAATCCAAGACCCATCCAATATCCGCCTGGTCTGAGGCCTATACTCCTGCATTAGATCCCTGATCGAAGCACGAGTTATAGAGGATCTCCTCCACAGTATGACATCTGAGGCGTGATCCGAAGTAAGAGGAATGAAGAGAATACAGCGGGAAAGCTCCATACCAAAAAGAGTAGTAACGCGGGAGGTATGCCAGGCAGAGTGATCCTGAACAATTAAATCAGAGACTCTCATACCCATAGCAATGTCGGTGCTGACAAAGGTAGGCCACCGGGACAGAGGAAGATCAGCCAGCCACTTATCCCTAAGCACATCAATAGAAGCTCCATCACCAATCATCCACGATATACAAGAAAGCATAGCCGAAGTATGACGACACACCTCTTTCCAGAAGTAAGAATAGCCTCGAGTAGACTGAGGAGGTGTGTAAGGGGCCCAGTCTCCGTATTTCGCACGCATGAATGAGCTCCAAAGACAATCAGGGTCAAGCAAAAATCTCATCGCGTGCCTAGCAATCAATGCCTCCCTTCTCACTGTGAGAGGCTGAATCCCAAGCCCTCCCTCCGAGATCGGCATACAAACTGAGTCCCACGCAAGAAGGTGGATCCCATGGCCATCCTGCATCGAACCCCAGAGGAAGTCTCTGAACCATCTCTCCATTCGCCTCAAGCAAGTCACCGGAATGGCTGCATTAGAGAGAACATAGAGGGGAAGAGAAGTGAACATAGAGCGAATAAGGGTGATCCTAGCCATCATAGATAACCCAGTGACTTGCCATCCATCCAAACGATTATGAATACGGCACTCAAGATCAGTAAAATCAGAACTCCGTGGCCGTCTTCCCATAATGAGAATACCCAGATAAGATAGCCGATCAGCCTGAGCAGGGATACCCAAAATTTGCATTATAGTCTCTCTCAAAGAATGGTTAGTCTTCGGACTGAAGCTAATCATGGATTTGTCTAAATTAACTTTCTTTCTAGAAGCCCGGCAATAAGACTGAATAACTGAAGCAAAGGCTGTAGCATTACTAATGGTGGCCCTCCCCAAAAGGATACAATCATCAGCAAATAATAGGTGAGATAGCAAGGGCCCTTGGGGCCTCGCACTATAAGGCACTAAAGTGGAGGCCTGCTGAGCCTGATATAGTGCCCTAGATAGAGCATCAGCAGTAAGAATGAATAGGAATGGGGAAAGGGGACATCCTTGCCTGAGGCCCACAGCTGAATGGAAGTAGCATGTCTGGCCACCATTAATAATAATAGAGAAAGACGACCAATGAATGCAGGTCCTAATTCAAGCTATAAATAGCTCATCAAACCCAAACTCCTGAAGAGATCTATATAGAAACTCCCAACTCACTCTATCATAAGCTCTCTCCATGTCCAACTTAACAGCCATCAAACAGTGATGAGTAGGAGCTCTGTGGAGGTCATGCATAACCTCTTGGGCTAACAGAACATTATCAGAGATGCACCATCCTCTAAGGAAAGCCCCCTGCTCAGGAGAAATAATGCGAGGTATCACCAGTCTTAGACGAGAAGCCAAAAGATGAGCACAAACCTTATATAAAGTAGTGCAAAGACTAATAGGTCAGAAGTGCTGTGGCCTGGAAGCATCAGGCCGTTTCGACACCAGAGCAATAAAGGTCCGATTCTAGTCAGGAGGGAGGGATTTGGCTTGGAATACTAACTGGATGGCTTGCATCACATCCTGTCTCACAATAGTCCAATAGTGGCGAAAAAAGAAAGGAGGAAACCTGTCAGGTCCTGGGGCTTTATCAGGGCCAAGATTCCATAAAGCTAGCCGGATCTCCTCCGAAGTAATTGGACTGATAAGAAGGTCATTCTCCGCCTCAGTGACCTTAAAAGGGACTGCCACATGATACATAGGGAGCCCTTCCCCCAAGAGCTCAGACCAATGAGAGCAGAAGAAATGAAGAAGCTGGTCCCTAATAACCTCAATATTTTCTTGGACATTCCCTGCCTCATCAACAAGCCGCCGAATCCAATTCGCCGCATGGCATTTTAAGGTGGCCTAATGAAAAAATCTAGTATTCTGATCACCCTCCTTGATCCACTGGATTCGTGACCTTTGCTTCCAATAAATCTCCTGCTGCCAAAGAAGGGAGTGATGGAGAGCTAGGTTCGACCGAAGAGAAGTAAGGTCAGAATCATGAAGACAACCAAACCAATCTTCCTTACCCTGGAGGTCAGCAATAATACTCTCAACTTGCTCAACTTGCCTCACAAGGTCTCCCACCTCCTCTCTATTCCATCTAGAAAGTCTGCGCCTCGCAAGCTCTAGCCGCCGAGATAATTTGTAAGTAGCACTCCCTCTGACTGGAGTACGCCAAACCTGAGCAATTAAGGACCTGGCCGCAGAGTAAGAAGTCTAGAACTTCTCGAATTTAAACTGACCCCTATTCTGAGCAGCCATATCAGTGGAGATGAGGATATGACAGTGATCCGAGGCAATCCTGGATAGGTGAGTAACAGTGGTAGAAGGAAAAGACTGAATCCAGTTGGACGTGGCCAAAACCCTATCCAACCATTCCCAAACTCTAGCAGAGCCATGATGGTTATTGCACCAGGTGAATTGGGCTCCCTGAAACCCCAAATCCAGAAGATTAGCTATAGTAATGAAAGTCCGAAACTCAGAAATGCCTGTAGTCTCCACGAACTGCCTGCCCCCTCTCTTCTCGTTGGCCCGCACAATACAATTGAAGTCACCAGCACACAGGGCAGGAATACCCTCAGAAAGCAAAGACAAGATCTCATCCCAGAGAATCCAGCGCTCCCAGAAGTCAGTACTCGCATAAACACTGAAAAGAAATTAAGGCAACGCCGATCCTTCTGAAATAACAAGGGCAACCTGTTGACCACAGAGATGAAAAGCATCCACTCTAATAATAGCAGGCCTCCATAGAACCATAATGCCACCCGATAAGCCCTTTGACTCAATAACATAAGAAGACTAGGATCTGGATATCTGTCTCCTAACATAAGCCAGACTGTCCCTGACAAACGAGTCTCCAACAAAACACAAATGTCACAACTGTGAAGCTGCATCAGCCTCCTAGAAGAGGAGCGAAACGAAGGTTTCAGTGCCCCTCTAACATTCCATATTAGAATCTTCATCCAGAAGGGGGGGCCCTCCAGTTCCCCTAACATCTCTGCATCAGATGGACAGCTGTTAAGAAGCACGCCCTTCAAGGGACCCTGGTCCTAACTGTCCATAACCTCTACTATGGCCTTCAGCTAAATGGCCTTCTTGAGTAGAGAAACTACCGAATCATGGGAACGGTTCTCCTTAAGCACCAGTTGAGAGGCCTGCCTTTGCATTATCCTCTGGGCCATGCACCTCAGTAGTCTGGTTAACCTTGGACCCTTCCCCCAAGAAGGTCACTAGGCCCTTCAGCTCATCCATGGACGCTGAGAAAGAAAAAGTGGAATGTACAATGCCTTTACTTTGGCCAGGGAGTTTCCCCTTCCCTTTCGAGGTTTTGGAGTTTACTCTTGGGGCCAAAGACTCCACAGGCCGAGCCCGCTTGAGAGGACCCGGATTTGCTTCCTTGCGATCCCTTGGCCTACCAGCCCATTTGTCAGAGCCCAACAGGGCAAATTGGTTGACATCAGTGCTCAGATTTAGCTGTTGTGAAGAGGTTTCAGAACTACTCAAACCCTCAGATCCCACCGGCACGGCACACTGAACCAGCTGGCTCCCAGCCTTCTCCCCTAAATTAACCACCGAGGCTACGTGAGGTGCAGTGACTGGCCCTGAGAGCCTAGAGTGGCCATCCCCCTGAACAACCTTTGGCATCTTCTTCCCACTGTTAACACCTTGCAGCAAGTCAGGGTAGTGGCCAGCAGAACCAGGCACACCACCCTTCCTCCCCACCAGCCTGCGAGCTACCTTCTTCGGCATCTGCCAGCCACCAGAGGAGTCAGCCACACCCTGCTAAAACTTCCTGCCAATGCCAGCATCTAGCAGAACGGGATCTTTCCGATGCCGGAGGGCAGCCATCCAAGGTCCATACACCATGCTATCAGGAGAGGAGTCAGCATTTGGTGCAACATTCGGTGCAGCAGAACATCGTCCAGCAAGATGCAAGGAGCTACAGGCTTCACAAATACCGTCCAGATGCTCATAGGCAAACTGTTGCCAGAACGGAGCACCACCGCCTCGCACCCTTGCTCCCGGCCACAGGGGTTTGCTGAGATCGACACGGACGCATGCTCGAGAAAACCCTCCGCTCCTTTCCTTCGTTGCAGAATCCAGGAACAGGAAATCACCAACCATAGTGAGGATAGAGCTCACAATTCCCTCAGTCCAGAACTCAATCGGGAGGTAAGGCAATCGGATCCACAGCAGTGCAGAGGATAGAGAATCAGCCATGGGAACAAATTGCGGACGCCAATCCTCCACAGCAATCACCTGTCCGTTGACGACCCAGGGCCTGCCAAGGACTTGAGCTTTTGCTGTGAGATCAGAGAAGCGGAGCAGGTAGTAGCGATGGGCCAAGCTCACAATCTCAACCTCGTCGGAGATACCTACTCGACGAAGCTCCCGCACGATAGCTTCCGTCGGAACCCAATGCGATAGGCTCCGAGCAATTACCGCCTTCAATCCCTATTCAGAAGATTTCTCCTCCAAAGCCTGAACCGGCACCTGAATTACATCAGGAAACAACCGTTCAAGCACTAAAACATCCGCCAGAGACGGAGAAGAAAACTTCCAAACAAAACGGCTGTCGGAACTTCGATTCCATGCCATCCCCTCCGTCTTGCCCCCATCCGATCCGACTGGAGTGGCATTCAATGAAGAAGCCATCGTCCGAAGGAGTGCAGCATAGTCCGGCGGCGATGATTACCGAAGATCAAGCTGCAGACAGTCGGCAGCACAAATCTAGAAGCACGGGAAAAACAGAGCACTTCGGTCGCCAGACGGAAGCCTTTAACTTTGACTTTAGAATTGGAGGAAGTACAGCTGTAATCAAAATTCTTGTTTCCTATTCTCACCAAAGCTTGAAAGATGAGCGTAGCATTCCACATCCTCTCTCTCTTTCTATAAAATATCTTTTAAATTTACAAAGAGATTCTCCAAATGCTAACGCCAATGCTTGTAAGAATGTCATTAACGTAGAAAAAGTCTATGGATCATCCATAATATTAATAACCTCACATCTATGGCCAAATTGAGGTTAGAGAATAAAGTAGGCGCACATGTGCAAATAACATTTTAAATAGAAGAGTTGTTGTGAGTAGGAATAGGAGGAGAAAACACGGTCCAAAATCCATACTGAGCCCTACTAGCAAACGCTAGAAATAATAAATCTAATAGTTTGTCTAGTCATTAAAGCATTATTTTAATGGTTGTCAATCAAGCTGGCAGATGAAATCTCATAGAGTTATCAACGGAGTCCCATGGGAAATTCTTCATTATTTAATCAAGCTTTTAAATAATAGATTTAGGAATGATAGAATTAGCGAATAGCTAAATAGTAAAGCACAAAATACAAACTTTATAAGAATAGTTTTACCTATCATAGATAAATTTTTGTTTCCAACCTAATTTTCACTTCCAACCTTACGATTCTTTTGAAAACTTAATGCATTAAAGAATTATAATCAGATATAGTCTGCCTCCTTCCATAAGTAAAAAAGGCTAACTTAATTAGCATCTCTCTTCTAGTTAATATCACTAGTCTTTGTCAGTGCTGATGGGCATTTGGCAATGTCTTGATAAACAAATATTGATTTGTTTATCACTGGATGTTTATTTAACTTGGATAAACTTCTTGCCTTTCTTTTCTGAAGTCACATGTAGTCTCATGAGATTGAATTGGATCGATTGATTAAATTAAGTGTTCTTTTTTTTTTTTTTTTTTGTTTGTTCTCCCTGTATTTCTTCTTGTTGTAACAAAATCCTCTTCATTTTATTTTAATTACATATACCAGCCATGACCCATGAGACACCTCAATGATTAAACCGGTTAACATTCACTGAATCTGATGCATTAAAAATAAATCAAACATTTAGAAAAAATATAAAAATAAATAATAAAAAATGCATTGAGTATCGCAGCAGAAACATTAAAAAAGAAAAGAGATTGGGAATCCCATCCAAAATAGGTAACTGCATATGGGGAAATTATTAAGGGGATGGATGCGGTGCTGGGATGCAGAATAGCCTGAATGAACTGTTATCATCTTACCTATAGTCATTAGAATCGAATCGAACCGATCAATTAGACCGATTGAACCGAAACTGTTAAATCGGTCCGATCCTAACATAAATTCGGATGCATAAGTGATCCAAAATAATTCGATCAACCCATTCTATTTACTGATGAATCGGTCAACCTAATTCGAACCGAATAGAATTACGAATTCTCTATTCGAATTTTATTATCAGATTAATCTTAAATTTTTTATTAAAAATTAATTATTATTAATATAAATATATTTTATATTAAAATAATTAATCAATCAGTAATTTAATGATCGAACCAATGATCCGATGATTCAAACCTTTGGCCGAGTCAATAATGTTCGGTCAGGTTTGACAACCATGATCTGGATTTTCAGGATACGAATTGCATCACGTTTAATAGGATTAGGATCGGGTGGTTCACGGTCACGGGTCAATCCGATCTATTGATGGAAAGACAACCGTTTGGGAGCTTATCGGCCTGAACGCAACCTTTCGACGGTACAAACAGTACCCGGTCTACCGCCTCGCCCGTGTCAGCCCCGAGTTCCGTCCGTTGAAAGAATTCCTTTCATTGCCCGCTCGCTCTTGCCCTTAGCTTCCCGACAGCCCCACTCCGAGCCTCCTTCCTCTCCTCTTCGCTCCTCTTCTTCTCCATCGCCACCGCCTGTTGTGACGCCTGAGGAATCCTCTCTCCTTCTTTTCGTCTCTTTGGCTTTGGGATCCGATCGGTAGATGTCGTAGATCTGACCTCAATACCTGGACTTCTAAGATCCGATCGCTGGAAACTCCCTGGATCTCGACTGTGTCGTCCCCGATCTAAACTGCATTGGTGGGAGTCTTTGGCGATGGATCGGATCGGTTCTGGTACGGCTTCAGGAGGGGCTTTGAGGTATTTCTTTTAACGCCCACTTCGACCTTAGTTGCGTTGGACTTAGAGGTTTGGAGAATTCTCGTGTTCTTTCCCCTTTTGTTGGGTTTTTTTAATGCTTAATTTGATTTTTATGTGAAGGTTTGCCAGTGTCTTGCTCATTTCATTTGTTTTCCTGAGGATTTTGACTTCTTGATAGCTTTTAAGATTTTCGTCGACTATGGTGCATGAGATATGATAACGGTAGCTGCAATTCTAGACGCATAGTCCGCTAGCCGACGGAATTTTTTTTCTGCGATTGGTGCTCCACTCTCATCATATGTTTGGGAGAGGTTTTGTTATTCTCCATAAAAAACAAAAATAAAGAGAGATAAAAGAAAGATGCAAACTGCACTTTATTCAATATTCATAATCCTCAAATCAACATGACAGATTTTTTGACAATAAAAATGTTATAAGTAAAGCATATAATTTTTATAATATATGTGAGCGTAGATTTCTTATGTTTTTGATGAGAAAACAATAATATGTTAATGGAATTAAGCTTTGGCAGGTATATTACATAATGGCATCCATTGAATAGAGAAGACATACAATTGTTTATCACATAATAGCATCCAAGCATAGTAACAAATCTCTGGTTATCTGCCAAGGGTAAAACTAATGTGGTGAAAATTCTTGAGAATTTGGATACATACCTGATATTAATCTAAGAAACTGTTATACATTTTAAACATGATATCTGGATGTACATTGGAGTGCACAAGAAGATAAGAGATACATATTTGCTATACGAGGTTATAACTCTTAGTTTTGCTTGATATTTCTTGGAAAGTTATGACAGTTGAAATTCATGTGTTCTGTTGTTTAGTGCACTTCAACTGTCATTAGAAGAAATAGAATCATGTTATCATCTGGAGGCTGCTTTAACATCCATAAACTAATTGGCTTCCTAATCTAACTATTTGATTCCCAATATTTGAAGTACCACTCTCACCACCCTTAACTCAGCAAGTTCCTATCCCTTTAAATGTGGGATTAGGTGGGGCTTTAAGGTTTGAACTTGGGTGGTGGTATTCCCAGCATATTTCTAAAAAAATGTCTGATGCATCATATGTATGATGCTAATATCTTTTGATAGTTTTAAATTTATAACATAGGATATTGTGCAAGGTATATGAAGATGCATAATTACATAGTCAACTCAATTCATCCAAGTCTTAATCCTAAACTAGTTAGGATTGGCTGTATAAATCCTTTGCCTCCATTATGCTTGATTTAGGGCTTTACTTTTTGAGAGATGTTGAGATATCATAGATGCACAATAATATGTAACATGGAATAGATACGATGATAATATATTAGGTGCACTTAACTTGCTAGGCATATCTTGGACAATATTTTTTGATGCATGTTTTTTATAGATGATATGCCCTCAATAAGTGAAACTAAGATCGAGTTTAATCATATATTAGAATTATAGAAAAGTGAGTTAAAATTCAAGAGTTTTTAGTTAAGTAAGATCAAGATAGAATGCATGGAGTACATTAGTAAAATTAGAAATAAAGATAAAAGTAGTGAAAACTAATGATTATCAATTTTTTATTATCGATCATTTTCGATGCTCACGTTCGATTATTCATAAGACATGGGAGATTAAAGAAGATGTTACCGTAGCATTAAAACAAATTGGATAAAATAGAGAAGTGCAATTGGAATATTATATGATTATAGGATGCTTGCTAGAATGAAAGAAAAAAAAAGTTATAGGATGATCGTAAGACTAGCTATGTTTTATGATATAAAGTGATTATGAAAATAAAAAAAAATCATGACGCACTTGAGCGGTCAGCATCATCCCATTTTTTGAGCACTTTGGTCTTTAAATGAGCAAAGGCTTGCAGCGGTTGTCATTGATCAAGAAGAGAATCCAAAAGGAACTTGAGTTTTTGGTGCGATCGCTCGGGAATTTATACTTTTCAATTTCACTGGTTTGCCATGGCGCAGAGCATCTCAATGAACGGTTGACCAGACATGTCCCTCCATTGGAACATGAGCTACCTTACTTCCCCCCAAAAATGCTAAAACGGGGGCGTGACAGCTGCGATAGGATCAGCTGGAGATCAGCTTACTACTTTATGTAAAAAAAAGTGAAGCGATGTTACCTTATTGAGCTATTCACAAAAGTTCCACATTTCATCACTTCATCAATGGTCAATGGATGGTCAAGCTTCGCTTCGAAGGAAGACACTCCTTTTCAAAGGTTCTCTTTGAAAAGAGAGATGCAATAGCTCTCTTTATATATGAAATTTTTGGCATGCTATGAATCACTAATGAGTCATTATAGGACGCTTTCTCCAATGTCTTTAGTGAGCTAGGGGGCGAGGGAGCGAAGGAAGGGGAGGAGGGAACACCCCTAGTTGAAGAAAAAGTGACTCTAGCTTGATGCTAAGTTGAACTATCATCTCTTCTCCGGTAAGATGCATGGGTAATGAATGAAAGCACTCAATCTAAGCCATGATAAACCAGGCGCAATCTACCAACCTCGTAGACCCACAGAGCGGTAAGAAGCAAGGACCGATTGAACAACTTTTCTTGGCTAGAATAGCTTTATTTGAACTAGTTGAAACAGTAGTCTCTGATGTGGAAGGTATTTTATGATATAGAGTGATGGGTAATTAAAAAATAATTTGTACAAGATAAATGTGGTTGAAATGAGAATGTTGAGATGAATGTGTAGTAATATGACAAATGATAGAATAAAAATGAATTTATTTTATAAAAGGTGGAAGGATGACTTAAATGGTTTAATCATGTACAACGTAGCCCTATGGATGCTCCAATATAAGCAAGTGTTTGAATACATGGAGAAAAAGAGAGAGGTAGAGATAGACCAAAAATCACATTATGGAAGTGTTATGAGTAGAATAAATTCCTAAACTCAGCAGAATAGAGAAAATGATTCATGTAGTGAACTCGGATTAGATGGTATCAAGGATTTGTTGTTGTTATTTTTAATTAGTTAACTGAACTCTATTCCCATATAGTCTATTTGAAGTCTTTTTATAATCTGAAAGTGGCATCTTTTGAAGTCTAAAATGAAGTTTGTTACTAATAATGCATTATATTGGCATCTCTAGATTTCAATTAATGTTAGAATACAATGTAAAGGTTTGTTGGGAGCAGACAAAAAGTAAGGAACGAAAACATCAATAGTATTAAATTCGACAATGGTACTTTGAACCATTTCAAGTAATATAGTTAGACAAAAGTCTCGACTATGGTAGCCCACGCCAACCTATTGCAAATAATCTTAATTGCTAGGTTGACATATATGGTAGCATGTTCTGCAAGAGATAGAGTGATTTTGTGACTTGGAATGCCTATTCAAGAATGCTGACTTGCACCATCTATATTTATCAATTCTTGTGCTTGTTATTTATCATAACCAGCAGAAATTTGATTTGTTACAATGAGATACTGCCAGCCTTGAAAGAAACAAGGCGTTATTGTGTCTTCAGGTTGATCGTGTTCATCAGTTATCATTTAGCATTCTATCCTGTTTTCAGGTCCTAAAATGTGGTGACCACACCCAATTTTCAATCTTGCATGCTGAGCTACTCCTATGATTGGAGTTCCTTTTGTTGTCTCTACTAGCCCTATTATTCGTCGAGCTGGCAATAAACCTGTTTTCACTGACCAAGGTAGATGAATGCTGCTAGAAGTCATCTCTAGTTTCTTTATTTTCTTCATATTTTTTTGGGGTATAGCTAGACATATTTGCAGCTCATTTGACTTTCTAAGTGTGTTTCAGGATCTGGTGAATTAGGAACCAACAACGAAGGCTTTCTGTTTCCGGTGGAGGTAGATGAGATGAAGGGTGGAAGTATACCAATGCATGGTGCTGCAGTAATGCCATCACCAGTCCTCTTATGGAGATTCAAGGTCATTCTTTTGCTCAATATTTAGTTCATCCAAATATGATGCTTAAGTTTTCTAAGAAATACCTTACCTGCCTGTTCAATAGTTTCTGATGATTCTCAGTCAATAAATAATCTTATGTATTCTCTGATTCCCAGATTCATGTAGCCGATCCCATGTAGTTGGGAAAAGGCATAGATGAGTTGAGTTGAGTTGTATTCTCTGATTCCATCAACTAAATCTGAACCCAACAAGTATTACGCGCCTAACTGATTTAAGATGGATCCATACTTGATGGATGGCTATGATATCATTATTTCCTTCAACTGACAAAAAGACATTACCCTGTTATGTTTGTCCAACCATTTATTCTGACCTTACTCGTCAATGTAGTTTCTGACATACTTGTATGCTGTAGTACAAATTGTCTATAAACTAAAAGTAACTTTTTATTCAGAAAACTTTGAATAGCTACCCAAATATTATTAAGTATGATGCCTTTTGGTACACCGTCACATAGGCAAGGGAACATATAAGACACTATCTGAATATATACCAATGATACTAACAATTATTTGACCCTTGAGCTGCTTTTTTTTATGTGACAGATACAGGTATTTGGCCAGTCAAACATAAATTTTTGATCCATAGTCTGACATAGCATGTTAATCAATTAAAATCTCAAAATAATATCCTGATTATAAACTAGCAAACATTAAGTGGCTTGGATTATATATATATGCCATTTGGCCATGTGCCAAGCCATATCATATTGCATCTTTGTCCATTCTTTGGGCAGATATTTGACACATATTGTATGAGTTGGTATCAATATGAACTCCTGTATAGTGTGACCAACCATGTAATATGATTCTTATCATGTGACCCAACTTGATACATACAATAGTTGATGCTCGGTGCTGCCCTATTAGATTCAGTATTCAAATATATTCTGGAACAACGGTTGGGCCATGTTCCAGATCAGGCCTTGCAACATGTCCCTAGTTAATGTAAAAAATCTTGGTAAATCAGTTGCAAAAATCTAGCATAAGAATGTGGTCTATTGATTTTTTTTTTTTTGGGTTTTTAAATATATAGTTTGGGGCTACCATTATGTCTGATGATCATATAACTATACCCTTCAAGCCTTGAGCTGGCTATCTGGAGTTGACTTTATGAATTGCCATTTGCTAGGCATCTGTGTTTTAGACTAACCATGATGTTACTTCAAGACATTAAAGTATTAATGAGTAACAAACTTAACTGATTTTGTTGTATGAAATGCCTATTATGAATTGCACCTGCACCCCCTCCCTCCCCGGGCCAAAAAAAAAAAAAAAAACCATAGACATGCCTGTTATGAATATCTGTCAACCTAATATTGATCTTGGGACTAGCATTGTTGCAGTTGTTACATGATGATTAAAAAATTTATCATATAGGAATATCTTATTTGAGGAGCAATCCTATTATGTCTAATAAGACTTAACCCAGCTGAAATAGGCAATATTTCTTAAAAATCAAGCGAACTAGGACAGATGAAAACTAAATGTGCATCCTAAGTTAAAGTGTCATGCCACTCGAACCTGAGCCCTATTTGGGTGATTGTGGTATGGCTGCATACCCTTAGAGTAGAACCCTAAGAACATGCAGGGCCCATTTATCCTCAATATTCTTACCATTCCGTAAAGGAGGGTTGCGTTAGGTAGCTGACAGCTAACGTAAAACTCCATTAAATCCCCTAAAACATGAATCTACTAAATCAAACTATGTGAAGGGCTAGGATGTCTATTTGAATATCGACTTAGTCCTGAATAGAACAGAGTGGAGGAAGCAGATTCAGGTAGCTGACCTCATGTAGTTGGGAGATGAGTTGGGTTGAGTATTCTTACAATTCCAATTGTACTATCAAAAATATGTATCATATATCTTCAATAGATAAAAAAGTCCAAACCATGCTAATGTATCAAAATCCATAAGTATCAACCAAATCCAAAAATGTCAACATCAACAATATCTCAAATCTATCAATGTCAACCATGTAATCCACACTAACTCTCTCTCTCTCTCTCTCTCTCTCTCAACATCTGCCCCCATGTCGAGCTATGCGTCATAATTCTTGGTCTATGTAAAGATGTAATTTGTTAGGAGCTGACAGCTCAGTAGAAGTTTTTATACATATAGATATGGATATATTGAAAATAATCATCTACATAATATAGAGATAAAATATCTAACAAAATAATCAAGATGTAAACACCATGTTGTAAATCATGTATCAATAAAAGAGATCATTCTTCATCTTTTACCTTGCCATGGCATTGGACTACATCACTTGATGCAATAATTTTAAAATCATGACAATAATGTCGGTGAATAAGTCGTATTAGTAATACCAATGTAATCTGCAACCATGTATTGACGATCAAGCCTTACCAGCACATCAACACATTGAAGATATATACTAGCAAGCTAACCTTACTAGTAATCTGTGTACGTAAATCTCATGCTCAGTTTGGTTCTTACCATAGTTCTATGTGCTATAAACCTAGTTAGTCCAGACTGGTTCTATATTGGGCTTCAATTGGTCCTAGGCCTTGCCTCTAATACCATGTGTTTAAGCCAGTTGGATCTAGCCAAGTCTGTTCGAACTAGTGCCATGTATCAATGGCTATATTTGTCATGTGTTATAAACTTAGTTTGGTTGCTATTTAAGGCCCAAATTGGTTCTACACTAGTGAACATACAGCCACCATTATTGTCCTGACCACTAGTGAACCCTGTTCACTAGTGAATATACAATTATAATGGTGAGGTCTGGCCACTAGTGCCACCTCTTTACATATTCCTGTTTAGTCCACATGCCTTTTCTCATTCTATTCCATCACATCTTTTCATATTATGATATGCAAATCAGATTTTCAAATCCGCATCATCAATATCATCAAAACCATGTACCATATTATAAGATATGCCCTAGCCATACATAACCCAAAATCATGCTTATAATATATGAAACATAAGTCCTATCCGTTTATAGTCAAAACATAATGATAAAACAATGAGTATAAATTGATGATGTATGCTGTCAAAATATATGTAAGAAAATCTTGCGTATCATATATAAGTTGGTGTAAGGACTCCTACCTCGATCGCTAATTCTAAATATCAATATGATCTACAATCCGGTCAATTGGTCATATGATCACCTACAATCATCATCATGCATAATTTAATCCTCAATATTATAAAATCATATGTTTAACTTTAGATTTAGACCCATCCTAGCCTAATTAGATCAAATTAAGTGTTTGCTTAACTGAGTTTAATTAAGGTCTTATTAGGCTAGTACCCCTCGAATTGAAACTTTAAATTCTCTAATCCAGTCTAGAATCCATGTAATTAAGTTTAATTAGGCTCACAATAGCCTTATTAGATTAATTAGGGCCTAATTGTTCCACTAATTCTCCTGATTAAGTTTAATTAGACCCATTTAGGGTTCAACTAGGCCAAATCAAGTTTAATTAAGCTTGAACCCATGTCAATTAGAACCAATTTAGCATTTTGGTTCACTAATTTGGGTTAAGGTATAATTTTGGTTCACTAGAAATTGAATCCAGAATAAGTCTGGTTCAGGTCGGTTGGTCCATAGCAATTGTAGCTGAACCAGAGGCCAATTGTTTTGGGCTATTGTCAAACTAAGGCTAATCTTAGATCTAATTACCAAGAAACTCTTTTGATTTGACTAGGGTTAGGGCTAATTTCCACAATTTGGATTTGAACAGGCCTGACTTACCCCTAAATCAATAGTAACTAACCTACATTGTCTTAAACATTTGAAAAAGTTCTTGAACCAAAACAGTTCATGAACAGTAAATTGGTTACTGTTCATCCTCTCCATGCCAATCGTCCCTTTTCTTGATTCACCTTCGATCAAGGCGGTCAACCCCATCTTCAGTGATGGTTGGTCGACTACTTACTGGCTTAAGGTGGCGATGAGCCAGCCAGTGACTATCCAAGCTTAAAAAGGCATGGATCGGCTGATCAAAGCAAGCATGAGCATCAGCAACGATGGTCAGTAATCTGCATCGACAGCTTGACAGGATTGAGACCCTGGTGCTGCCCAGTGGAGCTTTGGCAGTGATACTTGGTTGCTGGCTGCGTATTTGGCCATGAGCTCCCAACAAGGGATCGTAGATCACCTATGAAGTCCATGGCCACCTTCCAAAAAATGCTGATTGGCTGACAATGAATCGAACAATCCCATCCACGCTCAGCCTAATATAATAGCTAATTATTGGGTCCTATTAAGGTCCCTATAACTCGAATTTGAAAGATCCAGGCCAAAACAAAGGGTTAGAGTCCTAAGCAGGGATTCGGGTATTTGCTTACCTAACAACCGTTTGGTTGTTGATGGTGCCGGAGAAGAAGCAGATGCTGGACTTAGGTTGGCAGCAACTCAGGTGACAATGTCTCACTGGCAATTTGAACTTGATTTCAAGAATTTAAGGACCAATCACAGAGAGTATGTTGGAGTATATATTAAGATTCTGGCGATCTTGATCCCTACCAGTGCCGGGGAAGAAATGGATCTTGACCGGTGATCTCTCTCTCTGGATGAATTGGCGATGATGGTCCTCCAAAGCGGAGGAGGATGGTCGGTTCATTTCTGCCAAGAACCAACCTCACCCGCCCACTAGCTCCACCCGATCTTCATCTTCTTTGGCTACTTCAGTGGTGATGGAGCTTTGGCAGGTCTCCTCCCAAAGACGAGAACCAGAGAGAGAGAGAGAGAGAGAGAGAGAGAGAGAGAGAGAGAGAGATGGGTTCTAGTGCTGGGAAACCCTCCCACTTATAGGCGGGGATGGCTGGTTTTGGAGGTAGTTACAGCTGTACCTGGCCATAGGCCAATGGTTTCACAGCAGCTATGGGATGCCACATGGCTGACAGTGGGGTGGTGAGGCCGTTAAGGTGGGTGGCAGACGATGGCTTAGTTTCTCTAGGAGTTCATTGCTGGTTTCAGCGATGGAGATGATGCTCTGGTTCAGAGAATCACATAAAGAATATTGATCATGCAAAGACGAGTTGTTGATTGTCATAGTACCCAAGTTTTTTATATGATGTTGATAAGCTGAGGAACCTGCACATTTGTGTGTTGGATTTATCCATATATTGTCTACTTTTAAAGTTTGGATGTAACTTGCAGTGCTAATATGTGATATGAGAATGCTCCTAATGAAGAATGACCCTATATTGTTTCCACTATGGGTCATTTTTTTATTATAGATTCATTTGAGTTGCTTCAGTTAAGCATCTGGGTGATCTGAGGCTGATCAGATGATGTATGACTATTATATTACAATTATTTTTCTGCTTAGTGTAACTTTATGATATCTGATTAGCTGACATTCATTCAGAAGCTGGATTTGTCATTAGTTCTGACAATTGCAGTAGTTTTCTTAAAAAAATTGGAAATTAGAATGTTAGTTATATTTACATGGGTCCAAATTCCTTTTAAGATAATTATTTATTCAGTCCCCAAGAAGCTATGCTGTACTTGACACCATCATTGCTTTGCCTGTATGTTAATGATCCGTATGTAGCCTTCTGCTCTAGTAGCCTTCTTCATCCTTCAACTGCTCTAATAACTTTCTTCCTAAAGAACTGTACTTGGAGTGAGAATACTGCAGAGATAACTTTGAAGCACATAATTTGGTTTGCATCTAACTAAATAGTATCTTTCAGGTATTATTGTTTCTTCTATGGGGTATCAGCTGTTGCAAGGTCAGTTAAATTACAATCTTCATTGTTAATATATGTTTAGAAATCATCATATTTGAAAAGGTTATAAATAATTCCAGGCTTTTAAATTGCATTATATGGTCATTTTGAACTTGTAGGTTGGTTGGGACTCCGTCATGCGAATGAGTGCGGACCTTCGGGATTTATTTCTTTATGAGGCTTTTTTGTATTATAATCCTCTTCTTCTTGCGGTGAGCGTTATTCTATTATTCCTATCTTCCTAAAATTTGAGACGGTTGTGTTAAATTCTTGTCTCTCTCATCAGCTATTATACTTTATATTTTTAATGTTACAGACATTGATGGTTTGGCTTTGGGGAGTTAACTTATGGGTTTTTGCTCAATCATCAGTGAGCTATGCGAAAGTATTTGATCTTGATCATACCCATCTTACACATTGGGAGATATGGAAGGTACAACTATTTGATTCTGGTATCATAATGTGCACTTATTTTGACCATATTATTCTGCATTTTCCCCTAGAAATAGTCCTCCTCCAAGAGCTGTCTTGTTTCCCCTAGAATAGTCCTCCAAGAGCTGTCTTGTTTCCCCTAGAATAGTCCTCCTCCAAGAGCTGTCTTGTTACCACTTTAAAATGAACACGCCAAAAAGGGGTTACAGGAAAAAGTAGCACTACTGTGCTGTGATAAAGTAAGCAATGTCCTGTCTTGGCATGACACCCATCTCATACACATATTCTAGCAGTTTTATTGTGATTTTGTTATGGATATATATTATTTTAGTATCTTATCTGTATTCATGTGGAGTGAAATTATATAATTAGCATAACATTAAAACCATCAAGTGAATGCTGTAGGTTATTTTCCTGCTCAAATTATTGTCAGCTATTTATGTTGATATCAATAGCTTGATGTTACATTTGCAATTTAATATTCTATAAATTAGAAACCAATTTTTCTACCTAGGCAGACACTTCCACTTTTGGAGTCATACCCATTCCTGTGCCCATTTATTCTCCTAGAGCGATTCTTTTATTATATGCCAGTTACTTCTGATTACCAAAGAAAAATGTCAGTTTTTACTCATTATTACAACAAAATCAGCTTTCTTGCAGTTAATTTTGTTGAGCCCTTTGTTTTTAATTAATTGTTGCTATAATGTTCACATCTTTTTGTATTATATTAGTGAAGATGTTTAAATTGCAAACATTATCCTATAGATTTTTTCTATCAACTTTTTGGAAAAAATACCCTTACTTTAATTCTAAAATATCCTCTTTCAAAAAATAAAGAAAATGAAAAATGCAAGAAAATCATATTGACAAAAAAAAAAAACTATCACAATATATTAGGAAACAAAGTACTATGAACTATAACAATCGGCTGCCTTTTCTCTTCAAATAAACAAAATATTATTTTATCTTTGTCTTGTATTCAGATTTATTATTCAACTTCTATATTCTGCTTTCATATAATATAAATTCATCATATATTTAAAAGTAAAATAATTGACATAATAAATGTTTCTTGTAATTATGGTATATTTATTATTTTGCCAAAATGTGCATTGCATGTGCCTGTTGCAATTTTCATAAAAGAATAGAGATTTGAACCTTTTTTTGTTGAGGATGCAATATATTATATGCTAACTCTTGTAATTTATTCTTGCTTTGTAATATTGAAAAGCTTTTTCCCTTGCTCCCTTAAGAGGTGTTCGTCTTGCTTTCTATATCATGTGTTGTACAAGTGTTTAAAAAACAACACAGCAATATAGGAGCATTTTGGTTGAAATTTAGGAACATTGTGGATAGTATTGATTATTGCATACATATTTGAGGTTGTCAGTAAATTCTTCATGATTTAATTTGATGGTGATTGCGAATTAGCTTTAAATATAATTTGAATGGAATTGAAAATGATTGGGCACGAAGGACTGCCTTTGCAATTAAATCATTAACCATACTAGTTAAGTGAGATGATTTTGAATTCGTTTTACCCATAAATCTGGAAATGAATTTATTTGTAGATCGATTGAAGGAATGATTTATGCCTCTGTTTGGCAATTTGATTAATATAAAATTGATGCTAATTGACTACTGATGTTTCCAACAGTGTGCCACTTGGATGACCATCATAGTGCCCACAAGTATGACAGCTTATCTTTATCTCTATTCGCATGGAGAGGTGTCACTGGCCGCATCACAACCAGTTTAGTATCCATTTCACTCTTATTGATATCTGATGATCATAAATCTTATCTATCTCATAACACATCTGAGTTTTTTTTGTTTATTTATATTATTTTGAAATGCACTTGCTCTTTGCTTCTGATATTCTTCTATGATGGTTTAAGCTGTCAACTTAGAAATTGTGGTGGGCCATCATTTTTAAACTGAAGCTATACAGTTAATTGCGATGTTGCTTATGATTATTTGATTCATAAGCTGCTAAAATGCTTGGTTTCTCATCAATTTCTTTTGCAATCTATGTTGTTACCTTCCAAAACACTTTAATGTTATTAGAAAATATTCAGAGTCTTAGTAATGAAAGTTATAACATTATTTTGTGACACTAGTTATAATGAATATGCAATTGCACATAGCTAAATATTTCAAATATGAGGTGTATTTAGAAGAATTCTAACATAGACCAGATGCTATCATGCTAATGTCTTTCTCATGAAATTGTTTAGGATTTATTTGTTTTATTACATTCTCATTCTAAATAAACTTTTGACATGACTGAGAAATTACTGCAAATTTACATTTTTTTTGGAGGATGTGAACTGTTATTATAGGATCATGAAATCTCAACTTATGGCAAGGTTCTTCCTTGGAATCTTTCTCAGACTCCAGCAATATTAGAGTTCATTTTTGTTGAAATTTGGCATAGTTTAAATCTGTAACAGAAATATCTAGTTATGGTAATAATGGGAATTGAAAAGTTGAGAAATATAGTTGCTTTTTTATGATGTTAGGATTTTCTGTATTTTCAAGGCATGGAGGATTGAAAATCATGCATTATTCATTACTATTTGTTTGGAAAAGATAGGCTGATGCATTATTTAATTCTCCAAGTTAATAACGTGTTTGAAGATATGATGAAAATTGAAGTTTTAGTTTGAAGGAAGAAAGCAGGAAATTTGTGTCTACATGTAAGTCATATAAAGGATTGTTAGGAATGAATATTAGATTTCAGAAATGGCTATCAAACTCTAATTAGAGGAGCTTGTGAGGAGAGGTTAATATCACTGCTCAAAAAATTGAGATACAGAATTGGAGCAATTTGTTATATTTAGATTGACATGCCTTTGTTTGATAATCATATCTAATGTAGGCATTATTTTAAAAATCAGCTGTAGTAGCCACTACTAGCAGTTTTGGACCTGAACCACTATGCTAGGTGCCATGGTGTTCTCATAAAGTGCCTGGCCCTATAGTACCTAATATAGCAGGTGAAAAGCTGCTATAGGTTCTCCTATGCTATTGCTTTATAGTGGGTGCTAAGTTCCAAGTGGGCTTGACTGGTTCTAAATTCTAATTGGAGCGATTTAGTAATTAAGCAATAATTTGACCTGCTGTTGTTTTTAAAAGAGAGTAAAGAAAGAGAAGAGAAGAAGTAGAGTGGGAAATAATGAGGTGTCCCCCATGTGCTGCACCACCAAAGCTCCAATGCTGGAGCTCTCCCTTGTTGGTGGCTCCTCTCAGATCCGTAGTGATCTAGGTCAGAAATTGGTATCAACTCAGAGTGTTATCTGGTTGAGAGTTGGTCTGAAAATATTCTCAAATTCTGATGGATCATAACTTAGTATACAATATCATCCCCATTTAAATTGGATAAGACTTGTTGGTGTTGGCATCAAGACTGACTGCTAAAGCATTTTAGGTTTCAGATTATATAAAGATTATTTGTTTAATATATTTTTGACTTAACAGAGATCATGGTTAGGATGAACTGCTCGTTATTTGATGGATGCTTTGATTTGCTATTCGATTAAGGATTTTTCAGTCTGATTTCTTAAAACAAGGAGACTAAAGAGAACCAACCTATTTCTACCTACTGCTAGCAATCATTTTTTTTGGTGGCAATTTTTTTTCTATCTTCAGTTATTTCTGCAATACTTGTTAATTTATTACTATGATAATCCATTGATTTCTCAGGACTTCTTGCATCCATGTCAATTTCTTGAACTTTTTGATACATTCAGCATTAGATTGACATTTACATTTATATTCTTGTCATTTGATTTGCCAAAGAGAATTTGTAAATGCAGCCTGAGTAGCACTCATGTATTAGGCATCCTGGGCTGTTATGACAAAAGTACAACAACTTTCCATTTCATTTCCTTATCATCAATCAATAATCCATCAGTTTATTCCATCAGACACTCATAATGTCACTCTTATGTCCTGTATTCAGGAAAGGGCTTATTAGATTTTTGATTCCTTCATTTGTCCACATTTCTGTTTATACCTGGGCATCACTACAGGACTGCTGCATATATGTGAAAATTCTGTCATCATTTTTTCTGGTCTCTGCTGCTTTGTTGGAATACCTTGTCTTATTCCATCTCATGCTGTGCAGCTATTGGATGAGAAAGTGCATTTTATAATAATTTTTGCAGTAAGACAGCTTACTCATGATTTTACCTCTATCCAGATATGAACTTGTTCATCTCAAGATGTTCTAATTCTGCAGGAGGATATTTTTAACATGCATGATATTTCCTTGTAGCCCTCTCTTAATATGATCTTTAGTTGGTTACTTAAGCAAAAGTTGATTTTTTATGATTCCTGTATATTGTTCCACCTGATATCTACAATGCATTTAAAGACACTTCATATCTCATGCTGCAAACTAGGAACTGCTTAAATGTTTCATGTGACAGTAATCTATACTCATGCAATTTTTTTTTTCAATTTTTATAGTTTCCTTTAGGTCGGGGAGACATTTTACTGGTCATGTCCACCACTCATGTACATGTTGTAAAACCTATACAATGAAAGATTTCCTAGTTTGAATGACATTTCTCATGTTATGCCTGTGCTGATGTTTGAAGACAAGATGTGCCAAATGCACTCGTGTTTTTCTTTGACCATTACATCGGATAGAAATATCTCTAACCACTTAGTTTGATTGCAGGTTATGCTCTATGCTGTATGGTGATGCTTCTCATATTTCCATTTGATATCTTTTATTTATCATCTCGCTACTACTTATTAAGGACTCTTTGGCGTATAATACTTCCATTACAGGCAAGTGTGTTGGCTTCTTCTTTTAGAACAACTTGTGTAGCAGAATTAGGCTTATAAGATATTGCTGGCTTGAAAGATTTGAACACAACTAGGCTTTCAATTGTAATCACTTCCTGTTAATTATTCAGTGAACCTATGGAGGCAAAACAATGTGCTAGTTTATTCTTTCTGTTGCACAGGTTGGAAGAAGAGGGCATGGATGTTTCTTTTATAAATTCCAGCTATTTTTGAAGAACATATTGTCTGAATTTTTTTCTTGATTATAATTTTATTTTGAATGCAACTATCTAACTCTTCAAAAAAGAAGAAAAAAATAAATGAGAAATGGACCTGTTTAGATCTATTTTTGTACAATAACATGGTAGAGTTTTACTATCATGTTTGGAAGATTATAGCTTTACATTTTCTTGATTATTTTATTAAAAGTTTCCATGCTGTTGCTTGAAGAAGCTTCTATAATTAAACTATGCTTTTACATATACAACTTCATGGGTCCTTGTTCAATGCAGGCGATCACATTTTCTGATTTTTTCTTGGCTGATATTTTAACATCAATGTCAAAGGTATGTCCCCTGGCAGATTGCATCATTACAATTCATTCCTTTTACATAGAAAGAGATGACAGAGATGTGAATGATCCATCTATCTAATTACAAATCTCAATCAACTTTTGTAACTCAGAAACTAGCTGCTTCTCAGACACAGTAAGAAGAGTTATTCCATAAAACTCTATTTCAATTGGCATCATGTATTTATACCCGAATTTGATACAGATGACAGACATGATCTACAGTTTTATGGACTATGAACCTTACACATGCCCTTATATTGGCTTCATGGAATTCAGGTTTGAATTCCTACAATATGTTCTAGACTCCAGGACTGATGCTCCCAGAAAAAAAAGCAAGCTTATCGTGAAATTTGTGAACATCTATATTGTCTTATGAGCACTTTTTTAAAAGCAAAGAGGGAGAAAGGGCTGAGTGCTTACGAGCTATAAGCATTAATTGGTTATTTCAGAATTTGGAGGAGCCACAACTGCTGCCCTTATGTGCTAAAGATGAATTTGTTTGTTGACAGTGCAATTATTGGTACTGGTTGTAATTATTAATTTCTTTCAGGTACTGTCAGATTTGGAACGTTCAGCTTGTCGGATGGTTAACCGACAGGTTAGTATAGAAAATCTGGATTGGTCTCTGTTTAGAAATACAAATCCAATTTTTTTTTTCCATAAACATTTCCCCCTAACAAAATTTCCATTTATTGATGCTTTCTCAGGTTGCAACAATTGCTTGGTTCGAGGCCGATTCTATATGTGGTAGCCCTCCGTTGCTATTCCTTTAGTGCTTGTCTTCCCATATTTGTGCCGTTTCTTCTTCAGTGTCTGCGTCAATACAAGGACACAAGAGAAAAGACATGCGTTTTAAATGGTATATTTTAGCACAGGCTACTTTTACTTATTTTGGCTATAAGATCTAATTTCTCCTATAATAGACTGCTTTCACTTTTCTTAAGTAAGATCTATTTTCTATGAACATTATCCACTATAGTTGTACCTTAGAATGTGATGTGGGACAACCGACGTGGGATGTATTTCTAATAGAATTAGTAAAGATTAAACGGACGATTAAGTGAAATAACACATGCATTCACTCATTGTTTAAGAACTAAAAATTTTATGGAGGGGACTTAGAAGACTAAACAAAGTTTGAATTTAGAATTTAAACAAAGTAATAAAGAAGCGGATCGTTGTAGTTAAGAAACCACTCAGATTAGGGCTAAGTAAATCTAATAATTGCAGATCTGAAAGGATTTTAAAGAGGGTTCTCCCAGCAATTAATAAACTTAAGTAAAATCGATGCACTCAGGGAAGGAACTTGAGGATGACAAGGGATTCCACCATATTGTAAGCTTCCGTATCTTGATTCATGGTGGGAACAACCTGCAACTTTGGAACCTTGAAAGCCGGGGATCCTTGATTGGTTAAAACTGGGATTGAAGCAAAGTGGGGAAAGAAGGATAAAATGTGGACGATATAAATACCACCTCACGCCTATCCTCTCACAGGGGACCCATCTAACAAGCATGGGATTTTCTTAAGAAAACTTTATTAATCATCTTTTTTTTTACAAAAAGTCAGGAACCCTTTTTATAGACTATCAAGCACTTACACCATATTATCATTAGAGGAAGAAGATCTCGGCCAGCGAAGAGAAGAATGTGAGGCGTCTCATGATTTGTGGAGGCGGTTTCCAATGTGGGTGTCAATGTGGGCATCCTATGATTTGTGGAGGCAATTTCCAATATGTACGTCCCTTGATTTGTGGAGGTGGTTTCCAAGAGAAGACGTGCGAAGAGGAGAATGTGGGGCATCCCATGATAAGAGGAGGTGGTTGTGGAGACTGACTTGATTCAAAATCTTTCTATTCATAGGGCGACATTCCTTGTTGATGTGGCGTAATGATATGGCTTCAATATTGGTGACTTCATGACCATGCACCCATTCTTCTTTTGTGCTGAACCAGATCGGGTTTTTGGGTTAGACTCCTTTTGACTCAATTGCAATAAAGAACTTAAACAGGACTCAGTCAAACAAATACAGTCAATTGCTCAAATGGAAAATAAATACAGGACTAAAACTTAATTTAATCTTCCATCCATAAAGAATCCAACTGAAGTTGTTGAAGTCTCTTCCTGAGCCTGGTGTCCGCACTAATTCTCTCTGGGTGGGAGGAACTCGACCCTGTTGAGTAAGAATCAATCTGCCCATGATATTTCTCTAGTAAGTCTGGTGCAATTTGTTGAAGATCCTCTCGGGTGATCCAGGAGTCCTCGGATTCAGGTCGGCCTTGCCAATGAACCAGGTAACGTTGATAGCCTTTATTTCTGGTGGTAATTGCCTGGTCATCCAAAATACGTTCAACTCTGTCTCTTCGGTCTGGTGGAATTACTGGTGGACACTCAGGTAGGGTTTCACTCTCAAAGGCAGGATAAGGCCCAAAAGGCTCACTAGAAATTAATGCCGGTTCTTTGTATTCTTTTAGATCTGGAATATTAAATATGGAACTAATGCCATAATCTGGTGGTAACTCTAAAACATATGCATTAGGTCCTACTTTCTTTATTACTTTGAAAGGTCCAGCTCCCCAGGCATGTAGTTTCTTCATAGTTCCTAGTGGGAACCTTTCAGGTCTAAGTTTAATCATTATAGAGTCCCCTTCATTAAATTCTTTCATTCTTTTGCGTGAGTTAGCCATATGTCTATATACTTCATTGCTCATTTGAATCTTTTTACTAATTTCTTTATGCAACTCCTTAAAATGCTGTGCATATGACTCGGCGGACTTAGATACTCGTGCATGTAATGGTAGTGGAATGAGATCGATAGGTCTTCTAGGTTTATAACCATGGACAATCTCAAAAGGGCTTTTCCCATTAGACCTATTGATTGAACTATTGTATGCAAACTCAGCACGAGGTAATAATAAATCCCAGTTTCCCAGATGTTCTCCTACAAGACACCTCAGTAGATTGCCTAGACTCCTAATTATGACTTCAGTCTAGCCATCAGTCTGGGGGTGGTAGGCAGTGGAGAATTTCAATTTGGTACCTAACAAATGCCATAGGGTTTTCCAAAAGTAGTTGGTGAATTTGACATCCCTATCAGACACTATGGTTTTAGGCAGACCATGTAGCTTTACCACTCCATCTAGAAAAGTTTGGCGACTCTAAAGGCATCAACGGTTTGGGAACAAGGGATGAAGTGAGCCATTTTTGAGAACCTATCGATCACAACAAAGATCGAATCATGTTTCCGCTGGGTCTCAGGTAGGCCTAATACGAAATCCATGCTAAGGACCTGCCAGGGACAATCGGGTACAAGTAAGGGTGTATAGAGTCCAGTATTTTGCTTCTGCTGCTTGCCAACAGCACAAGTTCGATACCTGGCCACTATCTGGGCAACTCGTCTCTTAAGTCCTGGCCAAAAAAATTGGTGTTCAACAGCTAAAATGGTCTTATTTCTACCAAAGTGACCAGCTAAACCTCCCGCATGGGTCTCCCAAACTAGAAAGTCTCTAAGGAAGTTTTGGGAATACAGAGCTTGTTCTCCTTAAACAGATGACTAGAGGTGGGCACTGGGCCGTGCCGCCTATGGCACGGCACGGCCCAGGCCCACATGGGCCGTGCCTGGCACGGCCCCGTACTGCTACAGTACCGGGCCGTGCCGGTACGGTGAACCGTGCCGTGCCGGGCGCAAAAATTTTTTCTGTTGGCCCAGCACGGCACGGCCCATGACGGGCCTGGGCCGGCCCGCCGTGCCGTGCCGTGCCGGCACGGCCCACCTGGGCCATGCCAGGCATGGGCAAGGCCCAGGTTGGTCTGGGCCGTGCTGGCCCATGCACGACTTAAATAAAAAAAATTGTAAAAAAATTTTTTTTTTTGATAAATTAAAAAATTATTAGGCATAAGAAATTTTATTAATATAAAGCCACCTTACAGGTGGGGGGTTTGGCATAGACCCCTATCAGTTTATTAATTTAAAATCAAAATGATACAGAAGGGAGGGGGGCTAGGCCTGACCTCCAGAACATAATACAATAAGCAAGGAGAAAAAAATAGAAAGAAAAAAATAAAGATGACTTACTTTAAGTTTTTAACAATTTAAAAAATAAAAATATACAATTATAAAAGTAGAAGAAATGACTCACTTATTATCACTCATCAGTCATCAGTAGTATTTGTGTCATCGTCATCTTCGCTGGTTAAGTCATGTCCACCTTTATCTTGAAGTCTCGCCTCAGCATCCAACCAATCTTTGAAGCAGATAAGCATCTCTACTGTCTCGCCAGTCATCCTACTTCTCTTTTCGTCTAAAATACGTCGACCTGCACTGAAAGCGGATTCTGATGCTACTGTGGACATCGACACAGCTAAAACATCTCGTGCAATAGCAGACATAACAGGATATTGATTTTTAACATTCTTCCACCAAGCTAATACATCTAGACTTTCTATTTGATCTTCATCATATGCAGAATGAAGATCGTTTCGTAAATAAAATTCTAATTCATTACTTAAAGACGAAGAAGATGAAGAAGATGATGAAGCATGTGCGTGTCTTCTAATGAATGAAAAAATAGATGACGAACGAGATCTAGAAGAAGAAGCAGAGCTTTGAACAGGTATTCTAGATCCACAAATTTTATCATTATATAAATAATAAATATCATTAAGAAGTCGTGTTACCTCATCTTTAGCACGTTCAGGATTTTGATTCATGTTTTCACAATATTGATCAATTAAAAAAATTACACCATTTAATTTAACTCTAGGATCAAAAACAGCAGCTAAGTTATGCAATGGACATATCCTATTCCAATATTCATTCCATTTAGTTTCCATATTATGTATAATAGGCATTAAAACTTCATGATATCTATATTCTTTAAATTTTTCACTAATTACATATGCTTTTTGTAAAAATGAACAAGAAGTTGAATAATAAATACCTGAAAGAACATTTGTAGCATCATAAAAAGTAACCAAAAATCTTCTAAAATTTTACCTTGATTCCAATCAGCTTCAGTCAATATAAATCCTAATCCACGCTCATTAATATAAGCACTTAATAAGTTCTTATATGGGTATGCATCATGTATCATGGCATAGGTACTATTCCAATGAGTTATTACATCAAGTTTAAATTTTTTAAAACGTTTACCATGATCTACACATAATTGTTTAAATTCTTGAAGTCTTGATCTTGAAGCATGAATAAAAGAAACTGCATTTCTAATTTTTGACATAACCTCTTGAATTATGTTCATGCCAGATTGAGTAGAAAGATTTAATATATGATATGCACATCTAATATGAAATAATTGTCCATCTAAAATGGGATGTAAAGAGTCGTTTAATAATGCAACAACAGAATTATTATTAGATGCATTATCAAAAGTAATTGATATTATTTTATTATTAATATTATATGAGCATGCGGTTTGATAAATAATATTTGAAATTTGTTGTCCTGAATGCGAAAATCAAAAGCACGAAAAGCAATAATTCATTTATTTAATTGCCAATCATTATCAATATAATGAGCAGTAACAGAAATAAAACAATTACTACCTACAGATGCCGTCCAAATATCAGAAGTTAAAGAAATTTTAGCATTTAAATTTGAGAGGCTTTCCATTAAACTTTGTTTCATTGCTAAAAAGTTTGTCATAGCCACTCTTCTAAAGGTACGCCTACTAGTTCTTTTATAAGCAGGTTGTAGGCCTAATTGAACATATCTTTCAAAATTATAAGATTCAGGTAAACTAAAAGGTAATTCATCTTTAACTATCCATCTTACCAGTAATTTTCTTTGATTTTCGTGGTTATATGCAAAATTGCCTACAAGTAATCCCTCTTGTATATTAAGGAGTCCTTGCTTACTGAAATCATGCATCCTGTGACTCTCTTAATGTCTTCTTAGATGCCCTGTTCCTCCAGTACTAGAACAACTGTAAAGTTTTGCATATTTTTTACATTTTGCTTTATAGACTCCATCAACCATAATTCTATCGAAATCAATCCAAACATTACTAGTACTCTTACGAGAAGAGGTTTGACATTCACTTACACTAGCTCTAGATGGAACTTGGAGTTGGGATTGGGGTTGTGGTCCTTGGGGATTAGTTTCTCACCCTCAGAAAAAGCGTGCATGTTAAAATTACTTTCGTTAAAAGATGCCATATCTAAAATTTTTAATTAATAAATGCAAAAAAATAAAAACTAACCCACAAAAAGGAATTGAGAAAAGATTAGAGGTGGAGGCGTGGAGCCGAGATTTGTGAGCTTCCTCTTGCCCTCTCGCCTCTCAACAAGAATTGATCTTGTAGCACTTTGACTACTTGCTTGAGCACTTGCCACTTGTAAGAACACTTGCAAACTAAAAATTAAATTGCTAATCTATTAGAGCACTTGCTGGAAGAGAGAAATGGTAGTATTAGAGGAATTGGTTTGGTGTGGTAAGAATGAGGAAGAGTTCATCTATTTATAGAATTTCTAAATTTTTTTTTTCAAAATTACCCTTTGATATAGCCGTTATATGACTGTTGGGAGGGGTAAAATGGTCTAAACCCTTTCCAACAGCCTTTAACGGCTATATAGCCGTTAAAAACGGCTAAAATACTTGGTGCGGTGGTGCCTGGGCACCATGTACCGATGCCTAGGCACATTAGGTGCCTAGGTACCTGGTGTGCCTAGGCGGTACCTGCAGGTGGTGCCTAGGCGGTATCAGCAGGTGGTGCCTAGCTAGGCACCACCTGCAGGCACCACGTGGTGCCTAGGTAGGCACCACCTGCCTACCTGCAGGTGGTGCCTAGGCAGCACCACCTGCCTACCTGCAGGTGGTGCCGCCTGCGCTGCTGTGCCATGGCACGGCCGTGGTGGGCATGGCCCCTAGCACGGCCCATGACGGGCCGTGCCCGTGGCCCATTTTAAAATGGGCCACGGGCCGTGCCAAATTTAAATTTTTTTTTAATGTGCCGTGCTTGGCACGGTCCATTTGTTAATGGGCCATGCCAGGCACGGCACAGTAAATTTTTAGGCACGGCGGGCCTGGGCTGTGCCTGGCACGGCACGGCCCAGTGCCCATCTCTACAGATGATCATCTAGAAGGGTATAATCACTATAGTCACTAGATGGTCCTTGACTTAAGGCCTGGTAAATTTCACTAAAGTCTGGACAGGTTGCATACTCATCTATAAGTCTCTCAAATCCAACAACTTCAGTGCTAACTGAATGTAAAAGTAAGGTTCTATGACTCAAAGCATCAGCTACTTTATTCTCAGCTTCGGCATGGTATTTCAGGACAAAAGTGTAGGCTTGTATGAATTCTACCCATTTGGCATGCCTAGGATTCAACTTTTTCTGGGAACTAAGAAATCTAAGGGCCTCGTGATCAGAGAATAGGACAAATTCTTGCGGTAGAAGATAGTATCTCCAATACTTTAAAGCTTGCACTACCGCATAGAGTTCTTTATCATAGGTGGAATATTTAAGCTTAGCATCATTTAATTTTCACTAAAGAAAGCTATGGGGTGGTTCTCCTGGCTTAAAACTCCGCATATTCCAACTCCGGATGCATCACAAGCTACCTCGAATACTTTGGTAAAGTTTGTTAACTTCAAAATATGTGCTTGTGTCATTCTATCTTTTATCTCTAAGAAGGCTCTATTAACTGCTTTGGTCCAATTAAAACTACCCTTCCTAAGACAATCAGTTATTGGGACGACAATAGAGCTAAAACCTTGTATGAATCTCCTCTAGAAGGTGGCTAGACCATGAAAACTACGAATATCATGAACAGTTTTGGGAACAGGCCACTCAACTATGGCTTTTATCTTTTCAGGATCAGTTGAAACTCCATCAGGGGTGACAATAAAACCTAGGAAAGTGACTCTATGGGTTAAGAACTCACACTTCTTCAAATTAGCATAGAGATTCTCTTTCCTAAGGGTTGTACATACTTGCCTAAGGTGGTCTAAGTGGCTTTCCTTAGTCCTACTGTAAATCAAAATATCATCAAAGTATACTACTACAAATTTTCCCATGAAGGCATGTAGGACTTGGGTCATGATCCTCATAAATGTGCTAGATGCATTGAACAACTCAAATGGCATCACTACCCATTCAAATAAACCATCCTTAGTCTTAAATGCAGTCTTCCACTCATCCCCTGGTCTAATCCTAACCTGATGATAGCCGCTCTTCAAATCAATCTTGGAAAATATAGTTGCACCGGCCATCATATCTAGCATATTGTCCAAGCGGGGAATGGAAAACCTATATTTTACTGTAATTTTATTTATGGCACGACTATCGATACATATTCTCCACGTGCTATCCTTTTAGGTGTTAACAGGGCTAGAACTGCACAAGGACTCAAACTTTTCCTAACAAATCCTTTCCTAAGGAGGTCCCCTACTTGTCTTTGCAACTGTAGGTGTTCTATAGGGTTCATCCTATAATGTGGGAGGTTTGGTAAGGTTGCTCCTGGGACTAAATCAATGGTGTGTTGGATGTCCCTAAGTGGTGGAAGGTGGTCAGGCAGGTCATTTGAAAATACATCCTTAAAGTCCTCTAATAATTCAACTACTTCCTGAGGGTGCTCTTTCTGGGCAGGCTCTTGTGTTTCTCTAGCGGTTAAGATCCAAACAGGTGTACCCTTAGTGAGTTCTTTCTCAATCTCCTTTGCAGTTATCATATTGACTCTAGTCTTTGTTTCCTTTAGGTGGCTCGATCCTCTCTTAACTGTGTCCTTAGGTGGTGAAAGGTTGATTACAAACTTCTTTCCAAGGTGTATGAATGAGCAAGAATTAGATCGGCTAAAAAGAGTTGCGTCATGGTCAAATAACCAGGGTCGACCTAAGATGATACTACTCACTCCTATTGGTAGAACATCACACCACACTTTCTCCTGATAGGACTGTAATTGGATTTGGACTAGACACCTACTTTTGATAGGAATTGATGTGGAGTCTATCCAAGAAACCTTATAGGGGTTTGGATGGGGAGCTGTGGATAAGCCTAAAGTTTTGACAGCACTAGTAGATATGGCATTCACACAACTTCCACTATCTATGATTATCTTACACACCTTATCCCCTAACTTGACAAAGATGTGTAGGATGTTAGTCCTACGCCAATCGTCCTGGGTCTTAGTCTGGGTAAGGATGCATTTAACTACTCCCAAAAGGTCAGGGTCTACAAGATCCTCATCACCTTTATACTCATCTACCAGATTATCCTCAGCCTGATATACTTCCTCGACACAATCATCTAAGGGTGCTTTGGATTCAAACTCATTTTCCTTTAACCATTCCATGTACAAAGCTCTATTTGGGCAATTGCTCGCATAATGGCCTATTTGATGACATTTGAAGCAAGCATTCCGGTTTGGGGTTCTCAGAACTTCTAGTGCTTTGCCCTTATCATCTATACGAGTCAGAGGTGTACCAGGGTTAGGCCGGTTGGGTCGCATCTGACTTGGTCCTGGCTGCTGACTAGGTGCACTAGTTCTAGGGGTTTATGATCTGCGATAAACTGGTTCCTTATAAAATCTCTCAGCATCGCGTGCTATCTGATAGGTTGGCTCTAAATCTTGAACTTCTCTCATGAACAGCTCTTTCTGGATCTCTTCCCTTAATCCGGCTCTGGATCTAGATAAGGTAACTGATTCAGACTCATCGACATTGCATCTCATCACAAATTCATCAAACTTTGCAATGTACTCAGCTACACTCTTTGTTCCTTGGGTCAATCTCTGCCACTGATCTAGAAGTCTTTGGTAGTAGGACATGGGAAGGTACTTTTCTCTAAGTCTACGCTTCATTGCTCTCCAAGTTACTATGGGAACATCACTTCTCTGTCTAATGAATCTCTCGACATTTTCCCAGTATAACCGAGCCTGACGGACTAACCTAAGCTTTGCAAATTTGCACTTCCTTTCCTCAGTCATTTCGTACCACTCAAAATATTGATCAATCTCGCCCTCCCAATCTACATAAACCTTAGGATCTTGACTTCCATACAAAATGGGTGCTTCTAATATAATATTCCTAAGAGTTCGATCATACTGGTCCATTTGGTCCTGATTGGGTCTCCTAGGATTTGGCTCATAAGCTAGGTCATGGAGTGCTCTCCTAGGATTCGAGTCATGGACTCGATTAAAATTGAGTCTTCTAGGATTTGGCTCAAAGAAAGGTTCTTGATTAGGCCTTCTAGGATTGGGTTAAGGAAAAAGGTCTTGGTATAGAGCTCTTCTAGGGTTGATGGGTGTACTTAACTCTGGTTCAGGCTCTAATTCCATTTGGGCCTCCTGGGCTCTTGTAGGAGTACCTGCCTCTAATTGATCAAGCCTAAAAGTGATATGGGTCATTTGATCAGTTATGCTTTGGGTGATCTGGGTCAATTGATCAGTCAGATTCAGGTTTAGTCGGGCCATTTGATCATTTAGGGTTTTCATCAAGGTCTCAAAATTTTGGTCCATGGTTGCACTTGATTGAGCTTGGATTTGGTAGGGTGTACCTGACCTAGTTGTCATGCAGTGCAATTAGGCATACAAGCCCTTAACTTGATTTATCATGAGATTTATGCAACATTTATATGAATCATAAAATCATGTGCAGAATTTTTTTGTGTTGCAACTCCAAAGTGATGCAGAGGAGTGTTATGTAACATATTAAGAAAATTCAGAAAAATTTACAGAACACTCTTAGCTCAATAATGATACTCCAGGTGGAAGGAAATTAAATTTAAAATTCGTTGCTTTACTGAGCAGTTCCTGGAACCCAGTCAAGTCAGAAAACAGAACAAAACCTGTGTGTGTTGCAACTCCAAAGTGATGCAGAGGAGTGTTATGTAACATATTAAGAAAATTCAGAAAAATTTACAGAACACTCTTAGCTCAATAATGATACTCCAGGTGAAAGGAAATTAAATTTAAAATTCGTTGCTTTACTGAGCAGTTCCTGGAACCCAGTCAAGTCAGAAAACAGAACAAAACCTGTTCTCAGACCTTATTTCGGCTGGCAGAAAATTCACAGTCCGAAATAATGCCTGAGAAAATTCTGAAAAATACTTTGAATTATAAATAATCTAGCAAAATAAAAATCATAAATTTTTGAATTTTCTACATGCTGCAATAATTAAAACATCAGACCATATACTGCAATATTCAGATAATCCAGCGAGCAAGCAAAACTAAAAATTTCGCCCTAACCAACCATGCTCTGATACCATGATGATGTGGGACAACCGACATGGGATGTATTTCTAATAGAATTAGTAAAGATTAAATGAACGATTAAGTGAAATAAGACATGCATTCACTCATTGTTTAAGAACTAGAAATTTTATGGAGGGGACTTAGAAGACTAAACAAAGTTTGAATTTAGAATTTAAACAAAGTAATAAAGAAGCAGATCGTTGTAGTTAAGAAACCACTCAGATTAGGGCTAAGTAAATCTAATAATTGCATATCTGAAAGGATTTTAAAGAGGGTTCTCCTAGCAATTAATAAACTTAAGTAAAATCGATGCACTCAGGGAAGGAACTTGAGGATGATAAGGGATTCCACCATATTGTAAGCTTCCGTACCTTTATTCATGGTGGGAACAACCTGCAACTTTGGAACCCTGAAAGCCGGGGATCCTTGATCGGTTGAAAATGGGCTTGATGCAAAGTGGGGAAAGGAGGATAAAATGTGGACGATATAAATAGACACCAGGCCTCACGCCTATCCTCTCACAGGGGACCCATCTAACAAGCAGGGGATTTTCTCAAGAAAACTTCATTAATCATCTTTTTTTAATAAAAAGTCATGAGCCCTTTTTATAGACTACCAAGCACTTACATCATATTATCATTAGAGGAAGAAGATCTCGGCTAGCGAAGAGAAGAATATGGGGCGTCTCATGATTTGTGGAGGCGGTTTCCAATGTGGGTGTCAATGTGGGCGTCCCATGATTTATGGAGGCAATTTTCAATATGGACGTTCCTTGATTTGTGGAGGTGGTTTCCAAGAGGAGACGTGCGAAGAGGAGAATGTGGGGCATCCCATGATAAGAGGAGGTGGTTGTGGAGACTTTGACTTGATTCAAAATCTTTCTATTCATTGGCGACATTCCTTGTTGATGTGGCGTAACGATATAGCTTCAATGTTGGTGACTTCATGACCATGCACCCATTCTTCTTGTGCTGAACCAGATTGGGTTTTTGGGCTAGACTCCTTTTGACTCAATTGCAATAAAGAACTTAAACAGGACCCAGTCAAACAAATACAGTCAATTGCTCAATGGAAAATAAATACAGGACTAAAACTTAATTTAATCTTCATCCATAAAGAATCCAACTGAAGTTGTTGAAGTCTCTTCCTGAGCCTGGTGTCCGCACCAGAATGGCCCACACTGAATGCATTGTATTTGATGTCGTGTGTTGATTAGTTGCTTTTCAGGTCTCATATCTTTAGAATATAATTAGATGGTAATCTGTTTTACATGGTCGATAACAGGTCAGATAGGATTTATTGGCTTTGTAACTTAGGATGACTTTTGCATGTCTGTCATTTGATTTTCTGATATCACTCCATTATTCATCTGGTTTTATTTAAGTACTTGTATCTTATATTTGCTATTTTATTTGAATAGGGAAGCTGTCTAGAAAATTAGATTTTATTTTTAAGAATGCCGGCTGCAGAACCTGCACAGAACTAATTATGTATTGAGAAGCTTCCCTGATTGCTAAAGATATAGACTGGAAATGTGATTTACTATGCACAGAAATGCCTTGTGATTTTTGCACTTGCAAAATGAAACCGATATAGTACTAATAACTTTTGTGTGTTAGGCTTCGTCCATTTTGAATGAATTTGGTGGTGTATTTTTTAAACAGACAAATGCACATCAACACAAAAATGTATGTTAAAAGTAGCAGTCACTTCATGTCAAAATGCTTGAGCTGGGCCTTTGTAACTTGAGATGAGGTGTGCTAATAAATATTTTTCCAATGCAGGTCTGCTGCTTGCATGTTGAACATTTTGTAATCATTCTTTATCGAATTGTTAATGTTTCAAAATGATTTTTTTTAATATTTGGCCAATTTTTTAATCATTTTTTTTTTAAGGTTTTGGTGATTTATTTAGACGTATTCTGATCCTTTAGATTGACATGATTCCCAAAGTGGATTCTTTAACCTTGACTTTCGCTAAGTGTTTTGGCATGGTAAAGAGGTTATGAGACAGACGGAGTTGTTAGCTGAGGTGAAAGGTGAACACCGTGATCTTGAAGGGATAAATACAATGAAGGGAAGGAAATTCTTGAGTCAATGCTGAGTCAAGGAAATTCTTGAGATAATAATTGGATGCCTTAATATCTCCTTTGATTACTTGGGTAGAGCTGTTCAGGATTTAGTTTTAACATCATGATGTTTGTTTAAAAGATCACAAGCAAATTGCTTTCTTCCTTCTAAGATGTTTACCGTGGGATGAGAATATTTGGGATAAGTGCATATCGGTTAACAAGTTTCATATGGTGATAATTCATGGGACTGTGTTGAGATTTTTGCATGGTTATTTATATTTGAATAGAGAGGGCTGGCCCTATTTGAGTTGTCCTAATGACATTTTGCTGCTTTGGCCTAATTCAAGTATGGGACAACCTGCATTCATGGGTAGTAATATCATTGATTTGGGTCTAAAGTACCAGCCAACCTAGATTTGGGCCTGTTAGGAGGTTTAGGTTAATTATTGATCCAAACCCTACCTATCCAATAAGAAGATGAAGCTTGGGTAGGTAAGATTTCATAAGACCCATTGGCTCAATGGATTAGGTTAGTAGTTAACCTGAGACCTTTGCATGACACATTGAATTTGGTTTAGGTGCATATCCGGTTCAGGTTCCAATTGGATACCAATTTGCCTGAAAACTAGGGTCATCACTACTCACTAGGATCTGTAGGCTCATCCTTGTCTTGGACCTGGTCCTGATCAACATGCCTATGAGATGGGTGTAGGTCTAAAGAAAAATACATTTTATTTTTCAAGTTTGGTTCTATGTCTGGGTTTAGTAAACATTTACCCAATTTGAACTTGACCCAACTCAATTATATGTATGTTAGGTTATGGATTTGTTTTTATTGATCTGACTCGGTCTAGACTGAAACCCAATCCATACTCAAAAGTCTACCAAATTAATAATATATTTTGAATTTGCATCCCATACATTTTTTATGAATCTTATTAATTATACTTTCAATTCATGTCATTAGTGATGATGTTGAGGATATTACAGGAATTAAAGGTCTGTTTATTTGTGAAAAATATTTTATTTTCTATCTCAAGTTTTCTTCTCCATTTCCACTTTTCTCTTTCTATGAAAAAAATAAGAAAATGCATTCATTTATTAAAATGAGAAATCATGTTTCAGTTTAAAACATAAAAAAGATATAGGCGGTAGAGGGTGGTTGATGAAGATATGATGGTGGGTGAAGGAAAATGGTGGTGGTGATGGGTAGTGCAGGTATGATGATGGTGGTGATGGGTAGTGGAGGAATGGTAGTGGTGATGGTGGTAAGTGGTAGCGGTGGTGGTGATGGTGGATGGTGGAAATATGGTAGTGGTTAATGGAAGCAGGTGGCGGTGGTGGTGGGTGGTTAAATATGGTTAGGCATGGGCAACGGGTTAGGATAATCTAAGAACTGATATCAACCTGATTTGATTGGTTCAGGTTAGTTTGGTTTTGAGTGCTTATAGGGCTGTTTCTGAGTCTAAAATCCTGTAATCGATGTTTATTGGGTTGGTTCTTGTTATCGTGGAAATCCGTTCTCCGACTCGGGTGCACTTCTGGCTCCTGATCCGGACGCCGGTCTCATCGCCTCGGGGTGAAACCTGCAAGACAGTCCGCGCGCAGAGGATGCTGCGGGGGTTGTCCTTTGCGGAGGACCCTTCGACGCCTAAGTCAGTGGAGATTCACAGCAAGCAGATGTGAGGAGAAGACTCTCACAAAAGAGCTCCCCTAAATGGGTGTTCTCTCTCAAGAGTGTGTGTAGTTGCGTACCTGAGGGATTAGAGGGCAGCAGTATTTATAAGGGATCACCTGATTCTTTGGGCGTGTCGCGAGGGGAGGTCTGAAAGCCGTTAGGATTCGGAACGGATTCGAATCAAGTTTGTTATGAGGTCAGTAGGGTCCGTATTTTGTCAGTTAAAGGATCGACGGCTGGGAGAACTGGTTGATGCCTTGATTCAGCGATTACGTAGGTTTTAGGCCACTCTTGTGGGTCCTAGGCCACTTCTGGGTATGATTCCCCGCTTGGAATCTTATTCAGTTATAGTGAATTCGAATTCTCCCGCGCCGGATTCCGCAGAGGTATTCGAATGCCTTGGTCTGGCTGAGGCAAAGGGGTTACTCGGGTTACCGAGGTATAGATGGCTTAGGTCGCTGAGGTGTAAGGATGGCTCC
This sequence comes from Calamus simplicifolius, assembly GCA_900491605.1. NCBI lineage: Eukaryota > Viridiplantae > Streptophyta > Magnoliopsida > Arecales > Arecaceae > Calamus > Calamus simplicifolius. The sequence continues at coordinate 99,785 of UESW01002291.1, forward strand.
GAAGTCCAAGGCCGAGGCTGTCCGAGGCTGAGGCCGTCCGAGGTCGGGGCTGAGGGAGAAGTCCGAGCCGAGGCCGGGGCTGAGGGAGAAGTCCGAGCCAAGGACGTCCGAGGTCGGGGCCGTTCGAGGCTGAGGCCGCACAAGGCCGAGGCCGAAGCCCGAGGCCAAAGCCCGAGGCCGGGGTCGAGGAGGAAAGCTCGAGGCTGGGATGAGGTGTCTGTGGCCGAGCGGGATGATGCCTGGGCGAGGCCGACTTGGAAGATGCCGGGGCGAGGCCGACTTGCATGATGCCGGGGCGAGGCCGACTTGCATGATGCGGGGGCGAGGCCGACACCGAGTGACGAGGCCGAGGGGAACAGGCTCGAGGCCGAACATAAGCTGTCTCCATGCGGAGGAGAGAGAAAAGGTGGTGGACGGGAGGAAAGCTGAGTTGCCAAGTCCGGATGCTGTCATTGTGGCCCATGGGATGGCTCGGATTACCGAGGTATGAGAATGGCTCGGGCTACCGAGGTATAGATGGCTCGGGTTGTCGGGACGACCTGACGCCGCTGAGGGCGATCGGGCTTCGCTGCTTAGTGGGTCTGACATCTGACCGACAGGACGTTAGAATTGGACTAGACCCAATTATCGATGTGTGCGGTCATTGATGCAATGACAATTTTACCTCTAATTACATGCCCCCCACTCCCTACTCCGAAGTGTAAGTTCAGATATAGGGAGTAGAGTTCCGGAACAATCTTATTTGGGGGATTCGAAAAGGTAGGCAATGATGATCTCGTAAATGACGGGCCGTTGTTTCATCATCATTTTTTGCCATAACTCGAGGAGGAAACGTCTCGTTTCCAGCAGGCTGCGATAGAGGAAATTCCACGTGGCGGGGCTCCTTTATTTCTGGCGCCCATATCAAAAGTTTTGGCGTCTTTGGCTTTCCTTCTGAAGCGTTTATTTAAAGAGGGCTAGGGCGATGCTCCTTCTGCAACGCCTCTTCGTCCATGTCATAGAGATTTTCCATTCTTTTTATGATCCCTTGCTTGCTTACTCATATCCTGCCCCTTACTCAGCCAATATGAAGGGTCCAGGTGATGTTGCCTCTGAGGTAACCCTTGACGACCTGGATAGGATCCGTCGCCATTATAGGGTTCCTCATGATATAGCCTTATGGGTGCCGAGGGTCGAGCACCGGGTTTCGACCGAATTAAGCCGCGGAGTCTTCTTTTATGAGGAGAGCTTGAGGGCAGGTCTTCGATTCCCTCTTCACCCGCTGATACAGGAGGTGATGAGGTTTTACAACATATGTCCAACAATGGTAGTCCCAAATAGCTGGCGCAATCTTATCAGGTTCATCTCGATGTGCAGTCGTATTGGGGTGACTGCGATCCTTCCCATATTTCGAGTTTGCTACAACCTGATTTTCGGGAGGAGCTCTGAATGGCCCTACATTGGTCCCCGGAAGTCGTTCAAGATGATTTCTGATAACCCGTCTTCGATAAAGGAGTGGAAGTCCCGATTTTTCATTGCTGAAGGAAACGTCGGTTTAGATTTTCCGAGGGGATGGGCGAGCTATGTGAAGGATCCAGAGGCGCGCCCGGAGTTGAGTGAGCAGGAGAAGAGAGATTTGATGACCCTTCGCAGTGGTCAAGAGGTATCAGCCAGCACTCTGTTAGCAAAGGATGCCCTTTTCGCCGCCGGGCTTAGCTCTATCGACCCTTAAGGTGAGTCTTCGCTCTGATGGTCAGTGTTTATGTAATTCCCCTACTGTTTAATTGAACATCCGCTGTGTTTTCAGCCAAGAGGTCCGCATTTGTGGGCCAAATGAGGAAGGAGCTGGGCAAGCGTCACAAGGGCTCTAGCTCCAGGGACAAGCACAGGTCCAAGAAGAGGGTCCGTCTTTCCGGGTCTTGCTCAAGGGAGCCAAGGAAAGACTGTGTCGGCCACCACTCCTCCATCTCAAAGAGGGAGGAAGCGAAAGCGCCAGCCGTAGTTATTGAGCCCCCCTGCCGGAGGGGGGCAAGGTAGCAGAGGAAACCATTGGGGGGAGCTCAGAAGGAGCTGCTGAGGTTTCCCCTCAAATAGTAATCGTGTCAGACGATGCTGAGGAGATGTCGCCGGTCCATCCGACGATCCTCCTACCAGAGGTTAACCGACTTCAATTACCAGTGGTGAGGAGCCCACTGCACGTGGAAGAGGCCCCTGCTCAGGTGGAGGGATTAGGAGAGGCAGTCGTGACTGCCGAAGCTCAAGTTGAGCCACATGTTGAAAGGTTGTTGGAGGTCGAGGTGCCTCATGTTGAGGGTCTTTCTCTTATGGTACCAGGGGACGCCGTGAAAGAGATTGAAGTTCAGATAGAGTTTGTCGGAGATGGAGCAATAGTCAGAGAGGAAGAGGAGGAAGAAGAAGAATTACTGGATGAAGGGGGTGCTCAGGCCAGGGTTCCCTCAATTGGGGCCAAAGCATCCGAGGCCCTATGGGCTAAAGTCTTGATGGAGGAAGCCGAGTGGATGGCGGTTCCTCAGGCCAAAGTCCCTCAGGCCGGCTCTTCGGCTATGAGTTTTCTTGTCCACAGTCCAGAGGTGGATGACATGCTCACCGCCTTGATGCGGTCTGTACTGCGTGCGTGGGGAAGTTCCTCGTCGGATGAGCCTGCAATCGGGGATATTATTGATGCAGCTTTTGGTCAGTCCGGGGCGCCGAAGGATGTTTACCTTCTCCCCGAAATTAGTAACACTACTCTTATGAAGATTGCTTCAAACTACGCCTCCCGGGTAAGCCATTGTACCGAGGTTGTAATTCTTAGTTGGTTGGTCCGGCCATGGTTTCTCAATTGTGTTTTTTTGCAGAATGCTTTGATTACGAGGGCGCTGAATTGGCGCTTAAGTTTGGCCACTGGGGCTTGCGCTCAGGCCAGGAAGGAAGCGGCCGACCTTCGGGCGAGGGTGGATTCGACCAGCCGGCTTTCTAGGGCCTTGGCGTCCGTTAAGGCGGACCTTGAAAAGATGGGCGAGTTTTACCGAATTACCGCCGAGAGGGCCTCTTGGCTCGAGGCTCAAGTCAAAGAGCTTCAGGGTTTCCGTGAACAATCGGTGGGACCAGCTAAAGAATAGTCATGCCGAGGAGAAGATTAGCTGGAGTAGGAGGCTCGAGGAGCACAGGTGCCGGCGGCAGTGGGATCAGCTTGCCGGTCTGAATAAGAAACTTGCCGATATGGAAGATCGGCTGAAATGGCAATATGACCAGATTGCTATGCTCATCGCCAATTTCGATCAATCTTGGCGGGGAATCGAGGACAAACAATCCCTGATTAACGACCTCAAGGAGGGTCTCCATTAAAATAAAACGGCCAAATTGACGGCCTTGGAAAAGGTCCATGAGCTGAACAATAAAATGGCTCGGCGAGAGGAAGAGGTATAGTGTCTTCTCATTTACTTGCTTTCGGCATTTTTCTTTTGTTTGTAGACTCAAACGACCTGATGTTTCGCAGATGGGCAAAATCGGGCTCGAGGCGCAAGAGCAATTTAAGGCTCTAAGGGTAGAGTTGACCGCGAGTCGCCAAATGAACCTCGAACTCGGGAATCAGCTAGCTGAAGCTAACAACCAAATCACCTCGGCTGTGGAGGAGTACAGAAGTTGCGCTCAGTTCTTTGAGGAGCATAGAGAGGCTTGTGCCGATGCATTCCAGTTCGGCGAGGAGGAAACTCGGGGTAAGATCTCTCGAGTGTATCCCGAGTTGAATTTATCTTTCCTGGAGGCCGAGCTATTTGATACTCGTACCTCGGGGGCCGAAGAAGCCGAGTATGAGGATATTTCGGACGTCGATATTGACGCTATCCTGGGTCCCAAAGAGGCCATGGCTATCGAAGAATGCCTTCACTCTGCTGCCGAGGAACCCGAGGTCCCTCTTCCAACAACATTCGAGGTGGGTGAGCCAAGTCAAGTCCCTCCGGATGTTACTAAGGGGGTTTTCGGGACCAATTCGAACCCTGATTCTTAAGGGTTACTCATGTATTTTTTGTTTTTTCAACTTGTAATCCGATCGGGACTCAATGAATGAATCTTTTAATCTCTTTTTGCTTTGCCTTATCGCTTTGGTCATTGTTTTTATGAATGACCTTTTTTGCTGGGAGTTCCTTCGATGGTAAACGAATCGTAAACAAAATGCGCTTTAAAGTCGGATAGCCCTTGAGGGTTCCGAATCGAAGATTTTGCTCAATCGAAGCCAGATTAACTGGTTTTGCCGATGCATAAAATCATTCGGTTTTGCCGTGGAATATAATTCCGACTTTGCCTCGGTCGGGGCCGAGGTTTGGTGCGCGTAAGCCAACTTGGTTTGCCGAGGCACGAAATGGTTCGGCGTGAAATGACCGAGGGCGGTGCAAATACCTCGGCTGAGGCTGAGGTTAGATAGCTCGGTTTGTTCGAAGTAAAAAGTTGGTACGTCTTTTGTTGTGGTGTATAAAACGGCTTTGCCGAAAGACGCCTCGTTTCTGCTTAAGGTATTTATCTCGTCGGCCTTTTCCAATATGGGTCTTTTTAATGCATGCAGTAAGCACTCGATCGCCATTAGGTGGCGTCGTTTTCGAAAGGGGATTTCCCAGGCCTGACCATATCTCAAGGATTTGCGGTCGGTTTCCCGTATTTAAGGCTCTTGATTCGAGGTCAGAAGAAAATCTCCATCTTTCGTCATGTTCTGGGAGGCGCATTCGGTGCGCTTTGGAAAGTGCCCTTTTCTTTTGATGTACCATGTGGCAGCGTGGCCAGGGCTTTTCAAATTTTGGGGCTCTCTTTAATAACTGCTCCCGGTTTGCTTGCCTATGAAATGGGGAGAGCGGGCCGTGTTAGGCTATCTCCCAAGGCCTTCTCTTTCTGTGAGTTGTAAGGGCTTTCATGGCACCTGTTTCATTGAGAGCGGAGAGATCGAGCTTCGCTTTTGAAAGCTGGTTCGTCCCAGATAGCTGGGGTGATGGAGAAGCTGCTGAAGAGCAGGCAGTCCTCAAGGGAGGAGTCTCGAAGGTCATATGAAGAGCGCATGGGATGCCCGCAGAGGTCATATGGGAAGCGCATGTACGCGCTTCCTGTGTCCTTTGTCACTTGCCATGGGGATCGTAGGAAATGCAAAGCATATGAATTCCCCATGGCAGACATGGAACTCACCTCCTTGATTTGGATTCCTCAGTTCATCCGTCTGTGGAATCTTTTTCCATGTGAGGAAGGAGGAGAGTGGTGTTGGTCTGCTGGTTCCCTGCCTACGTCATTGGGCAGCGGCTAGTAGCCCAGCATCCCATTTAGGGGAGAGGCCTCATTGGCATAAGCATCCACAGGTCTTTAACCTAGTTATGATCCCCCAACGTGTCCGTCCGAGGGATCCGTGGATGGCTTACTTTGTTCTTTAGCATTAACCAGTGGCTCAACAGAGCTGTCTGGTTTCTCTGATTTCCGGGGTCGGATGTAGAGACATCGTTATCGACTGAAGCTGCTTAGCCGAGCTTTTTATTTATCTTTATTTCCTGTGCTACGACGCACTTGTAATGCCTCTCAAGATGTAATTTTTTCATTAATAAAGAAAGTTTTTACTCTTTCTTCTTCTAACATCTGTTTCTTTTTTCGATGTGATTGTGTTGAGAGTTGCTACTCTCATTTTATGCTTTTCGGATTGTAGCATAATCTATAAGTCCAGCAGCGCTTTTGCTACTTTGTTTTTGTTAACATGATATTCAGTCCTCTGTGGAGGAAGTGTTCATCTCTATTTAGGTCAGAGGGAGGCCTGGGCGGCCCTGTGAACTCATGTGGTAAACATGATCTTATTTAAGGGATGAAGTAGGTATTTCTTTGAAAAGAAATAACTTGCATAATCTTGCTGGTGAACGAAGAAAGGTTACTTACCTCTGTCGAAGCATGATAGGTCGCCTTAATTGCGTCAGAGTGTTTGAGAAATCACTTGACTAGGCTGAAGCTTTAGACGATGTTCAGGAATACACCACTCGGTTTGGCCGAGGCTTTGGAAATCATTCAAAAATATATCACTCGGTTTGCCCGAGGCTTCAGAAATACATCACTCGGTTTGGCCGAGGCTTCAGAAATACATCACTCGGTTAAGCCGAGGCTTCAGAAATACATCACTCGGTTTGGCCGAGGCTTTAGAAATATATCACTCGGTTTGGCTGAGGCTTCAAAATTATATTTTACTTAGTGCTGCCAAGGTACGGAGACCGTCACTCGGCTTGGCCGAGGCTTCAAAATTATATTTTACTTGGCGCTGCCAAGGTACGAAGCTCTCTTGGCTTGGCCGAGGTTTGTCAAATATATTTTACTTGGCGCGGCCAAGGTACGGAGATCGCTCGGCCCGGCCGAGGATTTAAGATTATATTTTACTTGGCGCTGCCAAAGGTACGGAGATCGTCACTCGGCTTGGCCGAGGCTTCAAGATTATATTTTACTTGGTGCTGCCAAGGTACGAAGCTCTTTCGGCCCGGTCGAGGTTTGTCAAATATATTTTACTTGGCGCGGCCAAGGTACGGAGATCGCTTGGCCTGGCCGAGGATTTAAGATTATATTTTACTTGGCGCTGCCAAGGTACGGAGAACGTCACTCGGCTTGGCCGAGGCTTTAAGATTATATTTTACTTGGCGCTGCCAAGGTACGAAGCTCTCTCGGCCCGGCCGAGGTTTGTCAAATATATTTTACTTGGCGCGGCCAAGGTACGGAGATCGCTCGGCCCGGCCGAGGATTTAAGAACCTGCTTCTCATTGCAGTTTTCAAGGAGAGTTATAAGAATTTTGCGAGTCTTTGAGAATTAAATTTAATTCAATGAACAAAATGAGTTTAGTAAGAGCGTACTTTCACTGATGATATGCGTGGAGATTATTCGAGTTCCATATCCGAGGAATAGATTTTCATCCAACTCTTGGAGCTTGTAGGTGCCGGGTCTGATTACTTCCGTCACTTGGTAGGGCCCTTCCCAATTCGGGGATAATTTTCCTTGCTCCAGTGGCTTCGAGACATCCGCCTTTCGAAGCACCAGATCGCCGGGGAGGAAAAACTTTCCTCGGACTCTGGTGGAATGATAGCGAGCTACTCTTTGTTGGTAGGCGGCCATCCGGATTTGGGCTTTCTCCCTGACTTCTATCAAGTCAAGATTAGTTCGGAGCTTTTCGTCGTTGGATTTTTCTGAATAGCCTTCCACACGAGGGGAGGGGAGTCCGACTTCCACAGGAATGACGGCTTCTGTACCAAAAGCCATCTTGAACGGGGTTTGCCCTGTGGGTACTCTTTCAGTAGTTCGGTATGCCCACAACACATGGTGGAGTTCCTCGGCCCATCTGCCTCGCGCCCGATTGAGCCGAGCTTTGAATCACTGCAGGAGAGTTCGGTTGGTTACCTCGGCTTCTCCATTAGCTTGAGGATGTCCGACCGATGTCAGGTGATGGAGAATGCCATGATCCTCGTAGAACTCTCGAAACTTAGGGTTGTCGAACTGTTTCCCATTGTCGGTGATGATAGTATGGGGAAGGCCGAAGCAGCAGATGATGGACTTCCACACGAAGACTTTAGCATGGGCTTCGGTTATCTGGGCGACTGCTTCGGCTTCAATCCACTTAGTGAAATAATCAATTGCAACAAATAAGAACTTCCTTTGCCCCGTTGCGAGGGGAAAAGGGCCAAGAATATCCATCCCCCACTTGGCGAAGGGCCAGGGGGATGATATGGAAATCAGGTGCGCCGAGGGGAGCCTCTAGACATTTGAATGCCTCTGGCATGAATCACAAGTTCGAACAAGGTCATCGACGTCTTTTTTGCATCGTCGGCCAATAATACCCTTGACGCAGCACTTTGTGGCATAGGGCCCGACCACCGAGGTGATTGCCACAGATGCCTTTGTGGACCTCCCAAAGAGCATAGTCAGCCTCTGTTGGTCGGAGGCATTTGAGCAGCGGCATTGTGAAGGACCGCTTGTACAGCCGGTCATCAATCAAAACATAATGAGATTGCATTTTCAACTTCCTTGCTTCCTTTCTATCATTGGGCAACAACCCTTGTTTGAGGTACTTGTGCAGGGGGTCCATTCAGGATGGTTCGGTGTCAATCTACATCATCTGATCAGCGTCGGCGATGTTGGGCTTCTCTAGGACCTCCAAGTGGAATTTTCACTCAAGATCCATTGACTCCATAGTTGCCAGGCGAACAGAAGGTCAGCGCGCGTGTTTTTAGTCCTTGGATCTGGACAATTTTAAATTCATCGAAACAGGAGGATAAATCGCACACCTTTTGGAGATACCGAATCATACTCGGCTCTCGAGCCTCAAATTCTTCTTGCACCTGGCCAGTCACCAACTGGGAGTCGGTGTAGGCAATCAGTTTTTTGACTTTAAGCTCGTGGGCGATTCGGAGTCCGGAGAGTAGGGCTTCATACTTTGCTTCATTGTTTGAAGCCAAGAAGGAGAAGCGGATGCCATATTCGAAAGTCGCACCCTTCGGATTGGTAAGGACCAGGTCGGCGCTAGAACCGCCCACGCTGGAGGATCCATCGACGTGAAGCAACCATAGGGCGCTGGGCTTTGGTTGTCCGAGGGTATCCGAAGCCGAGCCATCTTCGAGTATGGTGCATTCGAGGAGGAAATCCACTAAAACCTGGGCTTTAATGGCTGGGCAAGGCTGATATTGAATGTCATGCTCACTTAGCTCGACAGCCCATTTGGTCATTCTCCCCGATGCTTTCGAATGATGTATAATTGCCTTGAGGGGTTGGTCGGTCAGGACGATGACAGTATGTGCTTGGAAATATGGCCGCAACTTTCAGACCGATGTCACCAGGGCTAGGATCATCTTCTCGACTCGAGTATACCTCGTTTCAGCTTCCTTGAGTAGTTTGCTGACATAATAAACAGGTCTTTGGACTTTGTTTTCCTCTCTGACTAGCACCGAGCCAACAGTGTTTTTGGAAACAGTTAAATACAGGCTCAGTGTTTCCTCTGGTTTCGGGCTGCTGAGGAGAGGTGGTGAGCCGAGGTATTTTTTAAGGTCTTCAAAGGACTTATGGCAATCAGGGGTCCATTGGAAGTTTTTGGCCGACCGGAACACGTTGAAGAAGGGAAGGCATTTCTCGGCCGATCGGGCAATAAAGCGGTTGAGGGCTGCTACTCTCCCAGTGAGGCGTTGCACGTCCTTGACTGACCCAAGCGGGGCCATTTGTTGCAGGGCTTGGATCTTCTGAGGATTTGCCTCGATGCTTCGCTGAGAAACCATGAAGCCAAGGAATTTCTCGGAGTTGACCCTGAAGGCACATTTGGTGGGGTTGAGCTTCATCTGATACTTTCGAAGTATGACGAAGCTCTCCGCGAGATCCTTGACGTGCTGGGATACCTCATTACCTTTTACCAGCATGTCATCAACATACACCTCCATGTTCGACCGATTTGCTCCTTGAAGACTTTCTTGTCCAGCCTTTGGTAGGTAGCACCTGCATTTTTCAAACCAAAGGGCATGACTCAGTAGCAATAGATACCTCAGTCGGTGATGAAGGCGGTTTTCTCCTCGTCTTCGGGCGCCATTCGGATCTGGTTGTAGCCCGAATAGGCATCCGTAAAAGTCAGCATTTGATGGCCTGAAGTTGAATCCACGAGCTGGTCGATCCGCTGAAGGGGAAGCTATCTTTTGGGCAGGCCTTGTTGAGGTCAGTGAAGTCGATGCAGATCCTTCATTTGCCATTCGACTTTTTCACCATGACCACATTCGCCAGCCAGTCGGGGTAACTAACCTCCGGATAAATTTGGCTTTGATAAGTTTATCCACTTCTTCGATGGCTTTTTGGCGCTTGGGGGCGAAGCTCCTTTTCTTCTGCTTAATGGGCCTGAATGTCTCGTCCACGCTGAGGCGATGGATCAGGACGTCTGGGCTGATTCCGGGCATATCCGTGCAAACCAGGCGAAGACGTCAGCATTCCTCCGAAGGAATTCAATTAATTCTTGCCGAAGCTTTCCTTCCAGCTGTGACCCGATCTTTATGGTTTGGTCGGGCCGAGTCTCGTCAAGTGGTACCTCCAGTTTTTTGGCTGGCTCTCCTCGTTGCTCGGCGAGATCTTCCCGAGCTTCCAGCTTGTCCACCTCGGGCTTTTTGGACTGAAGGTCGGCGAAAAAGCAATGCCGAGCTATGATCTGACTTCCTCGAACAACCCCCACTCCCCATTCGGTGGGAAACTTCATGGCGAGATGTGGAATGAAAATGATGGCTTTGAGAGATATTTGCCCCGGTCTACCGAGGATGGCATTATAAGGAGACCTAAGCTTGGTCACGAGGAAATCCATGAGCACGGTAGCCACGCGGGGCCAGGTGCCGGCTCGAACTGACAGAGTGATGACTCCTTCAAGGATTATGGAGTCACCTATGAAGCCTACTAGGGTGGACTCCACCGGTCGGAGGCTTTCTACCTGTAAGTTTAATCTCACAAAGGCATCGAAATACAGAACATTAACAGAGCTTCCACTATCAATCAAGATACGGTGTACATCATAATTGTTCATGTTCAAAGATACAACTAAGGTATCATCATGGGGGTACTGTACCTCCCGAAGGTCTTCATCAGAGAATGTGAGCTCATCAACTCGAGCTTTCTTTGGCGAGTTTTCCTCGCTTGACCAAGAAGATGGGGAGCTGGCTGCCGCTATATCACATTGACATTGCCAATGACCAGGGGATTTGGTGGAGGAAGCTGGCGAGGCTCGGGCTGGCGATTCTCCTCATTGTTCGGCTCAGGAGGCCCTCTGAACCGGTCCAGTCTGCCTCGCCGGATTAATCACTCGATCTCGTTCTTGAGTTGCCAGGAGTCTTTGGTATCGTGCCCATAATCCCGATGGAAGCGGCAATACTTGGTCGGATCCCTTCGAGTCGCATTGTCTTGGAGAAGGGGAGGCCGAGGAATTTGCCGCTCGATCTCCATTAAGATCTGTGCTCTTGGCGCTATGAGGGGAGTGTAACGGTAGAACCTTCGGGCCGGACTCCGGGTTCGGTCTCAAGGCAGCGGCGGAGGAGCTTTGTGATGGCGAGGCGGGCTAGCATGGCGGTGGGCTCGTTGCTTGTCCGAGCCCTTTGCCTCCTTCAGCTGCTCAGCCCGAGCTGATCTTGATTCTTCAACCTTGGCGTACTTGTCCGCCAGGGACATCATGTTCGAAAGGCTCTTCGGGTAGTTAACCTCCAGAGCCAGGTAGAAGTCTCCTTCCTTCGATACTCCGGCTAGGGCGGACATGGCCACCTCATGGTTGAGATGGTCGACTTCTAAGAGGGGTCGTGTTGAAGTGGCCGAGGTAATTCTTCAGCAATTCCCTCTCTCTGCTTGACCTCAGAGAGGGAATCAGATCTCCATCGCTGGCGACGGTTGCTGATGAACTGACTGATGATCAAACAACTCAGTTCGTTAAAGGAATCAATGGAACCTGGCTTCAGGGTGTTGAACCAGGTTCGGATGGACCCCCTTAGAGTGGAGGGGAAGGCTCGACACAAGATCGCATTCAATGCTCGTGGAACATCATGATGGATTTGAAGCTGCTCAGATGATCGTCGGGTTCGGTAGATCCATGGTACGGCTCGATGGTAGGGAGCTTGACATGAGGGGGAATCACTTCGCTCATGATCCTCTCGAAGAAGAGGATGCCCTGCTCTGCTTTCGGCTGGAACGGAGGGGCTTGTCTGACGGCGTCTAACTCCTGACGCCATTCTCGATGCATCTCCTACATCTGCTGCCTAATCCCTTCATTCGGAGTGGTAGGAGGGATCGGGCGATGGGAAGACGGAGGCAGTGCCGAGTCCTGGAAAGACACCGGGGAGGGGGAACGAACCCGCCTAGATCTGAGCGGGCTCTTCCCTCAGCTCGCTGCGGTGCTAGCTTCGCTTTTGCGGGCTGGTAATGATAATCCGCTGCTTCCGGCGGATTGGAGGAAGAAATCGCCGGCGGAGCAGGAGCAGCGGCCTTTTCATGAAGCTGAGGAGCAGGGACGGCAGAGCCAGGGATTGCCTGGAGCCCCTGGACCAACTGGGTCAGTGCTTGAACCTGCTGGAATAGCGCGGCGAACTGGTCCAGCATTACCACTGTTGCCGGTGGCGAAGGGGTTTCAGCTGGCGGTGGCGGTGGAAGTACCGCACCGCTAATCGGATCAGGAATTTGAGAGGCGGCCTGATCTTGAGCTTCAGATATAGCTCTTTTCTGATTGGCCATTAGAGGATGCTTCTTCTGGTTCTTTGAGTCTTGTCTCCTGGATTACAAGTTTATGGGACTTGAGGCCCTTCCTTTAGCGCCAATCTGTTGCCGCAGAAATCCATTCTACGACTCGAGTGCACTTCTGGCTCCTGATCCGGACGCCAGTCTCGTCGCCTCGGGGTGGAACCTGCAAAACAGTCCGCGCGCAGACGATGCTGCGGGGGTTGCCCTCTGTGGAGGACCCTCCGATGCCCAAGTCAGTGGAGATTCACAACAAGCAGATGTGAGGAGAAGACTCACGGAAGAGCTCCCTTAGATGTGTGTTCTCTCTCAAGAGTGTGTGTAGTTGCGTACCAGAAGGATTAGAGGTTAGCAGTATTTATAGGGGATCACCTGATTCTTTGGGCATGTCGCGAGGGAAGGTCTGAAAGCCGTTAGGATTCGGAACGAATTCGAATCAAGTTTGTTATGAGGTCAGTAGGGTCCGTATTTTGTCAGTTAGAGGATCGACGGCTGGGAGAACTGGTTGATGCCTTGAGATTCAGTGATTACATAGGTTCTAGGCCACTCTTGTAGGTCCTAGGCCACTTATGGGTATGATTCCCCGCTTGGAATCTTATTCAGTTATATGAATTCAAATTCTCCCGTGTCGGATTCCGCAGAGGTATTCGAATGCCTCGGTCCGACCGAGGCAAAGGGGTTACTCGGGTTACCGAGGTATAGACGGCTTAGGTCGCCGAGGTGTAAGGATGGCTCCGAAGTCCGAGGCCGAGGCTGACAAGGGCCGAGGCCGTCCGAGGCTGAGGCCATCCGAGGCCGGGGCTGAGGGAGAAGTCCGAGCCGAGGACGTCCGAGGTCAGGGCCGTTCGAGGCTGAGGCCGTACAAGGCCGAGGCCGAAGCCCGAGGCCGGGGCTGAAGAGGAAAGCTCCGGGGCCGAGGAGGAAAGCTCCGGGGCTAGGGCCGAGGAGGAAGCTCGAGGCCGGGGCCGAGGGGGAAAGCTCGAGGCCGGGGCTGAGGGGGAAAGCTCGAGGCCAGGGCCGAGGAGAAAGCTCGAGGCTAGGACGAGGTGTTTATGGCCGAGCAGGATGATGCCGGGGCGAGGCCAACTTAGAAGATGCCAGGGCTAGGCCGACTTACATGATGCCGGGGCGAGGCCGACACCGAGTGACGAGGCCGAGGGGAACAGGTCCGAGGCTGAACAGAAGCTGGCTCCATGCAGAGGAGAGAGAAGAGGTGATGGACGGGGGGAAAGATGAGTTGCCAAGTCCGGATGTTGTCATTGTGGCCCATGGGATGGCTCGGATTATCGAGGTATGAGAATGGCTCGGGCTACCGAGGTATGGATGGCTCGGGTTGTCGGGACGACCTGAGGCCGCTGAGGGCGATCGGGCTTCGCTGCTTAGTGGGTCTGACAGCTGAGCGACAGGACGTTAGAATTGGACTAGACCCAATTGTCGATGTGTGCGGTCATCGATGCAATGACAATTTTATCCCTCATCAGTTCTCAATTCCAAGGATTGGTTCTAGGGTTCTAACTCAAGAACTGGCCATGAATTTTTTTTTACAAATAAAGTACTTCGAAGAATGAAATGAGAAACCTTAGGTATACCTTATAACTCATCTATTTAGTGTTAGATCGATCAACAAATATTATATACATCCTTTTTTTTAACACAACTAAGGAAAAATAGCCATTACATATTAGTTAAATGTCAAATAATTAAAATGTAAGAATTAAAATGCCATAACCATTTTTCCCAAACCCTAGGCATCGCTTGCTTGGTGCCCATGCTCTTGCCGCTTTCAAGCATTGACCTTCCTCTTCCTTACTCGACATCAATTCTTTCAACCAAAATGCCTAAAAGATTGATAGGCTTTGAACTATCATTTTTTTTAAAAGAAAAATAATATATTTCTTTTAGGCCTTTAATATGTGAGAATAATTGATTAAAAAATGATGGGAATGAAAAGAGAGGAAAAGTGAAAAATCAAATAATATTTGTTAATATTGTAAGTTTTTGAAGCATTTTTATGATGGCTCAGTCTCTCACCTAACTTCTATAACTAAGAAAAGAACCTTTAGTATATTAAAAAGGGCAAAGAAAGTAAAAAAATTTCGAGCTAATGCCAAAAGAAAAGAAAAGAAAAGAAAATAGGTTCTGCCATGGCATTGATCCAAAATTGATCTGATATGATTGTGTTGATTCTAGGTTAGTTCTGAGATAATTGGTTTGGTTTTGGGTCCAAAATCCTATAACCGTTCTTAATTAGATTGGTTCTAGTTTGTGGCTTGGAATCGATCCAACTGAACCCATTCTTACCTTTAGGTATGATAGCAGTGGTGATGGATGGTGGTTGTATGTTGGTGGTGAAGGTGGTGGATGTTGAAGGTGATGGTGATAGTGACGGTGGTGGTGAGTGGTAAAGGTTTGGTGAAGGTAGTGGTGGTGAAGGATGGTGGTTGTGATAGAGATAAGGTAGTTATAGCAGAGGGTGGTGGAGGTATCATGGTGTTCATGGCAGTAAGTTGTGGAAGTAGGTTAATAAGTGATGTAGATATGGTGGTGGTGGTAGATGATGGAGGTATTATGTGGGGTGGTGGAGATATGGTGGGACTAGGTGGGTGATGAGTATGGTAGAGATATGATAGAGTGGTTATGGTGATGGCCATGGCATTGGTGGTGGTGGGTGGGTGGGTGATGGTGGTATGGTGGTGGTGGTTGTGGCGATGGTGAAGGGTGGTTGATGATAGAGGTGGTGATAGGTGATGAAAAATATAGGAAAATACTGCTTCATTTTGAAAGAAAAAATGATGAAAATTAATTTAAGGATGCTTTCCAGAGTTGGTGTATATTTGGAAAGCTAGAAAGTTATGTTTTCTAGTTTTCTATTTGGAAAAATATTAGATTTGAACATAAAATTTTATTTTTTGTTCTTTATGAATTTTGTTTTTCTAGAAAACATTCCTAGTTTTTCACAACTGAACAGGCCCTGAGCTTTCTAAATAATGGTAACCACTTGAGACCTGGGTGCAATTTCGATCCAGGTAAAATCTAACTTGGATCCAATCCAACCTAAATCTGATCTACCTGACTCAATGCCAACTTGATGCTACTTGAAGTTGATGCAACCTAGTTCTTGGATAGGTAGGGCATGTATTCAAATATAGACTTGATGCTGGTGGTAGGAGGCATAGAAAGGAGGAATGTAGCATTGGGCTTGGTTAACTTATTTCATAGAAAAGTCTTAGTACACCGCCCTTGGCGTGCGGGCGAATCACCGCGTCCGGTGCAGGCCATGCTGCACCGCGGTGGTGTACCAAGACTTTTCCCTTATTTCATATGGAAGAAAGATTGGTAAGCCCAATTCACTTAATGCCTGCAAAAGAATTCATTAAATACCTGTACCAAGGTTTGAAATGTGACCTAATCATGCTATATATTGCCCTATACTACATAAGTAGATATTGGAGCATCCTGTGATACATATCATAATGATACAGAGCAAGTATACCTCTATATAGGACCAGAATTGGCCCGAGTTAGGCTATACTCCTACTTAACTTTGCGTTGAAATTTTTTTTGTTTTCAACCATGCTTCGGCCCTTTTTCTTTCCCAAAACCTGACTTGAGCTTGGGCTTGGGCTTGGGCTTGGACTTGGCTTGAAACTCAATTAAGCTGACCCAAATTAGCCCATTTGGTCCGAAAGACTAGGCCAAAAAAAATGGTACAATCCCATGTCTTCTCGGTTGTTTCTTCCGTTGCCAACTTCTCTGGCAAGCTAAATCTGTCATCTATAGTGCTCCCATTGTTCATCGATACATTAGATCTATCATTGTAATGAGAGGCAACGATAGGTTGGCCTTCATAATCCCTTCACCTACATTGCCACCATGTCCTCCCTCCTTCCCCTATCCTCTCCATTATTATTTGCGAGGACCTCTTCCTGACCTATTCTCACCTCAGAGGGGTCTTTCTTTATGATGGCTTCTCATTATCCTTCAACAATGGAGATGGATTAAGCTGCCAAGTATGGTGGAAACTCAAAAGTACTTGAGCAATAGTGAGGATGACCTCCATGATGTGATGGTGCCCATCCTCATGGTCATGAGCTTCATCTATGGGAGCTTCGGGTAACCCTAGAGAGAGCAGGAAGGGTTAGCCCTCTTGATATATGGGAGCTTAGAGAAAACCATAGTGGCGGGACTTGAACATGGTTCTTGTTGTCAAATACAACATGTTGAGGGTAAAGGTGATGATAGCCAATCATGGCATACTTGATGTAGGCCATGGGAAGGCTAGAGATCTAGTTGAGGAAACCCTAGTTTGCCTTTTGTCTAGATTTTTTTTTTTTTTGGGGGGGGGGGGGGGGGGAGAGAGAGAGAGAGAGAGAGAGAGTGTGAGAGAGAATGGAGAAGCAAAATGAAACTTGGCTTGATCTTCAAGCTTGGTCTAGGCTTTGACTTTATGTCAGGTTTGGGTCTAGGCCAAGCATTGATAAAGCTAGCCTGAAATTCCTTTGGACCTTATTTTTAGGCCCTAACTTATCCCAAACTATCTAAGGCCTAGCCAATGGTCTGATCCGAAGCCAACTTGGCACATGTCTTAAATTGGCTTGGGCTCATAATGCAGCGGGAGTTCACCATATCTTTCAATAGTCTAAATTGAGGATACCAATTCCTAGAAAGAAGACTCGCTAAGGAAACCCATATGAAAGAAGATTATCAAAGAAAAAAATATGATGGAGCATCATGGAAGCATAAAAAGAAAGTATGGTTGCATTGCAAGCTATATCTGAATGAACTTAAAGGGTGATTTTATAAGATTCATGTAACTTACAACGATGGGATAGATCATGTTTTGAAAGACTATCATATTTATACAGTCATTTCTTGAGAATAAAGGTCACATTTAGTCCAAGCTTTAATTCATTAGGAGTCGAATTCTTTAAGCCGGGGAGAATTGATGCAGCATAAGAATACAAAAATAAAGAGTTTTGGCTTTGTAAGAAAACTTTATTTGTCAGGGTCGGTTTTGCTTTATAAATAAGCTCCTAGCGTGAATGATTTGAGTAATAAAATTCTAAAAGTTTATTCCTTTTTTTGGCTTGTAGTTGTTCCTAATTTGAGTGGTGCAAGGCCACAACTTTCTTCAGGATGGTCAAAGATGCTAAATCGAAGACTCTCAAGGAGTTAGTGTTAGATCAGTAGTTATCCTCTTTTTGTTCGCTTGCATCAGATTTAATGTTAAGGTCAGATTTGCCTGCATTAGCTCACTTCTAGCCGTACCCTTATAACTTGCTATTTTAGACCATGCCTTGAAGTTAAATTATAAAATATGAGATGTGAAGGATTAGGACGTCCCCGTTAAGAGACGCATTGCATAAGCCTCTGGATGTTTCGAAAAATAGGCAAGGGGCGCCGTACTAGCGCTCTGGTACGGTGATAAGTGAGCAAGGATTCCTGCACTATGGATGAGTGTGGATAAAGAAGTTAGTCCATGATAGTCAGCTTAGAGTAGCAACATGGAACATAGGAACACTAACAGGTAGAACTATGGAGATAGTGGACACTATGATTAGAAGAAAAGTAAATATAAGACTAAATGGGTAGGTAAAAGATCTAGAGAAATATAGAATACAGCATATAAATTATATTACACTGAAAAATATAAATATAGAAATGGAGTAGGAATAATTATAGACAAGAATTTTAAGGAATATGTTGTTAAGGTAACTAGAAAAGGAGATCGGATTATATCATTAAAATTTATAATTGAGAATAATATAATTAACATAATTAGTTCATATACGCACAAGTAGGATTAGACTAACAAACTAAGACACAATTTTGGGAAGACATAGATGAAGTAATGCAAAAAATACCATAAGAAAATATAGATTTGGGAGAAGATTTTAATGGACATGTAGTAAATAGAGGGATGGATATGAAATGGTACATGAAGGATATTAATTTGGAGATAGGAATGAAGCCGACGTGAACTTATTAGATTTTGCAGTGGTGTATGATCTAATAATAGCAAATACTTGTTTCAAAAAGAGAGATGAACATTTAATAATATTTAAAGGTGGATTTAATAAAAGTCAAATAGACTTTTTCTTAACTAGGAAGATAGATAAAATAACATGCAAAAACTATAAAGTTATTTCAAGAGAAAGTTTAACCTCATAACATAGGATAATGGTAACAAATATATGGTTAAAAATAAAATCTAAAGTAAAACGTAAAACTATTAATTCAAAAATTAAATGGTGAAATTTGAAAGGAAAAAAACTAGAATTATTTAAAGAAAAGTTAGTAAGAGTAATAACTATGAATATAGATAGTGATCCCAACTTAATGTAAAAAAAAGCAACTAAATGCATAAAAAAAATAGCAAAAGAAGTTATAGGAGAATGAAAAGGAGTAGGACTAGTAGGAAAGAAAACTTGATGGTGGAACGAGGAAGTTCAAGCTGCCATCAAGCTTAAAAGGACAACTATAAAATTAGGTAAGAGGCTAGGGATGAAGAAAGTTTTTAAAAGTATAGGATGCAAAGAAAGAAGCCAAAAAAACAGTAAATAATGCCAAACTTAAAGCTTATGATGATTTATATAATTGATTAGATACGAAAGAAGGTGAAAAGACTATATAAATTAGCAAAACTAAGAGAAAAGAAAACAAAAGATCTTTGATTATATTAAATGTATTAAGGATGAAGATGAAAGAGTCTTAGTAAAAGAAGAAGAGATAAAAGAACGATGAAAAAATTATTTTAAAAAATTGTTAAATAAAAATAATTTGGTAAATTTAAGGGTAGAAGGATGTGATAACCTAGGAGTAACAAATGAGCATATATTTTTTCATAGATTTAGCATACTTGAGGTTAAAAAGGCTTTAAGTAAAATAAAAAATGCAAAGGCGTTAAGATCATATGCGATCCTATTGAGGTTTGGAAAGGTCTAGGAGAAATTGGAGTCATTTGATTAACCAATTTATTTAACAGGATTGTAGCAACTAAAAGAATGCCGGATGATTGGAGAAAAATCATATTAATATCCGTATACAAAAATAAAGGAGATATTCAAAACTGTGCAAATTATAGAGGGATTAAGCTAATGAGTCATACAATGAAATTATGGGAGAGAGTAATAGAAAATCGATTAAGAGCTGAAAGTTTGGTATCAAATAATCAATTTGGATTTATGCCTGAAAGATCGACCATGGAAGCTATTTATTTATTAAGAAGATTGATGGAGAGATATAGAGAAAAGAAAAGTCCTTCATATGGTCTTTATTGATTTAGAGAAAGCATATGATAGAGTACCTAGAGAAATAATATGGTGGGTTTTAGAGAAAAAAGGAGTTACCAAAGATACATAGAATTGATAAAAGATATGTATAATAGAGCAATAACTATTGTTAAAACAACAATAGGAGAAACTAGTGAGTTTTCAATTACTGTAGGTTTATATCAAGGATCTGCCTTAAGTCCGTATCTTTTTGTATTAGTTATGGATGAATTAATCAAATATATTCAAAATGATATCCATGGTGTATGTTATTTGCAGATGATATAGTGTTGATTGATGAAATTAAATTTGAAGTAAATGCTAAGCTAAAGATTTGAAGAGAGGCTTTAGAATCTAAAGGTTTTAAGATTAGTAGAACTAAAATTGAATGCATAAAATGTAATTTTAGTGGAGTAGAAATAAATGAAGAAATAGTGAAGATTGCAAGCCAAGAGATAGCAAGAAGTAAAAAATTTAGGTATTTGGGATCAATTATCAAGCAAGAATGTGAAATAGGTGTAGATGCGATAGAGATAGGATGGATTAAGTAGAGAAATGCTTCGGGAGTATTGTATGATCGGTGCATCCCATTAAAATTAAAAGAAAAATTCTATAAAACTGCTATTAGGCCTGCTATGTTATATGGAACAGAGTGTTGGACAATATTGAAATAATATGTGAATAAATTAAGTGTAACAGAAATGTATATGTTAAGATGGATATGTGGTAAAACTTTAAAAGATAGAATTAGAAATAAACATATAAAAGAAATGATTGGAGTAGCCCCAATTGAAGATAAAATGAGAAAAAATCGATTATGGTGCTTTGGACATATACAATGTAGACCTTTAGATGCTCCAGTTAGAAAAAGTGATCTTTTAACAATTCATGGTAAGGATAGAGGTAGAGATAGACTTAAACTAACATGGGCAGAAATAATTAAAAAAATATAACTATTTGTAATTTGAATGTTGACTTGGTCCTGAATAGAGCAGAGTGGAGGAAGCAGATTCATGTAGCCGACCCCATGTAGTTGGGAAAAGGCTTATAGATGAGTTGAGTTGAGTTGAGTCATTAGACACAAACCTAGATGCAAAATGATGTGTTTTTCTTTGGTTTGATGCCTAACATGTTGATTTACCTTTGCATATAATTTTGGGCCAAATTCAAGTTTGCAGCTCTCTTTGTCATCTCCGGTCTTAAATTTCCTTATGCCTATTTTCCTTTATTTCTTTCTTTCTTTTCCCATTTTAGGCTCCAAGGATCATTTTTAAAGACTTTAAAAATTAGTAAAACTTTATACAGGCGAATTCCTGGCAAGCCTTTGTAAGATAATGGCATTGAGTTGAGTACTGTGCAACCACTTTGTATAAAAATGCCAATGGTTAGGTCTGTCCTTTTTTCCCTTCCCAAGATCTTGGATTGTTGGGAATATCATTACCTTTCTTTAGAGTGTGAGTTTTGGTGCAATAGCAAGTCTGCTTTATTGAGACTTGGGTATCATGGGTTTGAAATATAGAAATAACCTGTCCATGGATGGTGTTATGACTGAATACATTTGACCCTGAATACATTTGACCCTTCCCAAACCCTACAATGGTGAGAACTTCGTGCTCTGAGCTGCGTTTTTTTTTTTTTGAAGACCAGTAAAAAATTTCATTAATGTCCAAGTAATGACCATTTAGAAACCTCCTAGCAATAATACATGCTTAGATGCAAAAGATATTAAAGATGATTTCTTTTTAATTCAATAAAAGTGAGGAGTTAAAGAACACAGCTTTTGAGGGGTTTGAGGTGATCCTAGTGCTGCTTTGCTGCTTTTGAAGAGACATCCTTACATATTTCATAATTATTTTACTTAATATTCAAGCTAAACCTTCATCATTATAAATCACCAAGGATCCATAGATAGAGATGACATTTATTTAACTTATTGACTTAAAAGTTGACTAACTAAATCAAATTTAGTCTGATCTAAAATAATAACTTTTAGTTTGTTGAATATTAAGTTGACTGTCAACTTAGTCTTGAATAGAGCAGAGGCGAGGAAGCAGATTCATGTAGCCGACCCTATGTAGTTGGGAAAAGGCTTAGATGAGTTGAGTTGAGTTGAGTTGTTGAATATTCTTAATGTGTTCTGCTTGAGAAAACTTTGTTCTCAAGGTTTCAGATTGAGGTCATTTATTTTCGTTTGCCTCTTCTTGTTGTTGTTGATGCTTTCATTGTATCATAGGCGATTTTCGAAACTTTACATGTAAACTTGAATTAACATCTAGTTGATATGAACTAGAATTGGCAAGAACCAATCATAGCTGAAAACTCGGCATGAACTGACCCTAATTAGGTTGGGTTTGTATTAGGGTTTTCCTAGTATGGGTCAATTAGAAGTCAGGTTTTTTGGCTTAGAATTTGAATGGGTTGGTATGGGTCAAAGTTTCAACTTGACTAGAGCTCTATTTGGGTCACAACGGCTTAGGTTGGATTAATCATGACCTTGGATAAGGATGTTGTGAGTCGTTGATATCTTCACATTTGGTACTAGCTGTTTAGTTCATCTTGAAAACAAATCATTTGGAGTTTGGAGTTCTAAAGGTGGGCTAAGCAAATATAGATTGGGTTGGTCAAGGATTGAGCCTTGAAAATTAAAGTTGTCATGGGTTTATTGGGTTAGGGGGTTCAACCCCTGGGAAATCCTTTCTATTCCTCTTTAGGGACTCATTCATTGGTCTTAGTTCTATATCCTCAGTCAACCTCTATGCTCGTAGATCTATATATATAGTGATGGAAATTATTTAAGATGAAATTAAAATTTAAATTTTAGCCTAAGCTTATTTAGTCTGATTAAAATAAATGAATTTCTTACTTAAACTCTCTTGTATGCATATAAGGAAGGTTCTTAACACTTGCTATATTTGCTCACTTTAGTGTTTAAATATTAAAATGTCGAGAATGCTGGTGATATATGCCTGAACAGCTAAGGGATTTGATGTGAATTAATTTTATTTTTTAAAAGCTTAATGTGTTAAGCCCTTTTTACCATGGAGGAAAGGAATTATCGCACTGGTGGAATTGTCATTGGTTGAGATTAATCAGAATAAATGTGAGTGTAAATAGAAACAAATGTCTTTGGGGCAAAAAATGGAAGAGCACATATGTAACAAGAAATGGTACACTATAAAGGAGCTTGAAATGAGATGTTAGAGGACGAGTCTATTAAAAATAGTAGTTATGATAAAACACACTCCATTTCAGAATTGGTTCTTTAGTCAATTTTTAATGTCCCCAAAACAAAACAACTTCAGAATGCCACATAAAACAAAGCATATGGGGATCAGTTTTTCACTCAGTGTAGAAGCTAGGACTTGGCTGAACAATCTCAACTCAACTCATCTAAGCCTTTTCCCAACTACTTGGCTGAACAATTCAAGATGATAATTGTAAATGACCTCTTTTCGTCTCAAGCTCTATTGGAGATTACCTGACTTGATTACTAAAACTGTGAATATAAGGCTGTTGAGCATTTCTTTCGTCCAACTTGTAATATCCAAGGCATACCATGGTTTTGCCTTTTTCTAGCTCAGTTTTGCTAGTTAGAATATGAGATCTGTCCATGTACTTTCTTGTCTTTTTAATAATATAGTAACATTATTTTTGTTCAATTTTACAGCTTTAAAATATTCGACTGCAGTCCCAGTAATATTTCTTTCAGCCCTCAAGTATCATGTCTTCCCTGACAACTGGACCAATTTTTATCGTCCTCTTTGGCTTCTTTCTGGTGTTATAAATTCATTGTATTCATTCTATTGGGATATTGCTCGTGATTGGGATTTGAGGTACGTAAAAGATTTTTCTTCCCCTTATTTTTCATCTCACCATTATTTATTTATTTATTTTCAGTCACTCAGTCACAGTTTCTTGTATGTTATATGCCTCTATGGTTGCAGTGTTTTTACAAGAATTTTCAAATTTAAAAGTCCACATCTTTGCACAAACCTTCTATATGGGCGGATATGGGTACAATTTGCTTCTCACTAAAATTTTCCACTTGTTTGTTATCTTGTAGTTTTTTGATGGTAAAATGATGTTCATGGAATTGCAGGTGTTCTATTGGGTAATAGGAAGCAACTTAATTCTTCGATGTACATGGACCTACAAACTCTCAGCTCATCTTCGGCATAACTACCTGACTGTCTTCACAATAACTGCCCTGGAGATATTGAGGCGGTTTCAGTGGATTTTCTTTCGTGTAGAGAATGAGTGGAATAAGATGATTGCCAAGCAAAGTATTGAACTCTCTGCGCAGGATATCCCAGAGGAGGAGGACAGATTACTCGGTCCAGCAAGCCACAGCGTGTAAAGCAAGGCGGTTTCAAATCCCTTATACCCATTGATCTTTATTTTTTATTTTTAAAAAGATCTTGTGGTCCTGCCTTAAAATCTCTTTTCTTTTGACTGGAGAATGTACAGGTCCATCCTTATGAGGTAAATGGCCTCCGGTGACGTCTTAGGAGATTACTATTCTTTTACCATAGCATATAAGTTGGTCCGACGTTAGGGGGTTAAATTGCATCTTCTTAATAAGGTCTATTGATCCCAGATTTTTTTGTTGACTAATATCCCAGTGAGGCACCTGTCATCGTTGCGTCTTCTTGGACTTCCTCTCTTCTTCCCCTATTTTAACTGTGAAATTCCCACAGGCGGCACGCAGAGAATCTGAAGAGTTTGGATCTAGTCAGTGATTTATATTATTTGATTTGTTTTGCACATGGATCTATCTTAGCCATCCCAATAATATTTTTCGGTGGCCAATTAGGCAACGGCCGGTTAGCGGTCTATACCGGTGGGTAAACATTTATTCGTTTATATAAAAAAATTATTTTATTAAATTTATAATTTATTAAAAATTTAAAAATATTAATAGAAAAAAAATGTGGTAGAGCTTTTGGAAAGAAGGAAGAGCAAGAGACACATGAAAGAAGGAAAGCAAGGGTTAGAAAGAAAAATTTCAAATGTTTTATTATATATATTTTTTATTTATTTTAAATTTTAAATTTTTATATATTAATAATTTAAATATTTATATTAAAGTTAACAGAAATGGAGTGGAGAATATCATTTCGGGCAGTTTATTCGTTTAGCCACGAGAAATTTTTGTTATCCGTTAAGTCATTTAGATTGAAAATTTTTTGATCCGCTAAAATGGTACTGATCGGATAAACAACAAAATGAAAAAAATTGTCATCCCTAAGGCCAACCGGAAGATCACAAATTGGTAGCACATGGTCATCGATTTCAGTTGTGCACTAAAATATTGAACTGATAAGCTATTGAAGCATTCACAATTGCACAGAAATGTGGTAGAAGACCGATAGCATGTAGAGGTGGGCATTGGGCCGTGCCAGGCACGGCCCAGGCCTATCGTGCCTAAAATATTGTCGTGCCATGCCTGGTACGGCCCATTAACAAATGGTCATGCCAGACATGGCACATTAAAAAAATTCAAATTTGGCATGGTCCATTAGGGCCGTGTCCAGCACGGCCCAGGGCCGTGCCATGGCACGGCCGCGCTGGTGCCTAGGCACCAGTGCGCCTAGCCTAGGCACCAGCTGGGCAATTTCAGCCGTTTTTAATGGCTATATCCGTTTTTAACGGCTATATAGCCGTTAAAGGCTGTTGGGAGGGGTTTAGACCATTTTACCCCTCCCAACAGTCATATAACGGCTATATCAAAGGGTAGTTTTGAAAAAAATTAGAAATTCTATAAATAGATGAACTCTCCCTCATTCTTACCACACCTAACCAACTCCTCTATTATACTATTTTCTCTTCCAGCAAGTGCTCTAGTAGATTAGCAATTTAATTTTTAGTTTGCAAGTATTCTTACAAGTGGCAAGTGCTCAAGCAAGTAGTCAAGTGCTATAAGATCAATTCTTGTTGAGAGGCGAGAGCGCAAGAGGAAGCTCACAAATCTCGCTCCATGCCTCCACTTCTGATCTTTTCTCAATTCCTTTTTATGGGTTAGTTTTTATTTTTTTGCATTTATTAATTAAAACTTTAGATATGGCATCATTTAACGAAAGTAATTTTAACATGCACGCTATTTCTGAGGGTGAGGAAACTAATCCCGAAGGACCCCAACCCCAATCTCAACTCTAAGTTCCATCTAGAGCTAGTGTCAGTGAGTATCAACCTCTTCTCGTAAGAGGACTAGTAATGTTTGGATTGATTTCGATAGAATTATGGTTGATGGAGTCTATAAAGCAAAATGTAAAAAATGTGCAAAACTTTACAGTTGTTCTAGTATTGGGGGAACATGACATCTAAGAAGACATCAAGAGAGTCATAGGATGCATAATTCCAGTCAGCAAGGACTCCTTAATATACAAGAGGGATTACTTGTAGGCAATTTTGCATATAACCATGAAAATCAAAGAAATTTGCTGTTAAGATGGATAGTTCAAGATGAATTACCTTTTAGTTTATTTGAATCTTATAATTTTGAAAGATATGTTCAATTAGGCTTACAACCTGCTTATAAAAGAACTAGTAGGCGTACCTTTAGAAGAGTGGCTATGACAAACTTTTTAGCAATTAAACAAAGTTTAACTGAAAGCCTCTCAAATTTAAATGCTAGAATTTCTTTAACTTTGATATTTGGTCGGCATCTGTAGGTAGTAATTGTTTTATTTCTGTTACTGCTCATTATATTGATAATGATTGGCAATTAAATAAACGAATTATTGCTTTTTATGCTTTTGATTTTCTACATTATTTATCAAACTGCATGCTCATATAATATTAATAATAAAATAATGTCAATTACTTTTGATAATGCATCTAATAATAATTCTGCTATTGCATTATTAAACGACTCTTTGCATCCCATTTTAGATGGATAATTATTTCATATTAGATGTCATATCATATATTAAATCTTTGTGCTCAATTTGGCATGAACATAATTCAAGATGTTATTTCAAAAATTAGAAATGCAGTTTTTTTATTCATGCTTCAAGGTCAAGACTTCAAGAATTTAAACAATTATGTATAGATCATGGTAAACGTTTAAAAAAATTTAAACTTGATGTAATAACTCGTTGGAATAGTACCTATGCCATGATACATGATGCATATCCATATAAGAACTTATTAAGTGCTTATATTAATGAGCATGGATTAGGATTTACATTGACTGAAGCTGATTGGAATCAAGGTAAAATTTTAGAAGATTTTTTGGTTACTTTTTATGATGCTACAAATGTTCTTTCATGTATTTATTATCCAACTTCTTGTTCATTTTTACAAAAAAGCATTTTAAATTAGTGAAAAATTTAAAGAATATATATATCATGAAGTTTTAATGCCTATTATACATAATATGGAAACTAAATTGGAATTTTATTTACGAAACGATCTTCATTCTGCATATGATGAAGATCAAATAGAAAGTCTAGATGTATTAGCTTGGTGGAAGAGTATTAAAAATCAATATCCGGTTATGTCTGCCATTGCATGAGATGTGTTTAGCTGTGCCGATGTCTACAGTAGCATCGGAATCCGCTTTCAGTACAGGTCGACGTATTTTAGACGAAAAGAGAAGTAGGATGACTGGTGAGACAGTTGAGATGCTTATCTGCTTCAAAGACTAGTTGGATGCTGAGGCGAGGCTTCAAGATAAAGGTGGACATGACTTAACCAGCGAAGATGATAATGACACAAATACTACTGATGACTGATGAGTAAGTCATTTCTACTTTTATAATTGTATATTTTTATTTTTTAAATTGTTAAAAACTTAAAGTAAGTCATCTTTATTTTTTTTCTTTATATTTTTTTCTCCTTGCTTATTGTATTATGTTCTGGAGGTCAGGCCTAACCCCCCTCCCTTCTGTACCATTTTGATTTTAAATTAATAAACTGGTAGGGGTCTATGCCAAACCCTCCACCTGTAAGGTGGCTTTATATTAATAAAATTTCTTTATTCCTAATAATTTTTTAATTTATCAAAAAAATATTTTTTATAATTTTTTTTAATTTGAGCCGTGCATGGGCCAGGCCCCAGGTGGGCCGTGCCTGGCCACGGCCCACCTGGGCCAGCACGGCTCAGGCCCACCTAGGTCGTGCCAGGTGGGCCGTGCCGGCACGGCACGGCGGGCCATCTCAGGCCCGTCATGGGCTGTGCCGTGCTGGGCCAACAGAAAAAATTTTCTGCACCGGCACGGCCTGGTACTGTAGCAGTACGGGGCCGTGCTTGGCACGGCCCTTGTAGGCCTGGGCCCACCTCTAATAGCATGTAAGACTGGTTAGTCAATTAAAGTATTGTAAGACTCTGTAGGGGATTAAATTAAAGTTTAGCTTTGCCCTTTTAAGTTCGTGGGTTAGTGATGTTCTGAATGCACAACTGCTTCCTCTATTAGCCGAACCAAACCCGAGCTGGTTGATTAGGTTGACCCGCTTGTTCTGCCACCTAGAATAAGTCATATGTAAACCTGAAAATTATGGAAATCTGCCAATCCATTGCATGGGCAAATTTAATCGTTCCTGCCATTCACTTAAGCTATGTTTGAAATAGAAAATAAGAGAAATATTCCTTGGATATCTCCTATTATTTTTAAAAGCTATAACTACAAAGAATAAGTATGAAAAAAGTTAATCAGAGGGGATAACCCATGTTAATAGGGAATAAACCAACATGGGTTATCCCCTGAACTTATTCCCTAGGGAATGGAGGAATAGCTATTTTTTCCTAAACTTATCCCTTGAAGGCAAAACTATTATGAAAAGCTGATTATTTCTTCAGCTATCTTCTGGATAAACTCTATCCTATACACCTATCATAGTTATTTTTTTATCAAACACTACCTTACCCATTTAATAATTTTTTCCTGCTCAAGTCAATTAAAGTTTTTTATGAAAAAAACTAAGACTGGTTAGTTCTCATTTTAATTTCATTCTCCTTTTTTCCCTCTTTTCTGACCTTTAGGCCATGTTTGGATTAGCTGTTAGAGTACCTTTTAAGTGAGTGATAATCTCTAGATATCATTGTTATCACGTTGGAGTTTCCACCATTTTCTCTTTACCTCTTCACTTCACCAGCATTGTTGTTATGAGGGGAAAGGGAATGAAATTAAAGATGGGAATAAGCAAAGCAATATTGCTTGCAGCTGTTTCTTTGTCCACTACTCTCACTTTTGAGATCATTTCGGGGATTGAGGAGAACCCAAGAAGCTTCGACTCTTGAACCCTTTTCCATTACTATTATTGTATTACTATAGCTTGGTTTTTAACCAAAGTCCTCATCAAACCATCATACTGGTCATGAAAAAGCTTGTTGAGGAAGTGTGAGATCCATTCTTTTTGGGTCACAACCAAATTTCGGAACTCAGCTTGGTCCATTTATAATCAGCCTCGGTGTATTTGAATTAACGTATTAAAAAAAAGAGAATGGACTAGCAAAGAACTTCAGGAGTCATCGGTGATGATGGTCTTAGAGTTCCTCTTAGATTCAAAGATAGAGCAGATCAGGCTTCCAATCCTCATCTCTCTTTTATTAATCCCATTTGATGTGGATGACGTAGCCACGAGGGCAATTATACAAAATCAAAATCTTAAGGTGGCCCCGCCCAGGCATCTCCAAGTCGGCCAAGTCGGTCCCGACCTTCCCTGGTCGGCCCCGTTTGGCCTCGGCATCTCCAAGTCGACCAAGTCGGCCTCACCTTCCCTGGTCGGCCCCGCTCGGCCCCGGCATCTCCAAGTCAGCCAAGTCGGCTCCGACCTTCCCTGGTCGGCCTCGGCATCTCCGAGTCGGCCATGTCGGACCCTGGTCGGCTCGCTCGGCCCCGGCATCTTCGAGTCGGCCAAGTCGGCCCCGACCTTCCCTGGTCGGCCCCGCTCGGCCCCAACATCTCCGAGTCAGCCAAGTCGGCCCCGACCTTCCTTGGTCGGCCCCGCTCGGCCCCGGCATCTCCGAGTCGGCCAAGTCGGTCCCGACCTTCCCTGGTCGGCCCCGCTCCAGCATCTTCAGGTCGGCCGAGTCGGCCCTGCTCGGCCTCGGTGCCCTCCGGGGGGTCAAGGCTGTCTCAGATCGGCCCCAGAACAGTCCTGGCTGTTCGCGCTGCCGTCCTTCTGACCCGCGCCACCTGGCATCCCCAGGCCCAACTACCCACAGGTCACGCCACTAATAAGACTGGACCTAACTACCTATCAGCCCCACTGACTGATGGGACGTAGCTCACCAACCGCCGTTTTCCCCTCTCCGATGGGACAGGATCCACCAACCATCCCAAGTTCACGCAACCCCACAAACCCCGCGGACATTCCTTTCTTACGGAACTCCACGTGGTTGTGCAGGTGTCAACCCCCTATAAAAGGATAAGTCCACTCAGGAACAAGGTACGCAAACTCATATACTCTCTACCCTGATACTCAGAAAGGAACTCCCCTCTTTCTGAGGACTCATTTTTTCTTCCCAGAGCTCATCTAAGCTCTCCCTCAGCTGTGACCCCGGTTACTGACTTGAGCATCAGAGGGTCC
Source organism: Calamus simplicifolius (assembly GCA_900491605.1). Lineage (NCBI taxonomy): Eukaryota > Viridiplantae > Streptophyta > Magnoliopsida > Arecales > Arecaceae > Calamus > Calamus simplicifolius. The sequence goes on from UESW01002291.1 coordinate 129,791, forward strand.
CTACCGGAGCACCCCTCCGGTCTTGGGACTTTTTGTAGGCCATCCGATCAGGTGTGGGACCGTGAATTAGCTCTCTTCTCCCAGCGTTCAAGACCAGTGATCAGGCGTCATCAGACTAGCGTGCCAGGTAGGGGGAGGAAAGCAAAGAAGGCCCAAACCCTACAGTATACTTCTCTTTTCTCTCCCTCTCCCAACAATGGTGATGACACGAGCTCAGGATGCTTCATCAGTCACCCTGGGGGGCACCTTCCCCCAGCTAAGTAGCAGGAGACCAACCTCCATGCCGTTGATCCTCCCATTGCTTCCCCTCAATCGGAGGCGGCTGCTCCGATTGCGGAGCGGCAACTCTCACTCGGCAAGTTCAGACCCTCACCACCATGGTCCATGGACTTTAGTAGTAGCAGTCCATGGCCACCCAGCATCAGACCGCTCCCCCTACCAGTCAACAGTTTGCAAGGGGAGGTTCTCCTCAGTGAGAGGCCGGTCGTCGCCGGGCTTCTCCAAGGAAGCCTCGCCATGAGCCCCTCAAGCGGCTGCGATCTCTAGATTGTGGCCCGAGCAAGTTTCCTCCAGAGCCGCACCGCCAGGAGGAACCAAAACGGAAATTTCATCTTCCGTGTCCTTCTCCTTCTTCTTCATCTTCCTCTTCTTCATCCTCCGAGCCGTCTCGGAGGGCCCCGACAATCAACCGCCAGGCGGAGGAATGCCTAGACGAGTACAACCAGCGACTAGACAAGCTCGCCAGGAAGATCAACAATCAACCGGAGGAGGAATATGATACCCGTCCTCCTTACACTCGTCGGATACTGGAGGAGCCCGTCCCCTCTAGATTCTGATTATCCCAGATAGATCCGTACGATGGTACGACGGATCCTCTCGACCATCTCGAGAGCTACAAGGCCATGATGAAAGTTCAGGATGCGTCAAACGCGCTTCTCTGCAAGGCTTTCCCTGCTACTCTATGAAAGGCTGCTCATGCTTGGCACTCGCGCCTGTCCCCCCATAGCATCGACTCCTTTCAGGAGCTGGAAAAGGCCTTTCTGGTACATTTTGATGCTTGCCGGTGAATCCCAAGGGTCGCGGATAGCCTCTTCTCCGTGCGCCAGAAGGAGGGAGAGTCGCTGCGGGACTTTGTGTCCCGGTTCAAAACCGTCGCCCTTGAAGTCTACCATCTGGACGATGCGGTGGCAATGCTGGCGCTGAAGCGGGGACTCCTCCCATCCCGCTTCACCTTCTCTCTGGACAAGAAGCCCCTGGGTTTCTACTCCGACCTTCTCCTTCAAGCTCAGAAGTACATCCGCGCGGATGAGGCCGACCTCACCCACTGGAATCATCAAGGAGCTTCAGCCGCAAGCCTGCTCGCCCCGAGCCGAGCGTCCCCCCTCGCAACCGGCGGCCCGATCCGCCTCGCCGATCCAAAACAGGCGTCGAAGCCCCATCCCTGACAAGAGCAAGCTCATGCCTCTCCTCGTCCCTCGATCCCACATCCTGATGGAAATCGAGGGTGAGCATTATCTCCAGCGCCCTCCTCCTATGAAGAAAGGTCCTCCCCGTGACAAGAGCGGTTATTGCCGATTCCATCGAGACTATGGGCACGACACCGATAGCTGCTTCAGCTTGAAGCACACCATTGAGGAGCTCATCCAGAGGGGCTACCTTGGAAAATATGTCCAGAAGACGCCACAACTGCTGCCGGCACTCATGGGACCCCGCTTGCTCAGGCCGCTGTCGACAACACCCCCACGGAGCGGACAGTTGGAATGGTGTCTTGGGGAGCGGCTTCCTCATCCAAGCGGCCAAGAGGGGAGGACGCTCCGGGTAATGTAGTTCTCGGGGGGAACTGGTGAATTTTGAGAATGTAAACAATGAAGGCATCGTCGTCTCTATGACGATCGCCAAGCACCCTGTAAAAAGGATATTAGTTGATAGTGGCAGCTCAGCTGACATCCTCACTTATGACGCTTTTGTTCGGATGGGATTATCTCTAGACTCTCTTCAGCCTGTAGCAACCCCTTTGGTCAGATTCACCGGGGATTTAGTAAGGGTTGAGGGCGAGATATCTTTGCCTATGATAGCCGAACACCGCCATGCCAAAGCACAGTGATCATGAAGTTCTTGTTGTGTGGGTCCCCTTGGCATACAACGCCATTTTCGGCGCCCAGGCTTAAATTATTGGATGCAATTATCTCCACCCAATGCCTGCTGGTGCATTTCCCTACTAGCGGAGGTGTTGGGGAGATGAAAGGCGAGATCGGTTCAGTTCTGCCTGCTATCACACGGCATCAAGCCCCTTGGAGGCCGAGCTGGTCTCAGAAGCACCTGACCCCAGGGAGTCTAACAGGAGATGGGAGCCAGCCGAGCACCTCCTGACCTATCCCCTTGGGGACGATCCGTGCGTATCGGCGGACTCCTCCCCCGGAGGATCGTGATCGCCTCCTAACCTTCTTGCAGGCCAAATCAGACGTTTTCGCTTGGTCAGCGTCTGACATGCCCGGCATCCCTCCAGAAGTAATCACCCACAAGCTCAACATCGATCCGAAGCATCGTCTAATCCGCCAAAGGAAGAGGAGCTTTGCTCCCGAGCGGCAAAAGGCCGTCGATGAGGAGGTTAACAAACTGCTCATTGCCGGCCACATCCGAGAGGCATATTACCCTAGCTGGTTGGCCAACATGGTCATGTGCGAAAGGCAAACGGGAGCTGGAGAATTTGCATCGACTTCACCGACCTCAACAAGGCATGTCCGAAAGACAATTTTCCCCTGCCAAGGATAGACCAGCTGGTAAATTCCACCTCCGGCCACGAGCTCCTCAGTTTCATGGACGCCTCTCCGGATATAATCAGATAAGGATGGACCCAGTAATGAAGAGCACACATCCTTTGTGACAGAAAAGGGGATTTATTGCTACAAAGTGATGCCCTTCGGTCTCAAGAACGCGGGGGCGACCTATCAAAAATTGATCAATAGGGTGTTTCAGGATCAGCTAGGTCGGAACATGGAAGTCTACGTGGATGACATGCTGACCAAGAGCATCCGCGCTTCTGATCATGTCTCCAATCTAGAGGAAACTTTCAGTAACCTCCGCCGCTTCCAGGTCAAGCTGAATCCCAAGAAATGCGCCTTCGGAGTCACGGCGGGCAAGTTCCTGGGTTTTCTGGTGACTCAGCGGGGATCGAAGCAAACCCAGAGAAAATCAGCGCCATCCTCGACATGAGACCACCATCCAACAAGAAGAAGTACGGCGACTAACGGGGAGGGTGGCGGCTTTAAGTCATTTCCTCTCTAAATCAGCTAAGAGGTGCTTTCCCTTCTTTAAGGCCCTGCGAAAGTAAACAGCTTCGAGTGGATTGACGACTGCCAGAAAGCCTTCAATGGCCTGAAGGTGTTTCTGTCTTCTCCTCCGCTCCTATCCAAACCAAGGGACGGGGAGAGTCTCTTCCTCTACCTAGCTGCTTCTTCGGAGGCCGTTAGCTCAGTCTTGGTGCGTCTCGACGCTGATGGAACCCAGAAGCCCGTTTATTACGTGAGCAAGGTGCTCCACGACGCAGAAGTCAGGTACTCCAAGACAGAAAAAATCATCTTCGCTCTGATCGTCTTCGCTCGGCATCTCGCCCTTATTTTCAAGCCCATCCCATGGTGGTGCTCACGGACCAGCCCCTCCGAGCCATCCTGGCTCGTCCAGACACCTCAGCCAACTCGCCAAGTGGGCCATCAAGCTAGGAGAGTTTGACCTCTCCTTCCAAGCACGGCCGACCTTGAAGTCCCAAGTCCTGGCCGATTTCTAGTCGAGTGCACTTGGGCAGATGAGGAGACCAGGGGATTTCCGTTGAGCGGCATGAGCCTGAGCCGAGCGATGATGGAGAAACCTAGATCCTCCATATATACGGCGCGTCAAACTCTCAGGGAAGCGATGCCGGTCTCATTCTCACCGGACCGGGTGGAGATAAAGCAGAATGCGCCCTACGGTTTCTATTCAAAGCCACCAATAACCAAGCTCAGTACGAGGCCCTGTTGGCAGGATTAAGGCTGGCCCAAGAATTTGGAATAAGGCATCTCAGAGCTTTCATCGACTCGCAACTCATCTCCGACAAATCAACGGAGAGTACGAGGCACGTGACCCTGCTATGACTCAATACCTGGGCAAGTTTGGCTCTTGGTCTCTCCGTTAGCTTATTTCAGTATCAGTTACATTCCCTGAAGTGAGAATGCCAAGGCCGACATTCTTTCCCGCCTGGCTACCACCGCCGACGACATCACAAGAGACGCCTACATTGAGTACTTAGAAAGGCCCAGCATAGAAGATGGCGAGGAAGTCCTCCCGCTCACCCAAGAGCTTACATGGATGGATGCCTACGTCCGCTATCTCACTGATGGCACCCTTTCGATGACCGTAATGAAGCCAAGCTGCTCAAGTGGAGGACTTCCAAATTCATCCTCCTAGACGGACGTCTATACCAGAGGTCATTCTCCTACCCCTGCTCAGATGTGTAGGACCTGCCGATGCCGACTACATCCTTAGAGAAATCCATGAAGGCATCTGCGGAAATCACCTGGGGGGCAGGTCCCTAGCTCAAAAGGCCCTTCGGCAGGGATATTTCTAGCTTACCATGAGGGAGGATGCCGCCAAACTAGTTCAGAAGTGCGATGGTGCCAGCGCCATGCACACATCCAACATCAACCGTCTACCCTGATCAATCCGCTCTCAGCCCCCTAGCCCTTCACCCAGTGGGGAATGGACATCCTTGGGCCATTCCCCCGAATGGGCCATTCCCCCCAGCTTCGGGACAGTGGAGATTCTTGCTAGTAGCCATCGACTATTTCACCAAGTGGGTCGAGGTCGAGGCGCTGGCTAAGATCACCGAGAGTAAAGTTAAAGCCTTCTTCTGGAAGTCGATTATATGCCGCTTTGGCCTACCACACACCCTCGTCACGGACAACGGTCTCCAGTTCAACAATGAAGCATTCAAGACTTTCTGTGGCGAGCTAGGCATTCACCATCGATTCACCTCTGTCAGCCACCCCCAGACCAATGGGAAGGCCGAGGTCATGAATCGTACCATTCTCAGAGGGCTCAGGACTCGGCTAGATGGGTCAAAGGGTCGATGGGTGGAGGAGCTCCCCAGCGTTATATGGGCTTACCACACGACCCCCAGAGCCCCGACGGACGAGACTCCCTTCAGTCTTGTCTTCGGATCCGAAGCCGTCATCCCTATTGAGATCGGACTGCCCAGTCCGCGTGTGGAGTCCTTCAACGAGAAGACAATTCCACATTGATACGAGCCAACCTGGACTTTATCGACGAAGCACATGACCGGGCAAGGCTGCGTATGGCGACTTTCCGTCAGCAGGCAGCCAAGTACTACAACGCCCGAGTTTGTCCCAAGGTCTTTCGCCATGGAGATCTGGTTTTAAGAAAGGCTAAGGTATCTAAGCCTACGGAGGGGGGCAACTGTCCCCCAACGGGAGGGTCCTTACCGTATCACCGAGACACTCCATCGGGGGGCATATAGACTAGAAGAGCTCAACGGACAACCCATTCCGCGTACCTGGAACGCGGATAATCTCCGCCGATATTATCAATGATGTATCCCCCAAAATACGAGCAATAAAAGGGTCCCTTCCAACGCCACAGCCTGCTCTCCCTTGCATTCAAGGACCAGATCTCGCTAAGGGAGCTCACCGGTATCGCGGCTAATGGGACACCACTCGGTCCAGCTAGGAGATGCCCCCGAGTCGGTTCAAGTCCCTAACAGCTCCGTACCCGATCGAGTCGCCCCTCGGGCGGCACATAAACCCCTGAGGTGGTTCAAAAGGAGCTCACCGGCATCGCGGCTAACGAGACATCACTCGGTCTGGCTAGGAGATACCCCCCGAGTTGGTTCAAATCCCTAACAGCTTCGTACCCGGTCAAGTCGCTCTCGGGCGGCACACAAACCCCCGAGGTGGTTCAAAAGGAGCTCACGGCATCGCGGCTAATGGGACACCACTCGGTCTGGCTAGAGACACCCCTGAGTCGATTCAAGTCCCTAACAGCTCCGTACTCGATCAAGTCGCCCCTCGAGCGGCACACAAACCCCCGAGGTGGTTCAAAAGGAGCTCACCGGCATCGCGGCTAATGAGACACCACTCGGTCCAGCTAGGAGATGCCCCTGAATCGGTTCAAGTCCCTAACAACTCCGTACTCGATCAAGTCGCCCCTCGGGCAACACATAAACCCCGAAGGTGGTTCTAAAGGAGCTCGCCGACATCGCGGCTAATGGAACACCACTCGGTCCGGCTAGGAGATGCCCCCTGAGTCGGTTCAAGTCCCTAACAGCTCCGTACCTGGTCGAGTCGCCCCTCGGATGGCACACAAACCCCCGAGGTGGTTCTAAAGGAGCTCGCTGGCATCGCAGCCTATGGGACACCACTCGGCCCCGGCACGGAGGCACCCTCGAGTTGGTTCAAGTCCCTAACAGCTCTGTACCCAGTCGAGTCACCCCTCGGGTGGCACACAAACCTCCGATGTAGTTCTAAAGGAGCTCGCCGACATCGCAGCCTATGGGACACCACTCAGCCCTGGCACGGAGGTGCTCCCAGGCAGTTAAGACCCTAAAGGCTCTGTACCCGTTGAGTCATCCCTCGGGTGGCACACAAACCCCCGAGGTGGTTCTAAAAGAGCTCGCCGACCCTCACGGTCTCCAAGTCTGCCGAGTTGGCCCCGACCACCCCTGGTCGGCCCCACTCGTCCTCAACATCTCCAAGGTCAGGCCGAATTGGCCCAGACCTTCCCCGGTCAAGCCCCACTCGGCCCCCGGCGTTTTCAAGCCGATCTCGGCGCTAAGTTGCCCTCGGATCGTTCTAAGTCCTTAGAATATTAGAATGCAAACGAATCTCCCTTCAAACGGCATGCGAAAGCTCAGGGCATCTTAAGTAACCTCCTACGCGGCCGACTTACACCTCGAAGACGCATCTCAACATTGGCCAACCTAACACAACAGTTCAGCCACGACATTATCAACATGTACAACACTCAGAGTTAGGGAACATCCCAAAAGAAAGGTCCCCTCTCACCAATAGGTACGGGGTCCGTCTTATCGTTAGTCGCACAATAAAGTATTCTTCCCAAAGGAAAGAAGGAACAAACGAGGCAAAACACAAAGGCATTTTTGCAAAAAGCTCTTCTTAATTAACAATGGAAATGAAGTACAAAATTCAACCTGAGGCCAACTACAAGAATGAAGGAAAAAGAAAAACAGACGACATGCCCTCAGGGTTCGCCCGGAACAGGCTTCTCCTCATCCTCCTCCTCCGCTGGCCCCTCGTCGGACTCCCCGGCCTGGATTTCCTCAAGCTCGGAGCTGTTGATCTTGAGGGTCGCGGACACTTTGACCTTGCACATCTCGAAGCCCTTGACGTAAGCATCGAGGCTGGCCTCAAGGACTTCCTTTGCGAGCTCCGACGAGGCCTTATAGTTGCAGACAGCCTGCCCTGCCTCGGCCTCAGCTCGCTGTGCCCTGGCCTTGGCCTCCTGGGCTTGCGTCCCGGCCTCCCTGGCTCGGCCCTCGGCTTCTTCGGCTCGTGTGTTGGCCTCGTCTGCGTAGGCCACAGCCCTAGCCTTCTCGTGGCCCGCCTCAACCACCACCTTCTCCACGGCGGCTACTCTCTCCACAGCAGCCCGAGCCTCATTTCGCGCCACCCTGGCCTCCTCCTCGGTGCGTTAAAGCTGGCAGACCAGCTCTTCATTCTGTGCCGCGGTGGCCTTCAGCCGATCCGAGACCAGCTCCAATTTGGCCTCGGCTGCGGATGCTCGGCCACTCTCGGCTTCGGCCCGGCATTCCGCCTCCCTTATTCGGCCGCCCAGGTTCTCCTCCCGGGCCTTGGCCTTCTGATGAAGTCGAGCAAGGCTCTGGGACTGCGCCATGCTCTCCTTCTTGTACCTATCGGCCCACGCCATAGCCTTTGTGAGCGAGTCCAAAGAGTGGACCACTACCTCACGAAGGCCGATTGCGCCGTTGGCCATCTGCAGCAAGGGGAACATGTTAACCATAAAAGATTGGAGCATCAAAAGGCACGTCCGGAAATAGAGAGAACTCATAAGATTACCTGGACAACGACAATCATCACCATATCCAGAATCGCGGAGTGGCTCAATCCCCGCGTCTCCTCCTCGGACTCGGCAGTCCAAACTCTCGATAGAAGACGGGCAGCTTCCCCGGCGTCCGTCATTGAGTTGAGCCTAGGTGCCAGCCGCGCCAGCCCCTCCTGCGGACTTTCAACCCGAGGATGAGTCGGGTGGCACACCAACCATTGGGATGAGCTCTCCGACCTATCCCTCTGCTCCCTGGTCGCCTCCATCCCAGCATTGGATTTCTTGGCGACTGGCTCCCTCTCTCTGGCAATTGGGGGAGCCCTCTCCATCTCCGGCTCGGTGGCAGCCGGAGGGCTGACAACGACTGTAACCTGCCCCGCCTCTGGCACATCAGCGGCGGCAGGGGCTTCCTCTTCAAGATCCATGATCACCACGGCTGCTTCAGTAGTAACCAGAATCTCTCCTTCTTCTACTCTGGTCCCGGCTGGCCCCGGGACCACTCCTCCAACCGGCATTTCCTCGGCCGGCTTCTCCGTGGTGTTGGAGCCTTGGGGACTCCAGCGGCTTGGGTCGGCCCGGCCCGCTCCCCTCTTCGAGCCTTCTTCGCCGGCCTTGATGTTTCCCCAGTCACCGACCTCTTTTGTTTCAAGGCGGCTGCATCCAAAAACAAGAAGCATTAGCAACAGCGTATAGCAGTTTTTTGGTCGAGACAGAAGGAATCGGACGTCGTGCTCACCAACCGCTGGAGCCAACTCGACTTCTACCAGGTTCTCCTCGGATAGGAGTTCCTTATAACCATAGATTTGGTAGTTGGACAATTGGGTGAAGAGTTCCCTATCTCTCTCCCACACGATGGCATTATCATTAGAGCTGGTGTCCGGCTCCATCCAATCGGTCCTCACCCCCTCGACATGGGCAAAAAGGAAGCGGGGTTTTCATCCCCTAATTTTGGATGGGAGGCCTAAGGGGAAGGCCCTTCCCGGCCTGGCGGTGAAAGCCCACCAGGCCCCCTCACCTTGGCGGCGGAGCTTGTAGAAAGCCCGAACAATGATAACCCTGGTCGGGCCTCCTGAAAGTAGCAAAGAATGACAAAGGCGCAGATGATCTGAATCGAATTCGGAGTCAACTGCGCCGGCGCTAATCTATACATATCTAAAAGGTTCAGAAAAAAAGGGTGGAAAGGAAGGCGCAGTCCACACCGTAAGAACTCCTCATATAGAGCGACCCGACCAGGGTAGGCGGAGGTCACTCTATCTTTGGGCCCTGGTGCGGACATGCGGATAAAGCTGGGGACCATGTACTTAGCCCTAATGGCCTCTACGTCTTCGGGGGTCACGGTTGAGGCCACTCCGGACGGATCTGCCGGATCAGAACTCACTGCTGGAGGTTGTCCCGGACGGCGGGAGGACACAGGAACTGCCCTAATAGGGGAGGCTGAGGTGGACGGAGGCCCGGTCACCGTTGGTCGATCGCGGATGACGATTTCGCCCGCCGAACAAGGAACCTGACGAGCTAAGGAGGTTTGATCTTCACTATCGGAATGGGAAGATTCAACTACAGGCCTCTTACCCTCCCTAATGGCACGACGGTCCATGGATGAAAAGGAAAGATGAAACTAACCTGAAAATCAAAGGGAATTTGGAGACAAAAGGGCTCAAGTCGCAGAAGAACTCAGGAGAAGGAAAGCTGGAAGAAAACAATGACAATGTAAAAGCTTTCCTTAGGCCCTTGGAGCGCTTTTATACCCCCATATCCGAACGACGATAATCGAGGCCCCGCCACGTGGTGCTTTCCTATTGCGCCACGAGCTGTCCATCGAAAATCTCGCCTGCGCCCGAGACATGCCGCCTCGATTCACCCCAAGGAGCGTGATCCCCGATCAATCGTGGGGCATAGAAAACGGAGAAGCAATGATAGCCTTTACCTTTTTTCATTCCCCCAATAGGCTTCCTCTTCGAGGCGTCCGACGCTAGCGTCAGCTCCCACCTACCACATGATTGTGGAAGATTTTCGAAGCGACACTACCTCGGGATGATACGCTAGCTCACCAAGCTATTAAAAGCGCACTAAAGAGCAATCATTTTTTAAATTTTTACGCCCCTCTCGCCCAAAGGACAACGGGTGCGTGGCCCTTCGCGCTCAGAGGCGGGGGGTATCTAATATGGCTGACGTAGCCACTAGGGCAATTATGATAAAATCAAAATCTTAAGGTAGCCCCGCCCTGGCATCTCCAAGTCGGCCAAGTCGGCCCCGACCTTCCCTGGTCGGTCCCTCTCGGCCTCGGCATCTCCGAGTCGGCCAAGTCGGCCCCGACCTTCCTTGGTCGGCCCCGCTCGGCCCCAGCATCTCCAAGTCAGCCAAGTCGGCCCCGACCTTCCCTGGTCGGCCCCGCTTGGCCCCGGCATCTCCAAGTCGTCCAAGTCGGCTTCGACCTTCCCTGGTCGGCCCCGCTCGGCCCCGGCATCTCCAAGTCGGCCAAGTCGGCTTTGACCTTCCCTGGTGGGCCCCGCTCGGTCCCGACATCTCCAAGTCAGCCAAGTCGGCCCCGACCTTCCCTGGTCAGCCCCGCTTGGCCTCGGCATCTCCGAGTCGTCCAAGTCAGCCCCGACCTTCCTTGGTCGGCCCCGCTCGGCCCTGGCATTTTTAAGTCGGCCAAGTCGGCCCCGCTCGGCCCCGGCATCTCCAAGTCGGCCAAGTCGGCGCCGACCTTCCCTGGTTGGCCCCGCTCGGCCCCGGCATCTCCAAGTTGGCCAAGTCGGCCCCGACCTTCACTGGTCAGCCCTGCTCGGCCCCGGCATCTCTGAGTCGGCCAAGTCGGCCCTGACCTCTCCTGGTTGGCTTCGCTTCAGCATCTTCAGGTCGGCCGAGTTGGCCCTGCTTGGCCTCGGCGTCCTTCGGGGGGTCAAGGCTGTCTCAGGTCGGCCCCAGAACGGTCCTGGCTGTTCGCGCTGCCGTCCTTCTAACCCGCACCGCCTGGCATCCTTAGGCCCAACTATCCACAAGTCACGCCGCTGATGGGACTGGACCTAACTACCTATCAGCCCCACTGACTGATGGGACGTAGCTCACCAACCGCCATTTTCCCCTCTTTGATGGGACATGACCCACCAACCAGCCCAAGTTCATGCAACCCCACAAACCCCACGGACATTCCTTTCTTATGGAACTCTACGTGGTTATGCAGGTGTCAACCCCCGATAAAAGGATAAGTCCACTCAGGAACAAGGAACACAAACTCATATACTCTCTACCCTGATACTCAGAAAGGGACTCTCCTCTTTTGAGGACTCATATTTTCTCCCCAGAGCTCGTCTAAGCTCTCCCTCAGCTGTGACCCCGGTTACTGACTTGAGCATTGAAGGGTCCCCATCGGAGCACCCCTCCGGTCTTAAGACTTTTTGCAGGCCATCCAATCAGGCATGGGACCGTGGATTAAGTAGCTCTCTTCTTCCGGCGTTCAAGACCAGTGATCATGCGTCATCACCATTTAAACCCCTATTTTGATCCAAGAAAAAGACTAGCGCTAAATAAAGGAGTAGCAGACGAGTGTTGGAAGAGCTGGTAGATCATCGAAGGAATCCACCAGCTTCTTCCTATCTAGTGGTTAATCTAGACGGATAAGCTTCTTCTTCTCTTCTTATCTCTATTTCTAACCCTTTATGGCCCATGATTTCATCAATTGGTCATTCAAGGCCGCCAGGATTTAGGATTCTTAGGAAAGCTTTGTTGTATCTCTAGTTTAGGGAAGAGTAGATCTGGAAAGCATTATCTTCTTCCTCATTTAGTGATCCAATCAAAGTTAGTAAGTCTGCTTTTCTTCCTCTTCTTCTTGTCTTAGATCTTCTATTGCCTTTGATTGCTCCGGTAGATCATTGATGGTCATTGAAATTCAGCCTTCTTTGAAGAAATTCTATTGTGCTATGTTTTAAGGGATGGGCTAGGGTCAAAACTAGGGCTGATGGTGAGGGCAATTTCCGACCAATGAAACCCCCTTCCATTGCATCAATTTTTTGCCTCTTTCTCTCAACTGATTTTGGCTCTATTTTAGGAAAGATTTTTTGGCTTGAACAAGAAGGATCTAGGTTAGGGATCGGACTGCCACTTGTAATTGGTGTCGGTCAGCAATAAGGTGCCTTTCAATCTGATGAATACTACCATTAACCATCTTATTTCAATAATTTAATTCCTTTTCATTTTGAAACTAGCAGAAATCTCATCATCTCGTATCTATTTTCTTAAATTTTTTAAAATCTATTCCCTGCTTGTTCCTTATTAATTCAGGTCTAATCTTGGATACAAGTTATTGGTTACTCAAGATACTATCTTGGATACAAAACAATAGGGTGTGAGTCCTAATCATAGGTTTGGGGCTAACTGCTTGTAAACCTAGACTTGATTGTTTATGTTATCTGACCCTTGATATTATTTGTGATTTGATCAGTATCAGTGAACTACAAATCCAATTTTAATCAGATCTAGCCCCTTTTTTTCTAGCAAGTCAAGATAAGTAACCTAATCATAGTTAGAATTTGTTTTATTAAAATTATTCATGGTTGTTAAAATATTTTAGAATTTTATATTTTATTTATTGTGTGGATAACTGGGCTAAATAAGTTTATTAAAATCTATTATATTTTTTAAAAAATATGGGTTTGGATTATTGTCTCTACTAAACGACACAAAAACTTATTTTGAATTTTTATTATGTCTAGTCTTTTATTTGAAAAATATCATCAATATATTATGACATAGAAGGATGATTGCAAATTTTGTAAATTACTTTATATATCACGTTTATTAAAAATTTGGATGAATTATGTCATTTTGCCTATGTAATTAATATGTGTTTGAAGTTTTGGTGAAATTTGCTAAAATCATGTTAACAATTATGCCTAGGATTTATTGTTTGGAAATATCTAAGAAAATTTGAAAATTATGTGCTTGTGAAATAAGCTATGTTTTAAATATGTCTATGTTATTAACTCTGAGTCAAGCTACATTTTGTGTTATATCTATCGGAGCTTATACGGAGTCTTGTTATACGAAGTCTTGTGATACCAAGAACTTTTCCATAATAGATATATATGGTTTATGTTTGTGATTCATACCGCATGGTTATATATGATTTTTGCTTTGGACTCTATCATAAAAGTTGTATGCGGTCGTAGTTTATTAGCTAAAGGGTTGTTATCGCATAATTTGAGATTTAAGTGGATTCTTAGCTGCAAAAAGAAAATAAGATTTTTTTTTCAAAATTTATAAAACATTGATTTCGGCAAATTATTTGATCATGATTATAAATATAAAAAATGCTATTTTAAGCATTATTATAGTACATATATACTTTGAATTGCATTATTATGCTTACTTGATCCCTTTAAGTATGATTATAATTTACTTATTAAGCAGTAGCTCATAAAAGTCTTTTTGTTATTTTTGTTTCAGAGACAGAGACTTAAGAATGGAATTCGGGTCAAAGTTGGTCAAGTATTTCTTTTGTTGAGTAGTTATTAGATAAGAGATGATCTAATTATAATTTAGGATAATTAATATTTTTGTTTTTGGTCCCTTGTGTTGATTTTTAGTTGTTGGCATCGTGTATCGATTTGTTAGTTGATTTGATGATAATAGTTTATTATTAGTTAAATTTAATTAATAATGACTTCTTATTTTAAGTAGGACCTCTTGCATGCCTTATGATTTATTTACATATGTGTACGATGGATTGTTATGCCTTGGATCTTAGGATGTGTGATCGGAAGTGATTGGTAAAGTAGCTAGGAGAAGACGAATGGTTAATCTTGCTTTAAGAAAAAATTGTTTAAGCAATAAATTTTATAATAGCAAAATAATATCTATTTCTAAAAGTAGTTTATATATCAAGGCAAAAATAGTGTTAGGTAAAAAGTTTTTTATGCATATTGCAAGACCCAGTCTTTTTAGTTAGTTTGCTTTGAATTAAGATGCAATTTGACTATATTAAACTAAAAAAATTAAAAAAATAAAATAATTAAAATTTTTAATTGAATATATATATATCTATAATGTTTGGTACTGAGTTAGCTTTCTAATGCATCTTGAATCACTCAAATTGAAGGTCAATTGAGGAAGTTAGAAGTAAATTTTTGATAAATTATGAAAATATCAATAATGGAGATAAGGATAATTTTTTTTAATGCTTTTATTCAATTTTTAATATTTTTAAATTAAATTGAATGAGTTAGAAGTTAATTTTGAGCTAAGAATCTATTTTGAAATATTGAATAGATATTTATCTATTTAGTTTTCTTAACAAAATCAATATCTTATAATGACTAGGAAGTTTATTGGTTTTATGATATTAGAATCTTATAAAGAGTGAGAACCTCTTTTTCTCTAGAAAATCTCTCCGTAATTAGGGCCCAATTAAAGTCTTTTGATAGCAGATCAATAGTTCAAAAAAGTAAAAAAAAAAGGCAAAGTTGAAGGATTAAGAAGGTTGATGAAATCTTAGAGTGTAAGGATTAGTTTTTATGAATTTTATTTATTTTTTTAAATTTTATTTGAAGTAAGTAATCTAGTCATAAGTTAGAGTATTTTATAATTTTTTCATGATTACTAAAGGGATTTCAAATTTTGGTAAGTAACGTAGCCATAAATTGAAATTTTTATAATATTGCATGATCACCAAAAATTTATTTTATGATTGATGAATATTATTTGAATTAAAATAATTGTTAAACTTTCATGTAATTAGTTATTTTGAAATAATGAGATTTTGCAATTATTTTTGAAATATTATTAAAGGTTTAAATTTTGCATAGCATGTTTATTACTGATCTAAATCAAGTAAGTATACTAATTGTAAATTAGCCATTTTGATATATTTTATAATTATGATTATTTATTTATTTATTACTATTAAATTATAAAATATAAATTGAAATGGCTATAATTAATGATATTGTTTTACGATTAAGAATTTGCATAATTAAAATATTTATCTATTTTAATTTTTATTATCTAAAAGTTATTATTGTTATAATTTTAATATGCAAAATAGAAATAGCATTGAATAATACTCTTTGAAAATAGCTATGATTTTGCATATCTAATTAATGCAAATTTGCAAGACAAATTAAATAACCTCATAATGTTGGTCACTATGAAAACCTTATTGTATTTATAACTTGATTCCATGTTTTAATAAAGAGAAATAATGAAATCATATGATCATATGGATAAGCAATTATTGACAAATAAGGAATTAAAGACTTAAATAAGATATGAACTCGTGCTATATAATAACATGATGATATAATGACAGATACCGAAACCTACCTTTGCAGGGGATATATATATGAAGATCTAATTCTTATCCATAGGGATTTTGAATATAATGTCATGAAAGATATTATAAGAAATGTTGAGTGCTAGTTAAGATACCTTTAAATTTATAAGTATTAATATATCAATGATATGTAAAATTGCGAATTAAAGTTTTTAGTTTTTAATTAAGAATATGCATTATTTCATAAAAAAATTATAAATTTTTATTTGCTTGATCTACTAATTTATGTTTAATGTTATTTATTTAGTGAAAGCTCATAAAATTTTATTATTGTTATTTTATTTTGAAGACTAAAATATAAGTAAAAGTTGGATAGAAGATGATCCTTTATTTTAATTAATTATATTAAATTACTCTACATTTGATGCCTTGTATGTTTGAAATTTATTTTTAAGTATGCGATAGATTTGTTACGTTTTAGGTTCGTTCGGAAACTAGAGTGTGACCTCCGTAAGGTTAAAAAGAAAGGCATTTTAAAACTTTCTTCTTATATGGTTGTCTTATTTTGGGGGAGTAATTTGTCAGTTATCATCACGAAGACCTTTTTCCTCGAGCCTGCCAGCGTAAATATTTTTTAGAGTTGCGATAGTAAATATTTTTCTAGAAGTGTACATTCTTGCGGTTGGAATAGTCAGCTTGACTTGCCGTGTGAACTATGAAGCAGGTTGGTGTTGATCAGTGGGTGTGGATCGGTAGTTTCAGAATACTGATATCGATATCTTGGCCAATGACTTTGACAAGTCTTTTTATTAAGATTAATCTATACTTGTTCGTCTACCTTTTCAGATTTAAAAAATATCACCTAACAGAGATTATTATTTATTTTTTTATGAAAATAGGAGGGAAAACCCCCTAAGTTTATTAACATAATTAGAGATTAAAAATTTACATTCCATTCAAGGGAGGAGACGGGAGTGCCAGGATAATAAAGTAAGGTGGAACAAATATTTGCGTGAGATTGTTGACGGTGGTGTCAGGATAATAAGGTGGTAGAACAGAGATTTGCGTGATATCGTTGATATTGAGGCTTTAACAAACAAAGAACATCAAAGAGCAATCAATTTTGATGAAAGTATTCATGATAGATCTGCGGATTCAGTCTTGGTGATTCAAGAGGTGAATGGTGCTTTATTGATAGCTGATGGTTTTCGCCTTCTGGACTCATTTGTTTCTCTTGCTGAACTGTCTGCTGCATGGGCTGGTATTTTCTGTGTCATTCGTAGTTTGAACGTCCGTTGTCTTATCATTGAAGGAGACTCTCTTACTGTTATCCGTTGGCTCCGGCATGAGCCAGCTGATAGTCTGCCAACTAACCCCTTGATTCATGACATTCGCTGTATGCTCTAAGGAGTTCATACCGTCCAGATTCGTTATATCCATCGGGAAGCCAACTCAGCGGCTGATTGGATCGCTGCTAGGATGGCTAATCATTCTGGCTTTTGGATCTGAATGCAGGGAGATCCTTGCCCTTCGGTTCTTTTTCAAATTTTGTATTATGATATATCGGGCTCGACTCACCCTACAATGGTGTGATCATCATATGTCTGTACCAAAAAAAAAAAAACACCATAGAACAACATTTTGGATAAAATGAGTCCTGGATGAGAGGAGGCCCTATGAAACCCTCAAAAGATTCTTGAGTTATGTTCTCTCCATGCTGATATGATGACAGGAGAAATGGATCTTAATATTTAGGAACCTCATAAATGGTGAAGATCTTGAGCACGAGAAGGAAAATGAATCTTGCCAGATATGAAGTTCCTTATGGAGATAGCATGTGGACATTCCAGAAATAGGTGCTGGACGATTTTAAATGAGACACCACACAATGGGTGATGGGGGATAAAAATATCATTGCATTAATGTTCGTGCAACTCACAACATCGGGCTAAGGCTAGCCCATACTCCCCGTCAACGTAGCTGTCCATCCGAAAGATAGCAATGAGTAGGTTACCCTTCGGCCAACACTCATATAACAGTTGGCCGAGCTATTATTATGCCTCGGCTGATCAAGTTGTGAACGTACCCCCGCAAGCCGAGCTATCTATTATGCCTCGGTCCAGTCCGAGCAATCCCTGTGCCTCGCCAGCCGAGCTATCCTCACACCTCACGGCTTCAGCCGAGTTATCCTTGTCTTCCCGCCTCAGCGAGCCATCTCTTGGTCTCAGCCGAGCTATAATATCTCTCGGCCTTGGCCGAGCTATCTTTGTCTTTCGGCATCGCTAGCCGAGCTAAAACGTTTGTTGGTCTTAACCGAGTTACCGCCGCTGAACCATCCTATGCTTCGGTAGCCTAGGTCTCATTATATCTCGGATAACCGAGCCATTCTTTACCTCGGACGGCCGAGTTATCCTATACCCCAATGCGATGGGTCTCACCATACTTCGGCGGATTCCTCCATCTTCCATACTTCGGCCCGACCGAGGTATTCAAACACCTCTATGGAATACATCCAGACTAACAAGATTCCAAACAGAAATCATACCCGAGAGTGGCCTAGAGCCCTAGAGCCTATATAGTCGAATCTCAAGACATCAACCAGCTCTCCCAGCCGTCGATCCTCTAACCAACAAGATGCAAATCTTACTGACATCCTAACAAACTTGATCCGGATCTCAACGGCTTTCAGACCCATGACGTCTCCAGACAACCAGGTGAACACCTATAAATATTACAACATCAGATCCCCCTCAGGTAACGCCATCTCCCGCACACTTACTCCCCCCCTTTTTTCTGCCATTAACGCTCTGCTCAGAGCTCTCGAGAGGCTACCCTGGAGAGACTCTTCAGCGGGATCCTTCTCCCCACATTTGTTGATCACTATCTCCACTGACTTGAGCATCGGAGGGTCTTCTGCAGAGGGCCACCCCCAACGCCTCTCGCGTGAGGACTGTTTTACAGGTCTACCCAGGAGAGAGCCCACACTGTAGCCCGATTGCGCCCGAGTCGGAGGACGAATTTCAGCAGCAACAAATTGGCGCTAGAGGAAAGGCCCTCAAGTCCCATAAACTTGTGATTCAGAAGATAAGGATCTCGACCTGGAAGAGAACCTTTCCAATGGCCAATCGAAGGAAGGCTACTTTCGAAGTCTGCGACTAGACCACCTCCCAAAGACCTGATTCGGTGAGCAGTGTTGCGCCGCCACCGCCGCCAGTCGAGACTCCATCACCACCGGCAGCCCCGGTGACCCAGGACCAGTTCGCCTTGCTGGTCCAGCAAGTTCAGGCTCTGACCCACTTGATTCAGGGGCGCTTTGAAGCTTCCCGACCAGCCGCTCCTGATCCTCACCTTCCTGAGGAGAACGTGGCCCCCGCTCATCCAGCCATCTCCTCTTCCAGTCCGCATGGGGTTGTGGACCCCCTCATCGCCCTAAGGGAGCTGAGCCGGTCCCGTAAGGAGTCTATGGCAAGGATCTTCCCAGATCTCGGCGGGCCCGATCCCTTTCTTCGGTGTTTTCTTATCATGACTCAACACCGTCTCAGTACTCTCCTCGTCCAGCTCCTTCTGCTTTTCCTGAGGAGGAGATCCGCCAGCAACTCTGGAAGATGCGTCAGGAGTTGGATGCTGCCAAGCAGGCCCATCCATTCCAGCATAAGGTGGAGCAGGGCATTCCCTTCTCCAGGAAAATCATGGAGGAAATGATTCCCTCCCATGTCAAGCTGCCTGCCATCGAGCCCTACCACGGATCTTCCGATCCTAATGATCACCTCAACAGTTTCCGGTCGATCATGATGTTCCACGGGGCATCGGATGCGATCCTCTGCCGCGCCTTCCCTTCCACCCTCAGGGGATCTGCTCGAACCTGGTTCAATGACTTGAAACTAGGTTCCGTTAGTTCATTTAATGAGCTGAGCCACCTCTTCATCAGCCAGTTCGTCAGCAGCCACCGTCATCGACGGAGATCTGACTCCCTCTCCAAAGTTAAGTAGAGAGAGGGGGAGTCCCTGAAGAATTATCTTGGCCATTTCAATAAGGTCATGCTGGAGGTAGATCACCTTAACCATGAGGTAGCTATGTCTGCCCTCGCGGGCGGAGTATTGAAGGAGAGTGACTTCTACTTGGCAATGGAGGTTAGCTACCTTCCAACCTCTTCGACATGATGGCCCTGGCGGATAAGTATGCTAGAGTCGAAGAATCTCGAAGGGCTACCCGCACCGAGCTGGCAAAGAAGAAGGAATCCAAGGGCTCGGACAAGCATCGACCTGCCAGCCAGTCGAGCCCACCTCGCCGCCAAAGGTTTCCTTCGCCGCCGCAAAGGAACCACACCCGAAGCCCGCCTAGGAGATTCCATCGCTTCACCCCACTCACTGCCCCGAGGGCGGAGATCCTCATGGCGATAGAGCGCCAACTCCCTCGACCGCCTCCTCTCTTGGGGAATACGGCCCAAAGAGACCCCACCAAGTACTGCCGCTACCATCGGGACCATGGCCATGACACTGAAGAGTGCTGGCAGCTGAGGAATGAAATTGAGAGGCTCATTCAGCGAGGTAGACTGGATCAATTCAGGAGAGCCCCCGAGCCAAGGGATGGGGGTGACCGTCAGCCTGAGCATCGCCGACCCGAGCCTCAGCAACCTCCTCCTCCGAATCCTCCAGTTGCCGGCCACATCAATGTGATCGAGGCAGTCGCTGGTCCGTCGAGCTGGCAGGGTGATGAAGAAGGTTCGGTACCAAAGAGCATGGGCTGATAAGCTCTCTTTCTCCAACGATGATCTCCAGGGGATACAGTTCCTGCATGATGATGCATTGGTTGTATCTCTTAATTTGAACAATTATGTAAGCAGAATTCTCATTGATAGTGGAAGCTCCGTCAATGTTCTATACCTTGATGTGTTCGTGAAGATGAAATTGCTTATGGAGAATCTCGAGCTGTGGACTCCATCCTAATGGGGTTCACCAGTGATGTTATCACCCCGAAGGAGTCGTGACCTTGACGGTCCGTGCAGGAACTTGGCCCTGCATGGCCACTGTTCATACCGATTTCCTGGTGACCAAGCTTCGGTCACCCTACAATGCTATCTTTGGAAGACCTGGCTTAATGTCCTTTAGAGCCGCCGTCTCCATCCCACATCTGGTTATGAAGTTCCCTACCGAGCGAGGAGTAGGGATAGTCCGCGGAAGCCAAACTATAGCTCGGCAATGCTTCGTCACCAGCCTTCAAACCAAGCTGCCCGAGGTTGCGGGCTGGACGCTCGGAGGGATTTTGCCGAGCAACGGGGAGAACCAGCTGAAGAGCTGGAGGAGGTCGCTGAATGAAGCCCGGCCAGACCGAACTATAAAGATCGGGTCGCTGCTAAAAGGGAAACCTCGAACGGGGCTGATCGACTTTCTCCGAAGGAATGCTGATGTCTTCGCTTGGTCTGCTTCCGATATGCGGGAATCAGCCCGGACGTCCTCGTCCATCGTCTTAATGTAGATGAGATGTCCGGCCCATAAAGAAGAAGAAGAGGAGCTTCGCCCCTGAGCGGCAGAAGGCGATTGAGGAAGAAGTCGACAAACTTGTTAAGGCAAACTTCATTCGGGAGGTAAACTATCCGAGCTGTTGTCCAATGTCATGGTAAAGAAGTCGAATGGCAAATGACGGATCTGCATCGACTTCACCGACCTCAATAAAGCCTGCCCGAAGGATAGCTTCCCTCTCCTTCGGATCGATCAGCTTGTAGATGCTACTTCAGGGCATCAGATGCTAACCTTCATGGATGCCTATTCCGGCTACAATCAAATCCGAATGGCGCTCGAGGATGAAGAAAAGACTGCCTTCATAACCGATCGAGGTACATATTGCTACCGTGTCATGCCTTTTGGTCTGAAGAATGCAGGTGCAACTTACCAAAGGCTGGTCAACAAGGTCTTCAAGGAG
Source organism: Calamus simplicifolius (assembly GCA_900491605.1). Classification (NCBI taxonomy): domain Eukaryota; kingdom Viridiplantae; phylum Streptophyta; class Magnoliopsida; order Arecales; family Arecaceae; genus Calamus; species Calamus simplicifolius. The sequence continues at coordinate 151,050 of UESW01002291.1, forward strand.
CAAATCGGCCGAAACATGGAGGTATATGTCGACGACATGCTGGTCAAAAGCAAAGAAGCATCCCAGCACATTGAGGACCTCTCTGAGAGCTTCGCGATGCTCCGAAAATATCGATGAAGCTCAACCCGACTAAGTGTGCCTTCGGTGTCAATTCTGGAAAGTTTCTGGGCTTCATGGTCTCTCAGCGAGGCATTGAGGCCAACCTGCAGAAGATTCAAGCTCTCCGGCAAATGGCGCCCCCGGCGTCCGTCAAAGAGGTCCAATGCCTAACAGGAAGGATCATGGCCCTCAACCGCTTCGTGGCTCGGTCGGCCGAAGAGATGTCTCCCTTTCTTTAAAGCTCTCCGATCGGCTAAGAATTTCCAATGGACCCCTGAATGTCAGAAATCCTTCGAAGACCTCAAGAAGTATCTCAGCTCTCCACCCCTCCTCAGCAGTCCAAGTCTAGGGGAGGTGCTATTTCTATACTTGGCAGTTCAGAAGGCACAGTTTGCTCGGTGTTGGTCAGAGAAGAGAACAAGACCTAAAAGCCGATCTATTATGTCAGCAAACTGCTCTGAGACGCCGAGACAAGGTATACTCGGATCGAGAAGCTGGTGTTGGCCTTGGTAACATCAGTTCGGAGGCTATGGCCATATTTCCAGTCGCATTCTGTGATGGTCCTCACCGACCAACCCATCAAGGCGGTGGTTCATCGCCCGGAGACATCAGAAGGATGGCTAAATGGGCCGTCGAGCTAAGCGAGCATGACATCCGGTACCAGCCTCGCCCGGCCATCAAGGCCCAGGTTCTAGCTGACTTCCTCCTTGAATGTACTATCCCGGAGGATGGTTCCACTCCAGACTCCCCTAAGCAACCAAAATCTGACGCCCTGTGGCTGCTCCATGTTGACGGATCGTCCAATGCCGGTGGCTCAGGCGCTGGCCTAATCCTTACCAGCCCAGAAGGGGCGACCTTCGAGTATGGTGTTCGCTTCTCCTTCCCAGCCTCCAATAACGAAGCTGAGTATGAAGCTCTGCTCGCTGGACTTAGAATCACCCATGACCTCAAAGTGAAGAAGTTAAATGCCTTCACCGACTCTCAATTGGTAGCTGGTCACGTGCGGGGCGAGTTTGAGGCCCGGGAGCCAAACATGATTCGATATCTCAAGAGGTGCGAAGCTTACTTTCCACTTCCCTGAATTTGAAGTCATTCAGATTCCAAGATCCGAGAATGCACGTGCCGATCTATTATCTCGGCTAGCAACCACGGAGTCAATGGATGCCGAGCAGAAATTTCCCCTGGAGATTTTAGAAAAGCCTAGCATCGCGAAGGCTGACCGAGTGATGCAGATCGAGGCCGAACCATCCTGGTTCGACCCCATACTAAAGTATCTTAAAGAAGGGTCACTCCCAACCGACCGGAAAGAAGCAAGAAAGCTGAAGCTGCAAGCCACCCACTATGTGCTGATCGACGACCAGCTGTATAAGCGGTCCTATTCCATGCCACTACTCAAGTGTCTTTGCCCATCTGAGGCTGATTATGCTCTCCGGGAGGTGCATGAAGGGATTTGCGGCAACCATCTGGGGAGCCGATCTTTATGCCATAAGGTGCTGCGCCAGGGATACTATTGGCCCACCATGCAGAAGGATGCTGACGAACTCGTCCGAGCCTGTGACCCCTGTCAGAGACATTCTCACATCCAGAGACTCCCCTCCACCAGTTTAGTCCCTATTTCCTCCGTTTGGCCCTTTGCTAAGTGGGGGATGGACATACTAGGCCCTTTCCCCTCGCCACCGGACAGAGAAAGTTCTTGTTTGTCGCCATCGACTACTTCACCAAGTGGGTCGAGGCCGAAGCAGTTGCCTAGATAACTGAAGCTCGGGCCAGGGACTTCGTGTGGAGGTCCATCATTTGTCGCTTCGGCCTCCCGCACACCATCATCACCGACAATGGGAAGCAGTTTGATAATCCCAAGTTTCGGGAGTTTTGCGAGGATCATGGCATCATTCACCGCCTCACTTCGGTAGGGCATCGCAAGCCAATGGAGAAGCTGAAGTAACCAACCGGACCCTACTCCAAGGGATCAAAGCTCGGCTCGCTAGAGCCCGAGGTAGATGGGCAGACGAGCTTCACCATGTCCTATGGGCCTACCGCACCACCCAAAGAATCCCCACTGGTGAAACCCCATTTCGGATGGCCTTCGGCGCGGAAGCGGTCATTCCCGTGGATAGGACTTCCCTTCTCCGCGGGTGGAGAGCTACTCAGAGGAAGCTAACGACGAGCAGCTTCGCACCAATCTCGACTTGGTGGAAGATATCAGAGAGAAAGCTCGAATCAGAGTAGCTGCGTACCAGTAAAGAGTGGCTCGCTATCATGCCTCTAGAGTCAAAGGAAAATCCTTCTTGCCCGACGATCTTGTTCTCCGGAAAGCGTCCATCTCCAAGCCGCTGGAACAAGGAAAGCTGGCTCCTAATTGAGAAGGCCCCTATCAAGTAGCGGAAGTCATCAGACCTGGCACCTACAAGCTCCAGGATTTGGATGGAAAATCTATTCCCCGGACGTGGAATTCGGACAATCTCCATATATACCACCAGTAGGGTACGTTCTCTATAGACTCGCCCCGTTTACAGCTTAGACATTTTGTTTCTATTATCCACGACATGACCACTACAATAGTTTTTTCGAAAAAGTCGTAATAGAAAACAGATGTGCTTGCGCATCCATTTCGGCACAACCGAGCTATTTCTCTAGCCAAATCTCCAAACCTTGGCGGGGCTGAGCCTCGAGCAAAATCTCCGAACCTCGGGGGCCGAGCCTCGAATCAAATCTCCGAACCTCGGCGGGGCTGAGCCTCGAATCAAATCTCCAAACCTCGGCAGGGCCGAGCCTTGAGCTAAATCTTCAAACCTCGGCAGGGCCGAGCTTTGAGCTAAATCTTCGTACCTCAGCAGGGCCGAGCCTTGAGTTGAATCTCCGTACCTTGGCAGGGCCAAGTAAAATATCAAAAGACTTCATCCGGATTCGGGTGGCTTACAAGACCTGGTCAGACTAAACAGTGAAGAATCTTTGGTCAAGCCGAGCGATATTCCCCCGCCTTTAGCCGTGTCTAGTAAAATGTTATCTGAATCCTCGGCCAAACCAAACGATATCTCGCGCCATGGTCGCGCCAAGTGAAGTATTTTGTGAAGCCTTGGTTGGACCAAGTGACTTCTCAGATGTTCCAAGATAATGGGAACAACCCATGATACTTCGACGGAGGTAAACAACCACCAGGCCGACAAGCAACGTATCCTCTGCATCATCCATTACGACCAGAATATTGATGGGAGAAACCCCAACAATTCCCTCTGAACTTCCCCCAGCCGCTTCCTCTACCGTTCTGCCTCCCTCAGGTGGAGGGGACTCCTCAGCCCTGATCGCGTCCCTACTTCCTCTCCTATCGGAATGGGAGAAAGGCGGCTGGATCCATCCTTCCTCGACCCCTTTGGGCGAGACCCGAAAGGGCGAGACCTCTTTTCAGATTTGTGCCTCTCTCCAGAGCTGGAACCCCTGTGGCACTTGCCCAGTTCCTTCTTCATCTGGCCCACAAACTCTGATCTCTCAGCTGAAATATATCAAACGGGTTAATTGGACAGGGACAATCGGACACGCTGGTCAACATGACCAAAGATGAAAAGTATACTCACCTGTGGATCAATAGGACTAAGTTCGGCGGCGAAGAGGGCATCCTCCGATAACAGGTTACTAGCCGACACCGCCTGGCCACCACGGAGAGTCATCAAATCCCTCCTCTTGTTCGCTCAACTCCGGGTGCGCCCCTGGATCTTTCACATAGCCCGACCATCCCCTTGGAAAATCTGAGCCAATGTTTCCATCGGCAATAAAAAATCTGGATTTCCATTCCTTTATTGAGGATGGATTATCGGTGATCATCTTGAACGATCTCCGGGGACCAATATACGACCACTCAGAACCCCTTCTGGAAACTAGATTGTGGCAAACGCGGAACATGGAAAGAGTCGCAGTCACTCCAGTGCGGCTACAGAGCGAAATAAACCCGATAATGTTGCGCCAGCTGTTGGGCACCACCATTGTTGGACACATGTTGTAGAACCTCATCACCTCTTGTACCAACGGGTGAAGAGGAAATCGAAGGCCGGCCCTAAGACTTTCCTCATAGAAGAAAGCTCCTAGACTTAACTCGATTGAAACCCTATCGTCGGCTTTCGGCACGTATAGGACTACATCTCTGGGGATTCTGTAAAGCCGGCGGATCCTCTCCAAGTCCTCCAGGGAGATCTCTGAGGCAATATCTCTTGGACCCCTCATGTTCCCCAGCCAAGGATCGAAACACCAGCAAATCTGTGGAAAGGAAAAAGGGGAAAAAAGAGTAGGGTCTCTATGGAAGGGATGAAAAAGTATTGCGGGGAAACACCGCCCTGATCTTCTCTCTCCCTTTTTAAACGGCGCTTCGAGAAGTTGCCTTAAACATTAAGGCTCCTGCAATGGGCGTCACAAACGCGGAGACCTTGCCACGTGGCAAAACTCCCCCAATCACTGCTCACCAAATCCAAAGAATTTTCCTCCTCGTGCGATGACAAAAAATGATGGTGAACAGATGGCCCTTTCAAATCATTCTAGATAGGATTGCGCTAGATTTTACTCCCTAAATTTGAAGTTACACTCCAGACTAGGGAGTGGGGGGCATGTGATGAGGGGTAAAAATATATTGCATTAATGTTCGTGCAACCCATAACATCGGGCTAAGGCTAGCCCATACGCCCCGTCAACGTAGCTGTCCCATCCAAAGATAGCAATGAGTAGGCTACCCTTCGGCCGGCACTCGTATAACAGTTGGCCGAGCTATTATTATGCCTCGGCTGATCAAGTTATGAACGTACCCCCGCAAGCCGAGCTATCCATTATGCCTCGGTCCCAGTCCAGCAATCCCTGTGCCTCGCCAGCCGAGTTATCCTCACACCTCCCGGCTTCAGCCGAGTTATCCTTGTTTTCCCGCCTCAGCGAGCCATCTCTTGGTCTCAGCCGATCTATAATATCTTCAGCCTTAGCCGAGCTATCTCTGTCTTTCGGCATCGCTAGCCGAGCTAAAACATCTCTTGGTTTAACCGAGCTACCGCCGCCGAACCATCCTATGCTTCGGTAGCCTAGGTCTCATTATATCTCGGATAACCGAGCCATTCTGTACCTTGGACGGCCGAGTTATCCCATACCCCGATGCGATGGGTCTCACCATACTTCGGCGGATTCCTCCATCTTCCATACTTCGGCCCGACCGAGGTATTCAAACACCTCTGCAGAATACATCAAGACTAACAAGATTCCAAACAGAAATCATACCCGAGAGTGGCCTAGAGCCCTAGAGCCTATATAGTCGAATCTCAAGACATCAACCAGCTCTCCTAGTCGTCGATCCTCTAACCAACAAGATGCGAATCTTACTGACATCCTAACAAACTTGATCTGGATCTCAACGGCTTTTAGACCCACACATCTCCAGGCAACCAGGTGAACACCTATAAATATTACAACCTCATATCCCCCTCAGGTAACGCCATCTCCCGCACACTTGCTCCCCCTCTTTTTTTCTGCCATTAACGTCTGCTCATAGCTCTCGAGAGGCTACCCTGGAGAGACTCTTCAGCGGGATCCTTCTCCCCACATTTGTTGATCGCTGATCTCCACTGACTTGAGCGTCGGAGGGTCTTCCGCAGAGGGCCACCCCCAACACCTCTCCGTGAGGACTGTTTTGCAGGTCCGCCCAGGAGAGAGCCTACACTGCAGCCCGATTGCGTCCGAGTTGGAGGACGGATTTCAGCAGCAACAACGGGCATCTTGAGTTAATCAACACACCTTTTTTATTAGTCTTTCAACGGTTCGAAGACAGTCTCTACAAGCAAGCAAAGCAAAAATCTTTATTTCTTTTGAAACCACCACCTTCCAAATGATTCCGTAAAATGGCCAAGAAACACACCCTGCTATTGAGGAATTTGTAGGAGTTGAGGGTGCAATCGCCATTCTTGGAGGGATGCCAAATAGGAAGGTGTTTTTGATCAGTAGGTCGGTTCGAGTTGAGCAGGGATTGAAGTTTAATCAACCAAAACTGGCTTGATTTCCTCCAACAATCCCATATTGGAATATTTCCTATGATTTGGGCTTCAAAGAGATTTGAGAAGAGAAGGTAGAGAGGCATATCACTAATCCATGAGTCCTTCCAAAACTTATCAGGGATCCATTACCGAACCTATAAGAGATGCAATCTAAAAACCACCTGTATCTTGCGTGATACCTTTCCAAAGAGGGGATAGAGAAATCAAAGTTTTTTTTTTGACCTAACTGTGAATTTCTTTCTGGAATAGTAAGCATGAGAGATGAGCTCTTTCCAACAGCCCAAGAAGGAGGAGATGCCATTTTCCAAATCTATTTGGATAGAAAAGCTTTGTTAAAAAGAGCTAGACTTTTTATTCACAGACCTCCTTTCTTCTTAGATTTGCAAGCTGCTTTTCAATCCTAGAGATGACTCATTTTGAAAGCTTGAAGACTAATGTGAAATAAGACAAGATAGTAGAAAGAATAACATTGAGGAGGGTGAGTCTACAACCATTTGGCATTTTTCTTTTTAGGAGGTGACTCTTCCATGAATCTTGTTGGGAAGGGAGAGTTAGGCTTGGTTGGAAGGAACTTGTCACTAAAGGATAGGCCGAGATAGGTGAAAGGAAAGGATTTCTTCTTACAATATAGCAGAGAAGTAAATCTATCTTCTTTAGAGGTGCAGGTATTGAGACCTATGATGGAACTTTTGGAGAAATTAATCTTGAGGCCTGAGGCAGCTTCAAAACCCAAGAGAATGGCCTTGAGAGTATGATCGAGGATGGGGAAGCTGCACTAAAAATTAATGTATCATTTGCAACGTGAAGGCTCGACAAACATCTAAAACATGGATAAGCTCCAGTCCCCTCGATCATGCCTAAACTAGAAGCTTTTGAGAGGATCCGATAAAGAACATATGATGTCAAAATGAAAAGGCTAGGAAAGATCGAGTCCCCTTAACATAAACCTCTCTTGCAGCTAATCTATTGGCCTAGTAAGCCATTAATAATTGGAGTCACTGAGGCAGAAGACACAATATCATGAATCCATCATTGAAGGATGGAGAAAGCCCCTTGCCGTCGGAGTTTTTGAACCTCCTAGATTAAAGACTGCTTTTTTTTTTTTTTTTCATTTAAGAAGAAAGGCTCAAAGAAGGAAGAGAAGTCAAGCGAGGGTTTGAAGAGATCTGGCCAGTTGATCAAAATGAAGGGGGTTAGGAAAGACCCAAACAGATTCTCGAAGAACTTGTGGAAAGCAGCTTCATTGAGCAGGGGTCAGAAGTGAAAACACTATTTATCGACAAGGAAGAGATGTTGTTGCTGTGCTTCCTGTTGAGAGCACCCTATGAAAGAAAGCAGTATTTTTGTCTCCTTCAAGAAGCAATGAATTGGAGAGTATTGCTTCTAAATAAGGTGGGCATTGGGCCGTGCCTGGTACGTCACGGCCCAGGCTCATCGGGCTGACCAATTTAACAGGCCATGTCCAGTATGGTCCGTTAAAAATATTTGACGGCCTGACCCGGCACGTGACCCATTTTGGGCCACAGGCTATACCGAGCCCAGGCCATGCTGGGCTAGGCATGCCAGGCATGGCCCATGGTGAGTCGTGCATGAGCAATTTTTTTTATAAAATTTTTGGCTCAGTCTTTTTATTTTTTTAAAAAATAATCGTGCCAGGCACGACCCCTGATGGGCCGTACATGGGCAATTTTTTTTTTTACAAAATTGTTGGCTCAGGCAATTTTTTTTTACAAAATTATTAGCTCAGTCTTTTTATTTTAAAAAAACAACCATGTCAGGCACGACCCCTAGTGGGTGCATGGATAATTTTTTTTACAAAATTATTGGCTCATCTTTTTATTTTTTTAAAAAATAATTCTTACATTATTTTTTTACAAAATAATTTGTTGGCTCAATCTTAGCCAAGTGACAGAGGATTGGGTTGGTACCTTTCAACAACAGATATCTTATTGTCTCTTGTAAATTTTTTTTCTTTAGATGAAGTTACCGAGATAGCCATGACCATCTAGAGACCCTCAGTGCTCGAATACACGGATGAGATACTCGAAGTTGCTGCAAATGAAATAATTAAGTTTTAGTGCTCCTTTATTATTTTTTTTAATAATATAATTTTTTAAGCAAAAGTTATCCAAAAGCCATTTTTAACTTTTTATGTTTAGTTGCATAAAAAATAGTTTTAAAAATAGTTTCTTATATGTAATTAGAAGTGATCATGCATGAAAAAATACAAATTTGACTCTCATATATTTAGAATGGAGATAAAATTATCAATGTAAAAAATTAAAATTCTATTAACATTTAAATTTTTTAAATTCATGATTTGAAAAATTTTATAAAACAATATTGCATTATGGAATATCAAATGTACAACAATAGCCCATAGTTTCAGAAACAACACCAAATAAGACAAAGTACTAAAATTTTATTGTGTACTTATCTTATTAATATATATTATATATATTATAATACATTCTTGCAAATAAACAAAAGGCATGGAGTTGATATTGTCATTTTAGTCAAAATAATAGCAATGATAAACTTAAAAAAAGATATTTTTTTATATATAATAATTAGAATTTTATTTACGAAACGATCTTCATTCTGCATATAATAAAGATCAAATAGAAAATCTAGATGTATTAGCTTAGTAGAATAGTGTTAGAAATCAATATCCTGTTATGTCTGCCATTTCATAGGATATTTTAGATGTGTCGATGTCCACAATAGCATCGAAATCCACTTTCAGTGCAGGTCAGCATGTTCTGAACAAAAAGAGAAGTAGGATGACTGGTGAGACGATTGAGATGCTTTTCTGCTTCAAACATTGGTTGGATGCTGAGATGAGGCTTCAAGATAAAGGTGAACATGACTTAACCAGCGAAGATGATGATGACACAAATACTATTGATGAGTAAGTTATCTCTATTTTTATCATTATATATTTTTATTTTTTTAATTATTAAAGTGAGTCATCTCTATTTTTTTCTCCTTTCTTCTTGTATTATGGAGGTTAGGCCTAGCCCCCCTCCCTTTATGTACCATTTTGATTTTAAATTAATAAACTGATAGGGGTCTATGCCAAACCCCCCACCATTAAGGTGGCTTCATATTAATAAATTTTTTTATTTCTAATAAAATTTTAATTTATTAAAAAATATTTTTTTATTTAAATTTTTTATCAGGCCTTGATGGGCCGTGCTGGCACGGTGGGCTATGCTATACCGGCCCAGGCCTGTCACGGGCTGTGCTATGCCGGCTGAGGCCCATCACGGGCCATGCCATGCCAGGTCAACGGGCCAGATTTTTCGAGCCCAGCATGGCACCACTTAATTGGTCGGGCTAGCCCATGGGCAGCACGGCCTGATGCCCATATCTACTTCTAATAAAAGCTCCTCTTTAGGATAGATATTGATATGGCTGATCATGCCACGTCAAGGCTAACGGACAAGGTAACTGACGGCGACCAAGACCGACTTCAGAGTCGGCCTCCAACCCCGACTCCCGAGTCGGCCTCCTAGACCAAGACCGACTCTTGAGTCGACCTTCAGTTCTGACTCACTTGTCAGACTCCCGAGATCAAGACTGACTCCAGAGTTGGCCTCAGCCCCGACTCCTGAGTCGGACTCTCGAGACCAAGACCGACTCCAGAGTCGGCCTCCAGCCCAGTACTCTTGGCCCCCACATGGCCCACCTACCACCTGCAATGGCATGTGGCCCCTGCGGCCACTGCTAGTTGCGGTGCTTGCTAGACAAGACCAGGCCTACCTGCCGACTGTGGCGCTGCACAAAGGAGGGGGAGAGAACGACAGTACGCCCCTGACCCGCTCAGAGATAGTTGCGACCTATCCCTATTGACTTTGCCGCATATCTCCTGCCAAACGATAACGCCTCAAAATCAGCAACCTTCTAGAAGTGGGCAAGGGGGACCTCCGACCAGGTATAAGAACTTTTGCTCATTATGAGAGTGGGGATATGAACTCCAAGTTCTTTGGCTAAGTCTTTTAGTCCACTTTTATAACTGTTTCCCAAGTTCCTTACTTGAGCGCCGGAGGGTCCCCATCAGAACAACCGGTCCTCGGGAACTTCATTGCAGGACCTCTGCTCGAGGAGGAGGCATATGAGAATTCCTAGAATCGTCTTCGCCGTCTTTTGGACTCACGTCCCTCCTCGATGTTCGAGGAGGGTGATTTGGCGGCAACAGATTGGCATGCTAGAAAGGGGGGAGGATGAGGAGACATAAAGCTTCGAAACTGCCAGTTGCAGACCTCCATTCTCCTTTGAAAATTGGAAGATGGTGGTGATGCGCGCCCAGAAGATTTCCACCAACCGTGCTGGGGGACATCGCTAAGGGGCCGAGCAGCAGGAGGCCAACCTCCATACTCCGCCTTCGCCATCACCTTAGGATGACCAAATTACTATCCTTACTCTGCAAGTCCAGTCACTTGTGGCAGCGATTCAGGAGCTGCAATAGCAGCCAGCGGCCACACAGCTGCACCCGAGGCCATCCTCATCGGGCGTGGGCCCAGTTCAACCCAGTCAACAATCCATCCGCGGGAGATTCCCTCAAAGGGAGGCTCGCCACCATCGTGCCTTGCCCAGGCATCATCGCCGGGAGACCTCTAAGAGGCCTCGGTCTTCCTCCCGCCATACTAGTGATTCCCCTAAAAGGCGGCATAGGAAGGAGACCGAGTGAGGACATCATCATCGGCGCCAACCCTACCCATCCTCGAGATCTTCAAGGGAGGGGTCCTTCGATGGTCGGATCGCTTGCCAGGCCGAGCGACGATTGAACAAGATAACCAGCGGTTGGAGGAGCTCAGCGGCATAATCACCAATCAACCAGAGGTGGACTATGACAGCCGCCCCTTACTATCTCGCCATATCATGGAGGAGCCAATTTCAAACCGATTTTGGCTCTCTCAGCTGGATCCCTACGATGGCACCATTGACCCCCTGAACCATCTAAAGATCTACAAAATCCTCATGCAGGTCCAGGGAGTGACCGAGTCCCTCCTCTACATCACTTTCCCGGCCATCCTTTGGAAGGCTGCGCATGCCTAGTACTCCCATCTACCGCCGCGTAGTATCAACTCCTTTCGACAACTGGAGAGGGCCTTCCTGGCACACTTCGATGCATACCAAAAGATCCCTCGGGTGGCCAACAACTTATTCATCATCCAACAGAGGAGTGGCGAGTCCTTGAGGGACTTCGTGGCCCGGTTCAAGGAAGCCGTGCTCGAAGTTTATAATCTCGAGGACTCCGTGGCCACCCTGGCCTTGAAGCGAGGACTCTGTCCTTCCTGCTTCGCCTACTCCCTCGATAAGAAGCCCCCTAGTTCCTATGCCAAACTGCTGAGCCATGCGCAGAAGTACATCCATGCTGATGAAGCAGATTCTTCTCGGAGGGAGGCTGATGGAGGGCCCAGCAAGAAGCAGGCCCGTTCGGAGCCCAGCGGGGCTTATCCTAGGAGGCCCGAGCCTCCCCACTGGCTGGACAACCAGCCCCGGGCTCCCATCCCCAAAGTGGAGCACTTCACCCCTCTACTTGCCCTGATATCCCATATCTTAATGGAGATCGAGGGCAAGCCCTACCTCAAGCGTCCCATCCCCATGAAGCCAGGAGTCCCCTGCAATATGAACCTCTACTATCGCTTACATCGGGATCATGGCCATGACACAGAAGACTGTCATTAGCTGAAGAAGGTGATCGAGGACTTAATCTAGCGTGGCCACCTAGAAAAGTTTATTCAGAGGGGAAACCCGGCTGCGCTGGGCCCATCAGCACCTCCACCTACATAGGTTGGTGTTGACAATGCCCTAACTGAGAAGATGATGGCCATGATTTTCTAGGGGGTGGGCGGCTCTTTCAAGAGATCGCACAGGGATGAGGGGATGGATTCTATAATCCCCTTCTCTAAAGGAGACTTGGAGGGGGTAGATAATCTTAATGATGATAGCGTCGTTGTGTCTATGATGATTGCAAAACATCTTGTAAAGAGAATTCTTATTGATAGTGGAAGCTTAGTCGACGTTCTCAATTACGATGCTTTTGTTTGAATGAGTTTGTCCCCCAACTCCCTTCGGCCTGTAACCATGCCCCTGATGGGCTTCACTGAAGACTCTGTGAGGGTGGAGGGAGAGATCATTCTCCCGATCATAGCTGGAACATCGTCATGCCAAAGCATGGTCTTCATAAAGTTTATGGTCATCTGGATCCCCCTGGCCTATAACGCCATTCTTGGGAGACCCAGACTAAACCTCTTAGATGCCATCATCTCCACTAAGAGGCTGCTTGTGAGATTCCCCACCAGTAGAGTAATCATAGAGATGCATGGGGAGCGAAGCCCAGTGCCACTCTTTTATCACACGACTCCCAGTCCCTAGGAGGCATCTGCTCTACCAGTGCCCGAGCTACTTGCTCTTAGAAACTCGGAGAGGAGAGAAGAACCATCTGAGCGCTTGCTGACCTTCCCGTTGGGGGAGGACCCGATGAAGATGGTCCCGGTCGGGGCGCTCCTCCCTGAGGAGGCGAGAGACCAGCTTATCACCTTCTTATGGGCCAACTCGGACGTCTTTGCTTGGTCAGCATCAGATATGCTAGGCATATCGACAGAGGTGATCACTCACAAGCTCAACATCGACCCAAGATGTCGATCAGTCCAACAAAAGAAGAGGAGCTTCACCCCTGAGCACCAGAGGGCCATCGACGAGGAGGTTCGCAAGCTGATAACCGTCGGCCATATCTGGAAGGCCCATTACCCTATCTGGTTAGCCAATATGGTAATGGTCTGTAAGGCTAACGGGAGCTGAAGGATGTGTGTCGACTTTATCGACCTTAATAAGGCATGCCCCAAGGATAGCTTCCCGCTACCCAAGATTGACTAGCTGGTGGACGCCACATTAGGCCATGAGACACTCAGCTTCATGGATGCCTTCTTAGGGTACAACCAGATAAAGATGGACCCGGTTGACGAGGAGGCCACTTCTTTTATGATCGAGAACAGTGTCTACAACTACAAGGTAATGTTCTTCGGACTGAAGAATGCAGGGGCTACATATCAGAGGTTGATGAATAAGGCCTTTGAAGACCAAATCAAACGTAACATGGAGGTGTACGTGAACAACATGCTTGCCAAGAGTATTCATACTGAAACCTATGTTGCCGATCTGGCGAAGACCTTCGACAACCTTCGCCACTACAGGATGAAACTAAACCCATGAAAGTGCACCTTCGGGATAATGGTGGGCAAGTTCCTGAGCTTCATGGTGACACAGTAGGGAATCAAAACTAACCCAGAGAAGATCAGCACCATCGTCGACATGAGGCCACCGACTAGCAAGAAGAAGGTGCAACGGCTCACCGAAAGGGTGGTAGCTCTAAGCCATTTCCTATCGAAGTTGGCAGAGAGATGCTTGCCTTTCTTCAGAGCCTTGCATAAGGTCAATAGCTTCGAGTGGATGGGGGAGTGCCAGAGAGCCTTCGAAGGATTGAAGGAGTTCCTATCAACTCCATCGTTGCTATCCAAGCCGATGGAGGGAGAGGAGCTCTTCCTCTACTTTGCGGCATCCCCCGAGATGGTCAGTTCCATGCTCATCCATATCGACACCGATGGGATGTAGAGACTGGTCTATTACACCAGCAAAGTGCTTCATGATATGAACATCAAGTATTTCAAAATAGAAAAGATTATTTTTATACTGATCATCTTCGCTCAGCGTCTCAGGCCCTACTTCCAAGCCCATCCGATCATGGTGCTCACGGACTAGCCGCTCAGGGCGATCCTGTCCCATCCGAACACCTCTGATCGATCGACGAAGTGGGCTCTCAAGCTGAGTGAGTTCAACCTATTATTTTGGTCGAGGTCAGCCATGAAATCCCAAGTCTTGATGAATTTTCTAGTCGAGTGCACCTAGATCGGGGGGCAGCCGAATGAGCCTCGCTCGACACCCTCAGACGCTACATCTGAGACGGGGAGGAAAGACTATATCCTCTACATTGATGGCACATCGAATTCGTAAGGAAGTGGAGCTGGCCTCATCCTCGTGAGCCCGAAGGGAGCAGTGGTGGAGTATGCCCTTTGGTTCCTCTTTTTAGCTATCAATAATCAAGCCGAATATGAAGCCTTGCTGGCAGGAGTGAAGCTCATCAGGGAGCTCGGAATAAAGCATCTCAGAGCTGTCACTGACTCTCAACTCATTTCTAGAAAAGTTCCTAGGGATTACGAGGCCCGAAACCCCATCATGTCTCACTACTTGAGTAAGGTCCAATCATAGACCTCATCTTTTACTCACTTTAGTGTTAGTTACATCCCCAGGAGCGAGAATGCCAGGGCCGACGCCTTATCCTGACTGGCCACTTCGGCCGATGAGGCCCTTGGAAGGACTTACGTGGAGCATTTGGAAGCCCCAAGCATTGATGCGGTGGAGGAGGCCTTGTCAATTAGTCAAGAGTCTACCTAGATGGATGCTTACGTCCGATACCTCACCGACGGTATCCCTTCTGCAGACCCTATGGAGGCTAGGCTAGTCAGATGGCGAGCCTCCAAGTTTCTGATGCTCGACGGGCAACTATATCGAAGGTCTTTCTCTCATCCCCTCCTTAAGTGTGTTGGCCCTGTAGATGCCGACTACATCCTCCATGAGATTCATTAAGGCATCTGCGGGAACCATTTAGGAAGCAGAGTACTAGCATACAAGGCCTTGCACCAAGGGTACTATTGGCTCACCATGAGAGAAGATGCTGCTGAGCTAGTATGGAGGTGTGATAGCTGTTAGCGATATGCCAACATCCAGCGACAACCGACTTCCTAGCTAAGCTCTATGTCTGCTCTATGACCCTTTGCCCAATGGGGGATGGACATCGTAAGACCGTTTTTCCCTGCCTCTGGTCAACGAAAGTTTCTGCTCGTCGCCATCAACCACTTCACCAAGTGGGTGGAGGCGGAGGCACTCGCCAAGATCACCGAGGGTAAGGTGAGATCCTTCTTTTGGAAATCCATCATCTACCGGTTTGGGCTGCCTCACACCCTCATTACCGATAACGGCCGATAGTTCGACAACGCCGCCTTCAAGGAGTAATGTACCGAGTTAGGCGTTTGCCAATGGTTTACCTCTGTCAGTCATCCGCAAACAAATGGAGCGGCCGAGGTCACGAACCAGACTATCATTTGGGGGCTCAGAACGCGTCTGGATGACTTTAAAGGAAGATGAAAAGAGGAGCTTTCGAGTGTGCTGTTGGCATACCACATGATGCCATGGACCCCCACCAAGAAGGCTCTCTTCAACCTCGTATTTGGATCGAAGGCCATCATCTCCATAGAGATCGGCGTCCCCAGCCCTCGAGTAGAGTTATATAGCGAGGAGGACAATCCGAGTCAGCTATGAGCCAACCTTGACCTCATCGAGATGGCATGCGACCGACATGACTCAGGATGGCCACTTACCAATAAAGGACTGCAAGGTACTATAATGCTTGAGTTTGCCCTAGGGCATTCCTCCCAGGAGACTTGATCCTCAAACGATCCGAGGTCTCAAAGCCCACGGAGGGGGACAAACTATCGCCAAACTAGGAAGGAACCTACCGGATCACTAAAGCCCTCCACCACGGAGCATACTGGATCGAGGGACTTGATGGAAAGCCACTCCCCTACACCTGAAGTTCTGATAACCTCCATTGGTACTACCAGTAATGTACACAAATATTTGAGTATGAATTTAAGTATTTCATCCTTTCATGAGTTTAAATAACTCATCCTCTTCAGCTAATAAAGATATGTTCAAGTATCATTTTTCATCCAAAGACCGACTCCGGATCAGCATGAAGATCGACTCTAGCATCAGCACCAAAGCTCGACTCCGCGTCGGCACCAAAGGCCGACTCCGCATCGGCACCAAAGACTAACTCCGCATCGGCACCAAAGGCCGACTCCGCATCGGCACCAAAGACTAACTCCGCATCGGCACCGAAGACCGACTCTAGCATCGGCACCAAAGACCGACTCTGTGTCGACACGAAGACTGACTCCAACATTGGCACCAAAGATCGACTCTGCATCGGCGCCAAAGATCAACTTCGGGTCGGCACGAAGACTGACTCCAGTGTCTGCACCAAAGATCGACTCTGGATTGGCATGAAGACCGACTCCATCATCGGCACCAAAGACCATCGGTGCGAAGACCGACTCCAGCATCGGCACCAAAGACCATCGGCGTGAAGACCGACTCCAGTATCAGCACCAAAGACCGGGGCAATTCCGGCACGAAAGCCCATCGCCGGGACGGCACCTAAGACCAACCATCGAGCATTGGTACAAAGACCGACGATCGCTCAGTGTCAAAGACCTATTTCAAGTTGGTATTTATTCCCCCCCTTCAGAAAAATGCAGGTCCGCAACGCCTGTGACCTTCCACGGGAATGGCCAAGGAGCGAGGTGATCGTGTGCAAGGACCGACTCTGGACCAGCACCATGGATCGATGTCCGAGTCAACATGAAGGCGGACTCACCATGGAGTCCGCGTACGAGGCTGCCTCTAAGGCCGGCTTCTAGGGCTGATGCCTCATCCGGTGCTAAGCTCGGCCCCTGAGTTGGCCTTGACGCTTGCTTCAAATCTCATCTCGGACTTGGGCTGAGTCATCTCTCCGAGCTCACTCGACTTCATAAGAGACAACATGCAAATAGAGCTAAGTACCAAAGGACATCCAAATACTTCGACACTTGAAAAATATTTTTACTCTTTGTTAATTGTCAAAATGTTTACAAAATGCCGACACAGGTCAGACTTCAGTACAAAAGCAAAAAGGAAAGAAATACAAAGAGACAAGGAGGAAGTCCTCAGGCATCGGCCGGTGTAGACCCATCGTCGGCCGGGGCAGGCCCATCGTTGGCCGACCTTTGCACTAAGGGTGATCCGTCCCGCTCCTCATAGTTCGGCTCAAGGTCACCGAGGTTGGGGATGCTGAAGACTCGCACCACCTTCTCCTTGCACTCCTGGAAGCCCTGGTGGTAGATGTCAACCGAGGCCTCCACTAGTTCCTCCAGGAAGGCCTCGAAGCCCCGATAGCGCTCCATGGCCTCGGCCGTCACCTTCTTGCCCACCTCCTCAGTGGCTCGCACCGCCACCTCCATCTCTGGTACCTTTTGGATGGCCTCGCTCTTAGCATCAATGGCATCAGCCATGCGAGCAACCTCCTTAGCATCATTGGTCCGCTGCTCGGCCACCTTCACCTCCAGGTAGAGGGAATGGATGTGCATGTCTCGGGCCTCGATCGTTGCCCGAACAGCGTCCACCCTCTCCTCGGCAACTCGGGTGCGCTCGAGCTTGGTTGCCACCCGACGCCTCGCCTCCTCCAGCCCTCTCGGCCCAAGCCGCCTCCAGCTCGCTCTCGGTCCTCTCGACCCTGGCCTGAGTGGTGGTGGTCTCTCGTTTAGCTCAGTGGAGGGCCTTATCGGCTAGAGGGTGACCTCCCACACAGCAACTAGGGAATTCACCAGCTGCATAAAGAAGATCCCTTTCAGCATGTAACAGAATGAAGAAAAAGATATCTTGAAAAGGAGGGAATACTTAACCACAGCAGAGCGGTAGAGGAATCCCTAAAGAAAGTGTAGCACCCCTAGCGCCGGAGCTCCTCCTGGAACTTCGGTAAGTAGGCTGGGGCCAGCAGCTGCTCCACCACCCGACCGTGGTTCATCAATGAGTGCTAGGATGGAATTGCCCTGACCCCACTCCCCTCCGTGGGCTCAGCCGACGCTAAGCCAGCAGGCGTCATGTTCGGGGCCGATGGCATTTCCTCTGTCGATGGCTCCACTGCCGGCGGGCAATCCTCGCCCACCTCCTCTCCCTCTCATGGGCCCCCACCTAGCAGGCCCTCACCCAAAACCGGCTCCACACCCGATGTGACTGGCTCCATGGGCGGGGAGGTGGCCTCAGCCCTCGTCTCCTCTAGGAGGGTCTCGGTGGTGAGGTCGATCGGCGGCACGGCCCCCTAGCTCGACTGAGGCTCATCGGGGGAAGGGTTTGGTGATCGAGACCAAGGGCGAGTCCTCCTCCCCGACCCCTCGGCCTCGCTGAAGGCCCTCTTCTTCTTGGCCATCGCCCTTTTCACAATATCAACTGACACCCTCATATCTACAGATACTGGAGTCGGCCAGTCAAAAAAAAAAGAAGAAAGAGAGAAAGAAAAGCAGAGGGAGACCCATGACCACTCACCATCGCTTGGGAGGATACCGGAACATCGAAGGTACTCCTCCGACAGAAGCCTTCGGCAGGGGGGGACCTCGGCGGTCAGCAACCGCCCATGCGCCTCTCGATCCCTCAAGACTATTGTCAAGTTCTTGTTCGGCTTTAAGTGTGGAACCCCCAATCCCGTCTCACACCCTCGAGGTTCACAAGGAAGAACCGAGTCTTCCACCTTTTGATGGATGAGGGAAGACTTAGCCTAATGACCCGGCCAGGTCTAGGAGTGAACAGCCACCAGCCAGAGTGGCTCTGGTGGCGGAGGGTATCAAAAGGTGCAAAATAGGGACACTTGAGTCTTTATGCCTTGGAGGCCACAAAGCACCATAAACGCGCAGACGGTCCGAAAGAAGTTCGGGACCAACTACGTGGGCGCTAGGTCATACCTACGAAGGATGTCAATGATAAAAGGGATGAAGAGAAAGCTGGAGACCAGCCCTGAAGAACTCCTCATACAAGGAAACCCCTCGAAAGGGGGAGGTCACCCTGTCGTCGGATCCAGGGGTGATCATCCGAACATCCTCGGGTATCCTATAGACTCCCCTAAAGGTCCTTACTTCGGAGGGGGTAACGGTGGAGACGGCCCCTTCCGGGCTTTTCCCACTAATCCTAGGTGGTCGGGCAAAGGACGATGGTGCAGCAGCACCTATCAGGCGATTCCTGATAGGGATCCTTTCGGCAACCCACCGCTGTGACAAAGGGACCAGGTCCTCTAAAGAAGAAGAGGACCAATGAAGTGTTGGGACGGAGAGACCCGCAACTGAGACGAGGAAACGCGATCCTCGCATGGAGGGGAAGAGGACCACGAGGGCAATGAAGTCATGGAAGGAAAGCAAGGAGGAGTTAGGGGGACTAACCTGAATGAAGGAAGAAGGACAGCAAGGCCGGAAGGAGGAAGGCTCGGGTAAGGCTCAAGCTCGGGAAGGAAGAAGGAAGTCTTAGAGATGTGATGAGTCGGGTTTAGGATGACCCTCTTTTTGTGCATCCTTTTTGAATCGTCCCATCCAATTCCCCTTGCTACGCGCACGCTTGCCATTGGGGGGGATGCTTCGGCAACCACCCGGTTTATCGGGAGCATGATCAGTAGCCAATGATCGGACATCAGTTATGCCAGCCTCATGATGGCGACTATCTTTTCGTGGAGACCGAAGGGTTTTCTCGATCCAGAGGAGGATCTAGCCAAATCTGACGGTGAGGGTTAGCGAGGTGATAATGCTATGGTAACCCGCATCTCCTGCATTAAAGAGGCATCGTTCCTCAGGGAACGTGCCCCTCCTCACAATTAGAGGCGTACGGGGATCAGCCACCGAATAATTGTGTGCCCCTTTTGATGGATGAAAAACATGACCGCACCATCTCAGGAATGGGAGGGCATCTGATGTAGTTGATCATGCCATGTCAGGGCTAACGAACGAGGTAACTGACGATGACCAAGACCGACTCCCGAGTCGGCCTTCAATCCTGACTCCTAAGTCGGCCTGCCAGACCAAGACCGACTCCTGAGTCGGCCTCTAGTCCTAACTCCTGAGTTGGCCTCCCAGACCAAGACCGACTCCCGAGTCGGCCTCCAGTTTTGACTTCCAAGACCAAGATCGACTCCAGAGTCGACCTCTAGCCCTGACTCCCGAGTCAACCGCTAAGACCAAGATCGACTCCAGAGTTGGCCTTCAGCCTAGTACTCTCGGTCCCTACGTGGCCCACCTACCACCTGCAACGGCACGTGGCCCCTATGGCCACTGCTAGTTGTGGCGCACGCCCGATAAGACCAGGCCTACCTGCTGATTGTGGTGCTGCACCAAGGAGGGGGTGATAATGACAGTACACCTCTGACCCGCTCAGAGGTAGTTGCAATCTATCCCTATCGACTTTGCCACATATTTCTTGCCAAACGATGACATCATGAAATCAACAACCTTCCAGAAGTAGGCAAGAGGGACCTTCGATCAGGTATAAGAACCTTTGCTCATTACGAAAGAGGGGGATCTTAACTTCAACTTCTTTGGCTAAGTCTTTTAGTCCACTTTTATAACTGTTTCTTAAGTTCCTTACTTGAGCACTGGAGGGTCCTTACCAGAACAATCCATTCCCGAGAACTTCATTGCAGGATCTCTGCTCGAGGAGAAGGCGTTTGAGGATTCCTAAAACCATTTTCACCGCCTCTTGGACTCACGTCCCTCCTCGTTGTTCAAGGAGAACGATTTGATGGTAACAGGTATCTTAAAGAAAGACTTTTAAGATCATTTGGGTTTGGATCTCCGAGGTGCATAACTGGAATGATTCCTTCTTTTGATTGATAATATCAATGTCATGAAGTAAGTTGGATTCCAACGCCTTAGAAGGGGCTGCTCTATTGGCAAACCAGAGTTTGAGGGTGGATCTTAGGGTTCTGAGATTGGAGACCGATTACTTTTCTAGAAGTTGGGATCAAGATTCTTTCGGATTGAGTAGATGATATAGTCCAAATAAGATTTCAAACCTAAACACTTTGCGTAAAGAGACTGCTGTAAGCGTGTTTTGTTTAGTTTCAAAAGGAGATGTTCTTCGGTCAATCGTTGTGACATGGCCTGCGATTGGCCTTCACTTTATTTTTTCACATGCGTCAAGCTCAGCTATGAGGACAAAAGTGTGCCGTCTCGCAAGTGTGACCTCACCACGAGCGGCCAGGCAAGGCAATCCGGACAAAGTCGTCCAACCAAAAGTTACGTACACTACGCAACCTCTCATTCTACGCAACCTTTCCTGTTTCACAGGGTCGTCCAACTAAAAATTTCATTCTACGCAACCTTTCAGCTTCTATTTACACCGCAGAAATTACTCTTCATATTCTTTAATTTTTTTTAAAAAATTAAATATTCAAATTACTCTTAAATCTCTCTCTCTCACTTATTTTTTTTTTTTTACACATCTCTTTCCCTTGCTCCATCTGATCAACATTTCTCTTTTCTTTTCTTTCTTTTTCTCTTTTTTCGATCGATAATGATGAGTAATGGCAGTACAATATAATGGCAGCAGTAGATCGACACCCTTCTCTTCTCTTTCTTTTTTTTTTTGGTCGGCAGCAACGAGTGACAGCAGCGCAGCACTGATGGCAGCAGCAGTCTTTTGACCTCCTTTTTTGGGCACCTATTCTTTTCTTCCTTTTTTGGGCATCGATTCTTTCCTTTAGCCTTTAGCTTTTTTGTTCGATCGTGATAGGTAAAAAAATCTTTATTTGGCCTAGGACTTACTTTTCATTCGACCTTGATAGACAAAGATTGACCAGAAAGCTCTTATTTGACTTACTAAGGCCTGCTTTTTGTTTGACACTGATAGGCCGAGCGAAGGGAGGTGGAAGAGGGGAGGAAAGGTGTGTGTGTGCGTGGGTGGGTGTGGGGGGGGGGGGGGGTGTGTGTAAATAGAAGCTCCCCCTTTCCTCGTTCGGCTAATTGCCTAAATACCAAACAAAACCTTTGTCGACCAAGCTACGGCTCCCCTGTCCTAACCACGGCTCAAAAATCCAACTTGGTACCCCTTTCCAAGCAATGGCTCTGCGCAACTTTAGATCTCTCCAGATCTTAGTTCTCCTCTCTCACCTTTTATCCGTCTTTCTTCCCCTTGCAAGCCCACTGTCCTTCAACCTCTCTGGCAAACAACTGGACAGCCGAAACTTAAACTTCTCTAACGACGCCTTCTTCGACAGCAACACCGTCCAGCTCACCAAGAACCAGGCGGGCGCTACCCTTAGCGGTAGCGTTGGAAGTGCCACATATCTTGAAGCGGTGCATCTCTGGGACAAAGATTCAGAAACGCTTGCCAACTTCACAACAAATTTCAGATTCGCTATCAACAGCTTCGGACAAAATGTAAGTGCCGATGGGCTTGCTTTCTTCCTCTCACCTTTCCCTTTTGAGAAACCATCGATTTCCGGCGGTGGAACTCTCGGACTATTTAACGATGACGGCAAAAATATATCGGAGAATCAGATCGTGGCTGTCGAATTTGATAGTTACAACAACACTAGGTACAACGATTCGAGCTCCGACCATGTGGGCATCGACATTTGGTCGATTTTTTCCAGAACGCGCGTGGACTTGAACGCTAGCATTAGAGATAATGTGCAATTCCTAGCAACTGTGAATTACGACGCTATCACCCAAAATTTGAGCGTCTTCCTCAGCAACGATTCAGATCCTCGGAGGAATTGGAGCCTGTATTACGTCGTGGACTTGAGGAAGTACCTGCCAGAGGAGGTAGCCGTTGGTTTCTCAGCTACCACAGGACTCTATTACGAGACACACAGCATCTATTCCTGGGACTTCAATTCCTCCGATTTGAGTTCTCAGGACCTTGCTCCCAGTCCTGGACCTAGTCCAAATCATCATGACGAAATTTTGAAGCTAAGAAGAAGAGCAAGACGGGGTTGGTGGTGGGGTTAGCCGTTGGTATCGGGATCTTGTTATGCATCGTAGGTTCGGTGTGGTTTGTAGTGTGGCGTAAGAAAACCAATGGAGGATAGAAGAAGACGAGATGGCTCTTGAATTATCCTTCGATCAAGCATTCGAAAGAGGGTATGGGCCCAAAAGATTTTCCTACAGTGCGTTGGCAAGGGCAACCAGAAATTTCGCAAAGGAGGGGAAGCTTGGGGAGGGAGGATTTGGTGAGGTCTATATGGGAGTATTGCATGACTCACAGCTTGAAGTAGCCATCAAAAGGATCTCTAGAGATTCTAAGCAAGGGATCAAGGAATACATATCGGAGGTCACCATCATAAGCCGGTTAAGGCACCGCAATCTTGTTCAGCTTGTTGGCTATTGTCATGAAAGGGGTGACTTGTTGCTTGTCTACGAGTATCTGCCAAACAGAAGCCTTGACTATCATCTGTACAGTGAGGAAAGATTGCTCACTTGGCCAGAGAGATACAAGATTGCATTGGGTTTGGCCTCAGCGTTGCTCTATCTTCATGAAGAATGGGAGCAGTCCGTGGTCCACAGAGATGTGAAGCCAAGCAACGTGATGCTGGATTCAGAGTTCAACGCCAAGCTTGGTGATTTTGGACTGGCTAGGCTCGTAGATCATGAAAGAAGCATGCAAACAACTGTCATGGCAGGGACGAGAGGATACATCGCGCCAGAATATGCTACTACAGGTAATGAAAATTATTATACAGCAATTTGATTTGAAGCCTCTTTTAACTTCATGTTTTTGATTCAAAAGTTTAATAGAGAAGGCGTTTTAGGTATTGCACTTCCACTAGGTAGAGCTGAATCAATGGATGATTATGGCTGGCAAAGCTTCAGCTCTGGGCTTGTCCTTAAATGATTGAGAGCCTCTCCCAGAGTCCCGTTGGCCCCATGATCAACCTGCTGCTGCAGCAGCTGCCACTCTCCCAATTTAATTTATAGCCAGATCAGTTTTATCCGACAAAATATACTTATTATGCAACTTTAATCGTCCTTCTCTGCATCGAATACTGCAAGAATTTCTGTATTTTTGTGCTGCAACCGGTACTGTTAAGAGATATAATTTTTAAGATGCATTCTTATCTTTCGAGGAATCCAGGACAGGGTTCAAAGTGGACAGGATGATCAGGTCAGGCCAGAACCTTGCACAAGCCTAACCTACTTTTTTTAAAAAAAATTTGGGCTGGGTCAAGGCCCAATTTTTTTTTCAAACCTAGGATTGAGCTCAACCCAAGCCCAAACCTGAGTCCAGCCCAAACCCATTGGGTTAACTTGAATTAGCCCATTTGGGCCAAAAGACTGGGCTGGCCTAATTTTGGTCTAATTTTGATAATTTATTTTACAAAACTATTTGCTCATTTGCTTAGGTATACGGATTATTTGCTTAAACTAAATTAAAGCATATATAAATTATTATTTGCTTATAGAATAATTATATAAATCCAATTTTGTTTAAACTCAAATTAAATGAAAACTCAATCAATCCAACAAAAAACTTCATAATTGGGCCTAATTTGGGCTTCATAATTGGTTTAGATTGGACTCGGGTTCAGAACGGGCCTATGTTAGGCCAATCATCTATTAGAGTCCAAGGAAAAGATTTGTTGCACAGCCCTTTAGTGCAGCAAGCGCTCACCAGCCGCGCGAATTGGCCGCTCGTGCGTGTCAACATGCGTGCGTGCGCGAAAAGGTCCATTGGGCTATTACATCGTGCCGGCACGCGCGGGTGACCAATCCGCGCAGTCACTGCAGGCTTGCTGCATGGGAGGGGCAGTACAGTAAGACATTTCCTAGAATCCAACAGAACATTAATATGAGCCACAATTTTGATCCTAGTCTCGGCCCGCAATTTAGAAACCCCAACAAAAGTCCTGCTTGAAGCTAGCTTAGTTTGATAGGCCTTGGGCCAGCCTGGGTCCACTTCTAGTCCTAATCCAAGCTGAGTTGGGTCAGGCTGCAAGGCCAACCTCACTTTGAATTGAATGCATGCATAACCTCGTTGAGCCTAAAAACATCTTTTCTTAATGTTACGCTTAAATAGTTGGTTCTACATTTTTTCTCATGAACTTGTTCCATCCTCTAAGTAAGAAGGACTAGTTTAACCTCCTAAGCCTCAATCATGTATGACTTGGGTCTTGCCTAGTAATTTTATGCAGCTAGCTAAGAATATCATGACTGTTCGATGACATGTACATGCCTGCACGCAAAATCAAGGTGACAAAGCATTCGCGCACAAACATAAATGGCCAACAGAAAAACTTGAGGTATTCAAGCCTAGGATTTTTTTTTCTTTTTTGGTGTATATATCATATATTGGTAGTGTTGGACTTCGGTAACGTTTCTAGTTAAATGCTATTTAAAATTAAAGTCATTATCATTTCAATTAAATTAAAATGAATAATCTAATGTTTAAATTCTTAATCTTGATTAAAATGCTTTGTATAATTTAACAGGGAAAGCTAGCAAAGAATCTGATGTTTATAGCTTTGGAATAGTTATATTGGAAATTGCATGTGGTAGAAAACCAGTTGATATGAAGGAGAAGTTGGCCAAGGTGAACTTGGTAGAGTGGGTTTGGGAGCTTTATGGAAAAAAGATCTGTTTGACTGCAACGGATGAAAAGCTAAAGATGGATTTTGATGAGCAACAGATGAAGTGTTTCATAATTGTGGGATTGTGGTGTGCTCATCCTGATTACAATTTAAGACCATCAATACGACAAGCAATTCAGGTCCTCAATTTTGAAGCACCATTACCAAATTTACCATCCAAGATGCCAGTGCCAATGTATTTTTCTCCAACGGATGTCTCTAATTTTGTGTCTACTACATCATCATCATCATGTGCTGGACCTTCAGTTGGTAGCTACTCTATAAGTTCTAACTCAAATATGTAGACACATTAAATATTGATAATTTTATATTGAGGTTTACTACTAATGTTAAGTTATCCCTTGTAACTTAGATATTTTATCATATATTAAATATTTTTTATGTAATTGGCAGGATATTATATTTTAATGCTTTTAAGAAATGCTTTGTAAAAAGTCAAGTTTAGCATTTAAGAAAAAATATATTGTGTCCTACTTGTACTATCCTCTTTGATATCCATACGTTACAGTAGTATGGTTTAACATGTTACAATAGCATTGCTTATTACACTTTTGTGTGAATGAATTTACTCCTCTTAAAAATTATTTAACTTGTAAATCAATTATGCTCTTCGATAGCGCACATGTTAAATTAATATGACTTACTCTAGCGTTGCTTATTATAATTTTATTTAAATGGATATGATCCTATTAAAAGTTGTTTGACATGTGAACCAATGAAATTATCCATGCAAGCTAAGTTGATAGGAAAAGGGTCAACAATGTCTCTCACCTTTTCCATGTGTGAACTAGACCAAACACATGGAGACTAGACCTAGAGAAAAATGATAGCTAGGTAATAAGCAAGCATATGCAAAGCTAGAATAAGGGTTGGATAAATTCAATAAGTAATTGCCATAGAGGTGATTTACTTACAAACTCTTGCAATTCCAATCTCTAAAACCAAGTTAACTAATAAATTGAACCAAGTTCATATGGAAAGATCCAATAAAGTAACCAAGCTTCTTATGATTAATTCCAATCTTTGTCTAGTTTGAGTTGCTTATTTTTTATTTCTAAAATTCTGCATATTCTTCACATATCACAACAAAATAAGGATTGGAGAGTCCGGCTTCAAGAGAGTGACCATGCATTTGTATAATTTTATAATACATTTTTTAGGAGAGTACTCTCTTTGCATTGGAGTTTTAAGTTATAAGTGCACTACCAATTGTGCCCAATCCAATTTGGTAAGGTTGGTCAATAGGCTTAGGTTCAAAAATATGAATTCCAATTTGTGAACCCACATACAACTCTAGATCCAACATGACTCAACAAAACTTGATAAACAAGTAAATAATTTATATTTATGTGTCATATATAATTATATATTTATATAAATCATAACTTTTGTCTTGTTATGTTTTATTATACCTTTGAAATTGTTGAATAGTCATTTTTAAGTCTCCCATTTGGTCTAAATTATTTCCTCTAGAGTAGCCCAAGCTACGATATTTGGAACTTATCAAATGAGAAAAGGCCTATAGATAGGTTTCTAGTTTAACAAAAGGAAAGGAGTGCGAGACACTAAAATTCATCATGTTGGCAACATCATTCAATTTGATATGGACCATATGTGGAAAGCTCTTAGGTAATTCCTCCTAAGTTATAATTGGGATTTGGTGGCCATTGGATATAACTCCTTTTCCATTTTCTTCCTTTCTGAATTAGCCATATCTTATCCTATAAGTAAGATGCAAAGTACATCAAGAATTTTAATATTTTCATTAACCCATCATCTATCCATAAGAGGTGTGCCTCATAAGTAGTGACATCGTTCTTGTTAAAACTTTCAACGTCTCCTTGCATGCTTGGGACATGGAGTTGATCAGAAAGATTGTTTCTAATTTCTACTTGCTTAACTAGGTCTTTCCATGATGCTTTTTCAAAATATATCTCTCTTGCAATAAGGTTTTCACATTATGTAGGAAATTGTAATTGATTCCTAACTCTATTTGCATTATCATTTGCAATATCTCAAATTTTATGCTAATATGATCATCATGATGTTATTTATTGAAATTGATAGAAGATATTTGGCAGCTCCAATCTATCAGTTACATGGATTGAGAAGGTTGAGATATGCCCTTAGATTAAGTCTTTCTAAAAATGTTTGATAATAAGTAGTTAAAAGAAAATCTTCTTCATGTTGAGATCTTGGATAAGAAAGAAGAAAGATTTGACGTTTCTTCTTTGGAAGTATGATCTATCAAAAATAAAAAAATAAAATTATGAAACTCTTATTGGAGGAGATCTATGAAGGGAAGAATTCTGCTGAAGACAGAGGTCTTGGGTAACTTGGCACAAAGAAGGTGAGCAAAACACCACTTTCTTCTACAAAGTTGCCTCCAATAGAAAGAGGAGAAACTTCATTCTTTCTTAGATGATGGTATTGAGCTCTCTATTTAGGATGAAGTTGCTTTGAAGATTCATAGCTTTTTAAATTGTCTCTCTATATTAACTAGAGCTTGTTTTATGGTGCCTTTCTCTTGAATCCAACACCCTTTCTAATCCCTTCTCCTTTAGGAGTTAAGCATGCAATCTCTTTGTTGGTAGTTTGTCCATTATTTCTTCCAAAAATATTGAGAATTATTTGAAGATGAGGACACTGATGTTCTTAGTTCTCGTTACGTTGTGTTATCTAATCGTACTATGTTAAAACCATATCGCCATTGTTTCAACCCCATAGGTCCCTTATCAAGCACGGTATAGCCCCTAAGGTAATAGGTATCACAAGTGTTTAATCCCCACATATAGGATATAGACCAAATATATCCTCCAGGGTAATGGGTTTTTTCGGCGTACAACCCTCTTTGATAGGATATCAATTGAGTATATTCCTCAAAATCATATATATATTTTTAGCATATAATCTCCACTAGTAGGGATCTGACTCATCCAGCATAATTAGATTTTAGAATCTTTAGTTTAGTTTTACCATCTCTTAATAAATCTTATTCATTATCAATCCACCATCTTTTCATCAATTCATCATGAATAATAAATAATAAATATTATAATATAAATCATAGCAATCATAGTCAATATACATAGCATGCAATATTCATACACTAAGCATCTCAAGAGCGATAAATGTTTAATTGTTTAAAAATATAATAAATTTTAGAAGTGGTTAATCATTACTTATGTCTTTAGATAAAATTACTATAAACTAATCTTCAATTTTTGATGCTTAAAGGTTTCATCAACTTTTTTAATCCTTTAACCTTCACCTTTTTCATCTTTGGATGAAGTTGTTTATACTCACAAATAAATGACTAATTAATCTCTTAATTCTGATCCTATTCTAAGGTCAATGAAAAGTCTTTGTATATTGCCCTGATGCAACTTGGCTTGCACCGGGTGCAGTGATTCGTCCAGACACGGGCTCGTTCATCAGCGATGCAGGATCCATGGATATAGGCCTTTCGGTATTGGCTTGCACGCGAGTGAATTACCGCATCCGATGCAGACCATGTTGCACCGGAGGTAGTATACAAAAACTTTTTCTTGAAGTCAAAGGTCATGATTATAGAAATAGGTTTTATCAACCTTCAACTTTGACTGGAGTGAAGCATCATCTTTAGACTATTTTTTTATATCAAAAAATTTTAATTAAATTCTATCGATGGAGAGTTCTTCTAAAGCTTATAGGTTTTTCATTTTTCATAGGATCTTAAATTTTGAAAGCTAATTAATTTCCTATTTTCATTAGAATATCAATTTTTTAAAGAAAACTATAGAAATAAATATCAAATAAATATAAAAAAAGAGATTCCTAACTCTTACTAGATTTTTAACCATATAATATGATTTTTACAAGAGAAAAACATTAAAAAATCAAATAAAAGTATAACAAAATTATCCTTCAATCATGGCTAGTATTTTCATAATTTTCTACAAGGTCGTTAACATTAACATAAGTTCATTAAATTACTTATAATTTCTTTATATGACCTCTAATTTGGATGATTAAAGATGCATTTTGATCTGTATTAGGATGGGCATATTACAAAAATCCAAGAACTTCCTCAAATTATGTATTGGGTCCAATGGTACGTGAACCTTTCCTACATGAGTCAAAAGAAAATGAGGGTGTGTGTGAGGAGAGAAGAGGGAAAAAAAAAACCCTTAAGGCTGGCTTTTTTTTTTTTTTTTTTACAGGCGGACAATCACATCACTCTGGGGTGAGTCAAACCCGAGGTATCGGAATACATAATTTGCTCCAAAATAATCAGGCAAGGGTCACCAGGGTGCCATTCCCACTGACCAAATGACGAGCTACAGTCGAGGAAACCTAATCAGCTGCAGCGTTGGCTTCCCTATAGACATATCGAATCAGAGGATCATAGCTAGACTGGAGAGAGTCCCATATATCTTTGATCAAAGGGTTATGGGAGGGACAAAACTCAACATCCCGACGAATCCACCGGATGACCGTAATAGAATCTCCCTCGATAACCATCCGGTGCGAGCGCAAGATGCGAACAACATAGGTGATGCCAGCCCACGCAGCCTGCAATTTAGCCATGGGAACCGAAATGTCGAGAGAACCATGCCCACCAGCAGCAAGCAGCTCTCCCTCAGGCTCCCTGATAACGAATCCAGATCCAGCAATGCGACCCGATACAGAACCATCAAAATTCACTTTGACATAACCAGGGGGTGGGGGCTCCCAAGCAATAAAGACCATAGAACGGTGCGCTGCCGGAGCAGCAGGGGAGTCCCAGAGACCTAGTCTGTCAGAGTGACTAACCAAATAAGAACGAAGATACTCCATAGCAAGGAGACTGGCAGTGCGGATAATAGTCTGAGTCGAGACTGTATCCTCAGCAAAGATAAGCTGATTACGAGTCAGCCAGATTTGATAAGCCAAATAAGCTAAATACACACCATGGAAGCAACTGCCACTCTGAACGGCTATACGAACGACATGCAATAGAGCCTGTCGGCCGGGTCCCTCCGCCGGCGTCCAAGGACTATATTGAAGATGCAGCCAAATCCGAGAGACACGGGAACAAGTAAAGAGGGCATGCTCTACTGTCTCATCCGGGATCCCACATATCGAACAGAGCGGGCTAATAAAGAGATCGCGCCCAGCCAGAAGAGAGCATGTAGGGAGACAGTCCCACCTCAATTTCCACAAGAAAAGCTGGATCCTGAGATGACTGGGCAAGCGCCAGATCCAAGCCGCATCATCCAAACCCACAGACCGAGGGCAGATGCGATCAATCATATCTCTAGTGGGAGCACGAGGGAAGCAGGATCTATGCCAAAGTCTGGTGTCAGAAGCTACAGAGGAGGCAAGAGGGGTAGCCAGAATCCTGCGCGCTAGCTCAGTTCCAAAGAACCGGGACACCATAGGAACATGCCAAGCATTAGAGTCCTGGCAAATCAGAGCAGAAACAGACAGCGAAGGTCCAACATCAGAGCTTAGGAATGTCGGCCACCGCGCTAGAGGAAGGTCCGCTATCCAAGTATCATGAGTAACATTTATAGATCTCCCATCCCGACCATACAGTGAATATCTGACATAATAGTGGGAGCAACCTGGCAAATTGCTCTTCACATGAAGGAACAACCATGTGGAATATGGGAGACTGACTCAGAAGTCCAGCCTCCATATCTACCACGCATAACAGAGCTCCAAAAATAATGAGGTTCAGGAGGAATCTGGTGGCATGCCTAGCGATGAGGGCCTGTCTGCGGCCTACCAAAGACTGAATCCTCAAGCCGCCCTCACGAATAGGTAAACATAACATCTCCCAAGACAAAAGATGAAGGCCATGACCTCTCTGTATCGATCCCCATAAGAAGGCATGAAACGATGCTCTATCCGTTGGAGATAAGTAATGGGGATCAAAGCGTTAGATAAAATGTACAGAGAGAGAAAGGTAAGAATAGAACGAAGTAGAATAACATGACCTATTATGAAAAAGCCTGAAACCTGCCATCTAAGGCTGGCTTTTCAATAGGTAAGATGGTTCCCCACCATTTCATTGTAGTTGGAGATAGCATCATTGTAGCTGGAGATGACATCGGAGTGGTGCTGGGAAGCAACGCTTCTTGCAGAGATATTATTTCTTTAATTTAGAAGGATGTTGCTCGGTCAATCGGTCCTGGCATACCTGCGGCAATTAGGCCTCAATTTTATTCTTTCAGATGCATCAAACTCAACTATGACCTGCCATCGTAAGATTGGGTCCTACCATGTGCCAGGATCTAACCATGACAGGCCAGACACGGCATGGATTATATCTTTCATTCCAGAGAATGCTAGCTTTTTTTTTTTTAAGACTAACAATTCTTTGATTTACATTAAAATATTAATAGATTAATAAAAATATTTATTTTATAGATGCTAAATGAATTTAAGATATTTTATTTTTTAAAAAAATTAATATTATAACTGTTTGAATCATAAAAATAATAAGATATAAAACAACATTTTTAATATTTTATAAAAATAATAGAATATAAATTATATTTCTATTCTTTTATCCATATACTTTTTCATTATAAAAATATGGCTCTATGTTGATATGAATTATATCTCTATTTTATTATATGCACTATATTATTAAAGAATAAGAATATAAATTATATCTTTATTTTGTTATTAAATTAGGCTTTTCTTCTTTTTCTTTTTCTTTTTCCTTTTTATTTATTTTTTTATTTATTTTTTCTGCCTCCGAATCTATCTCTAGCGCCTTTCACGCAAAAGGCCCCACCCGTGACCCGACCCGCCGGCCAAGGCAATTCGGAAAAAATCGTGCGACGAAGAATTCAATTTTAAGCACGGCCGTCTTCTTGGAATGATTAATTCCCAACGAAGACTTCTTGAGCCAACTCACGGCTCCCTTGCCCTTCTACCACTCAGAAATCCAATTTGGCAAAATTAAGCTTCCAATCCTTCCCAAAGCAATGGCTCTCTGCAACTTTAGATCTCTGTATATCTTAGTTCTCCTCTTTCAGCTGTCATCCATCTTGATCCCCCTTGCAAGCCCACTCAGTTGACATCCATCTTAATTCCCAACGAAGACTTCTTGAGCCAAGTCACGGCTCCCTTGCCCTTCTACCACTCAGAAATCCAATTTGGCAAAATTAAGCTTCCAATCCTTCCCAAAACAATGGCTCTCTGCAACTTTAGATCTCTGTATATCTTAGTTCTCATCTTTCAGTTGTCATCCATCTTGATCCCCCTTGCAAGCCCACTCTCCTTCAACCTCACCAGCCAACAACTGGACAAACCAACGTTGAACTTCTCCGGCGACGCCTACTTCAACGGTAGCACCGTCCAGCTCACAAAGGACCAGGCGAACGCTTCCCTCAACGGCAGCGTTGGAAGCGCCATGTATTCCGAAGCGGTGCCTCTCTGGGACAAAGCTCAGACACGCTTGCCAACTTCACAACCAATTTCAGATTCGCCATCAACAGCTTCGGAAAAAATGTAAGTGCCGATAGGCTCGCTTTCTTCCTCTCACCTTTCCCTTTCGAGAACTCGTCGAATTTATCCGGCGGAACTCTCGGCTTGGATGCTAGCATCAGAGAGAATGTGCAGTTCCTAGCAACTGTGAGTTACGAAGCTGTAACCCAAAATTTGAGCGTCTTCCTCAGCAACGCTTCAGATCCTCAGAGGAATTGGAGCCTGTCTTACGTCGTGGACTTGAGGAAGTACCTGCCGGATAAGGTAGCCATGGGTTTCTCCGCTGCGACCGGAAAGTTCCACGAGACACATAGCATCTATTCCTGGGATTTCAATTCCTCCGATTTGAGTTCTCAGGACTTTGTTCCCAGACCTCCAGCTCTCCCAAATGATCATAACGAAATCCTTGAAGATAGGAAAAAGAGCAAGACGGGGTTGGTGGTGGGGTTAGCCGTTGGTATCGGGACCTTGTTACTCATGGTGGGTTCGGTGTGGCTTGTAGTGTGGGGTAAGAAAACCAGTGGTGGGACAGAAGAAGCCCTTGAGTTATCCATCGATCCTGCATTACAAAGTGGGTATGGACCCAAAAGATTTTCCTATAGGGCGTTGGCAAGGGCAACCAGAAATTTTGCAAAGGAGGGTAAGCTTGGGGAGGGGGGATTTGGAGAGGTCTACAAGGGAGTACTGCGTGACTCACAGCTCGAAGTAGCCATCAAGAGGATCTCTAGAGGTTCTAGGCAAGGGATCAAGGAATACATATCGGAAGTCACGATCATAAGCCGGGTAAGGCACCGCAATCTTGTTCAGCTCGTTGGCTTTTGCCATGAAAAGGGTGACTTGTTGCTTGTCTACGAGTATATGCCAAACAAAAGCCTTGACTACCATCTATACAGCGAGGAAAGATCGCTTACATGGCCAGAGAGATGCAAGATTGCATTGGGTTTGGCCTCAGCGTTGCTCTATCTTCATGAAGAATGGGAGCAGTCCGTGGTTCACAGAGATGTGAAGCCAAGCAACGTGATGCTGGATTCAGAGTTCAATGCCAAGCTTGGTGATTTTGGGCTGGCTAGGCTCGTAGATCATGACAGAAGCATGCAAACAACTGACATAGCAGGGACGAGAGGATACATATCGCCTGAATATGCTACTACAGGTAACAAAATATTATTCAGCAATTTGATTTGAAGCATCTTTTTATATACTTCATGTTATTGATTCAAAAGTTCAACAGAGGAGGCATTTTAGGCATTGTACTTCTACGTGGTAGAGATGAATCAATGGCTGATATGGCTAGTCCGGCTTCAGCCTGGGCTTGTCCCTAAATGATTGAGAGCCCCTGCAAGTCCCGTTGGCCGCTGTTTGGTCCGTGATCAACCTGTTGCCACAGTAGCCATCACTCTCCCAATTTATCCATAGCCAGATCAGTGTTTTCTGACACAATCTAGTTATTATGCAACTTTAATAGCCCTTTTCTGCAACAAACACAAAGAATTTCTGTAATTTTCTGCTACAACTGGTACCGTTAATTAGATACATAAATTTTTAGATGCATTCGCGCCTTCTGAGCAATCCAGACTGTCCACATGACCTCATTGAGCCTAAACAACCTTTTCTCAAGTTCTGGCCATGTTTCCCTTAAACAGTCGGTTCTGCAATTTTTCTCATGACTTTTTCCGTCCTTCAGCTAAGGACCTAGTTTAATCACCTGAGCCTCAATCATGTGTGACTGGGTCTTGCCTAGTAATTTATGTGGCTGGCTACCTAAGAATGTCATGACTCTTCGTCTACATGAACATGCATCCACACAAAACCAAGGCAACCAAGCATCCTCGCACAAACATAGATGACCAATGCAAAAATTGAGGTATTCAAGCCTAGGAATTTTTTTTTTTTTGGGGTATATATATGTACATACATATATAGGTAGTGTTGGACTTTGGTTGCATTTTTAGTTAAAAAATATTTTTTAAAATAAAAAATAATATCATTTCAATTAAATTAATATGAATAATCTGATGTTTAAATTCTTAATCTTGATTGAAATGCTCCAATTAATTTAACAGGAAAACCTAGCAAAGAATCTGATGTTTACAGCTTTGGAGTAGTTATATTGGAAATTGCATGTGGTAGAAAACCGATTGATCTAATGGAGGAGTTGGCTAAGGTGGACTTGATAGAATGGGTTTGGGAGCTTTATGGCAAAAGTCTCTGTTTGACTGCAGCAGATGAAAAGCTACATATGGAATTTGATGAGCAACAGATGGAGCGTTTCATAATTGTGGGGTTATGGTGTGTTCATCCTGATTATAATTTAAGACC
This sequence comes from Calamus simplicifolius, assembly GCA_900491605.1. Taxonomy (NCBI): domain Eukaryota; kingdom Viridiplantae; phylum Streptophyta; class Magnoliopsida; order Arecales; family Arecaceae; genus Calamus; species Calamus simplicifolius. Next base: position 186,228 of record UESW01002291.1, read on the forward strand.
ATCAATACGGCAAGCAATTCATGTCCTCAACTTTGATGCGCCATTGCCAAATTTACCATCAAAGATGCCGTGCCAACGTTTTTTACTCCGCCGGATGTTTGTAATTTGGTGTCCACTACTACATAATCATCATGTATCGGACATTCAGCTGGTAACCACTCTAGCTACAAGTTTTAACTCAAATACGCAAGGGCATTAAATATTGATAATTTTGTCTTGAGGTTCACTGCTAATATTGAGTTATCCCTGTAATTTGGATGTTTTATCATATACTAAATATTTTTCATGTAATTGACAAGGAGATTATATTTTAATGCTTTTGAGAAATGTTAGGTAAAAGGTCAAGTTTGGCATTTAAACAAAAATATGTTGCGTTTTACTTGTACTATTCTCTTTGATATCCATATGCTATAATAGTATGGCTTAACATGTTACTATAGCATTGCTTATTATATTTTTAAGTGAATGAATTTGCTTCTCTTAAAAATTATTTGACTTGTAAACCAATTATGGCACGCATGTTAATTTAGTATGACTTACTGTAGTGTTGCTTATTATAATTCTATTTAAATGGATATAAGCCTGTTAAAGGTTATTTGACACGTTAACAAATGAATTATTCGTAAAAGCTAAGCTATAGGAAAAGGGCTAAAAATGTCTATCAAGCTTGACCCCTCCTTTCCATGTGTGAAGTAGATCAAATATATGGAGGCTAGACCTAGAGGAAAATGATAGCTAGGTAATAAGTTTGCATAAGGAAAACTAGAATAAGGGTTGCACAAATTAAATAAGAAATTGCCATTGTGGTGATTTAATTGCAAACTCTTGCAATCCCAATCTCTAAAACCAAGTTAACTAATAAATCGACCCAAGTTAATAGGGAAAGATTAATAGAGTAATCAAGCTTTTTATGATTAATTACAATCTATTTTCATCACTAGAATTATGCATATTCTTCACATATCACAACAAAATATAGATGGGGAGCATAGCTTCAAGAGAGTGACCATGCACTTGTATAATTTTATAATATATTTTTTTGAGAGTATGCTTTTTGTATTGGAGTTTAAATTATAAGTGCACCATCAATTGTGCTCAACCCAAACTTGTCTAACCCAAGCCTATCTACCTAGCTTACTTGATCATTTGGTAAGGTTGGTCAATAAGCTTAGCTTTGAAAATCCAACCCAATCTGTGAACCCACGTACAACTCTAAATTTGATAAATAAGTAAACAATTTATATTTACATGTCATATATAATAACATATTTATATAAATCATAACTTTTGTCTTGTGTTTTAATGTACCTTTGAAATTGATGAATAATTACTTTGGAATAGACACCAAGCTAAGGTATTGGGAACTTATCTAATACGAAAGGCTTATAGATAGATATCTAGTTTAACAAAAGGAAAAGGGTGTGAGACACTAAAATTCATCATGTTGGCAACATCATTTAATTAGACGTGAGCCATGTGTGGGAAGATCTTAGGTAATTCCTTCCAAGTTATAATTAGGATTTTGTGGTCGTTGGATATAACTCCTTTTCTATTTTCTTCCCTCTTAAATTAGCCGCCCTTAGCCTACAGGTAAGATGCAAGTGCATCAAGAATTTCAATATTTTTGTTAAACTATAGTTATCTATGAGAGGAGTGCCTCACAAGTAGTGACATTAGGTCTTATTGCAACTTTCAATGTCTCATTGCATGGTTGGGATATGTAGTCTATTAGAAAGTTATTTCTAATTTCTATTTGCTTGACCAAGTCACTCCATGATGCTTTGTCAAAATAGATCTCTCCTACAATGAGATTTTTACATTCCATAAGAAATTGCAATTGATTCCTAACCCTATTTGTATTAACATTTGCAGCATCTCAAATTTTATGCTAATATGGTCTTCGTATTTGAATTATGATGTTTATTTATTGAAATTGATAGAAGATCCATGGCAGCTCCAATCTTTCAATTATGTGGAATGAAATTTTTTTGTTAACTACTTATTATTAAATATTTTCGAGAAAGACTTGGGTCTAAGGGTATATCTCAACCTTCATGTTGAGATCTTGGATAAGAAAGAAGAGAGATCCAACCTTTCTCCTTTCGAAAGTATGATCTATCAAAAAAAAAAAAAATGAAACTCTTATTGGAGATCTATGGAAGGGAAGAACTCTATTAGAGACGGAGTTAAGGTAACTTGGCACAAAGAGAGTAAGCAAAACACCACTTTCTTCCACAAAGTTGCTACCATTAGAAGAGGAGAAATTTCATTACTTCTTTCTTGTATGATAGTATTGAGCTATCTATTTAGGATGAAGTTTCTTTAAAGATTCATAGCTACTTCAAATTGTCCCTCTCTATTAACTAGAGCATTCTCCCTTGAATCCCAACACCCTTTCTAATCCCTTCTCCTTTGAGGAGTTAAAGCAAACAATCTCTCAGTTGGTAGTTTCTCCATTATTTCTTCCAAAAATGCTAAGAGTTGTTTGAAGATGACACTATGATCTTGTTGCAGGAGTTCTTCAATAGTAAGTGGATATAGCAAGAATTAACTTTGTTTATAATTTCTTTCATTCCTAAAAAAGATGGACTTCTTATGGCATGGGATCTTTGACCTATCAATATCTTCAGTAGTCTGTAGAAAGTTATCTCTAAAATTCTTATGGTTAAGTTGAAGAAGTTTCTATAGAAAGTTCTCTCTAAAATTCTTGTGGTCAAGTTGAAGAAGTTTCTGTCTCAATCTATCTTCATAACAGGTGCTTAGTCATTGAAAATTTCTTGTTCACTCATAAGATCCTTGCTTATCCCAATAGGACTAGAGATAAAAGTAGTTTTTACAAGCTAGACTTTGGAAAAAATCTTTGAATTATGATATCCTTATCTTCATGTTTCAAGTGAAGGCTCCCTTACAATAGATCAATTAAATTCATTGCCTTCTCTTATTTACCTTTATTTGCTTCAATAAAATTTTTATTTACTTTAGTAGTTTTATCTCAATTAGAGAGAGGCAAGTGTTATCTATAAGACATGTTTGAATTTGTAAATTTGTGAAAAGTATAACATATTTGTATGCATACTTATCTAACATGGATGTCACTCTTTTCAAGTTGTTTTAACAACATTTTAAAGAGGTTGATTGGTGAGGACCTATATGAGTGAATGGTCAGTATCATATTAGTTATACATTAGGAACGAGTTGGTTATTTAACCATTGCCAAAAATCTTAAATTACAACTTCCAAATCCTTAAGTATTGATCAAAGTCTTGAGAATTAGATTTAAAGGTTTTATGAGATAACCGCGCACCTTTAGTGGAATTTGCTTATAAAAATAGTTACCAACCTAGCATTCAATTAACTTTATATAAGGCATTGCATGTAAGAAAATGCGAGCCTTTAGAGCAAGGTTAAAATCTCTTTAATCAAAATTTGGTTGTATTATCCAATAAGAATGAAAGTATTTCTATCAAACTTCTAAAAACATATCAAATTACATGGCAAAATTTTCCTACTTTAAGTGAATGCTATGGTGATAATATAGTCCATCCTTAAAAAATAAAATAAAATAATGTAGTTTGAATGGCTTTTTTATTATACTCCTCTCATTGGTACCTTGCATCCTATGCTGATATATATGGTTTTCTTTATTCGATATTCATTATTACTCCAACATTTCTTATTGCCTTTTTTTGAATAAAGTAAGAAGCAAGTTTTATTCATAAGATTTGTTTAAATTTGTAAAAAATATCATTTGCTCATTTCTCTAAGATTATGAATGGGAAATAATGTCTTACCTAGAAAAAAAAAAGATCCAAGCAGAGCATTTGTGGATGCATCATTATGGAAGCTACATCACTTATCCTATTCCCTATAAACCTATTAACTTATGAATAATTGAGTGCATTTGATCACCCTCGCATGCTAATTAACTAATGTCTCAAAGTAGAGTAAATTTAGACATAGTGACATTGATTACTATTTTGAGCTCATGGCCTATGATTCATGATAAATTCCCTAACTAATGTGTGATAAAGCTTTTAAGGTGACAGCATCCTCTTCCCATGAGTGGATAAAAGCAATAGTCATCTAATTAAGTAAAGAGAATTGCCAAGTTATGGTTGATCTCTCTCTCTCTTTTAAGATGTGTATTCAAGCGACCTTTTAAATGTGCAGCTAACTTTATAACTGTCATAGCTCCTTTGCCTATCTACAACCTAAAGACTACAAGCCAAACAAATAGGGAAGCTTCTCATTGTAACTTGGAAGTTTGGGTCTTTGTAGCTCTAGAACTCCCCATGCAATTCTCCAATTTTGTGCCCCTTGTATTGTGCATCATAGGCCCCCTTGAAAGATCACTCTTAGAGTCAAGGAATTCTTCCTAACTTCTCCCTTTCCAATTTTGTGGGTGCTGCACTTGATGAATTTGGTCCAATTAATAGCTTTTTACATGTTGGGACTCTAGAATTTTTGAGTCCAAAAGTGGGAAAGAAGAAAGAAAGGATTGGTTATGGGGTGTGATCTTGGTACTTCGGGGCTTATGATGTAGATTAGGTTTGGTGTACATACATTATGATTTAATTTTTATCATAAAATTCGTAACAATTCTATGATTTCAACTTTTTTCAAGAATAATATCATTTTTGCTTACAAAACATCCCTTTAAAACTATTCATGACATGTAAAATTCTCATCAAATCAAGATGCATGTTTCAAATAAATTTCTTTAATAATAAAATAATAGATAGCAAAGCCTAGAGTGGTGGAGGTAATCAATATAGTTTGATAATGAAAAACTTTCCAATAGGACTACACAATCTAAAATAATAGAATCAAATCATTAAGCTTTCTTTTAAAACCATATAGTTAAGCCGTGCAATCCAATCATTTCTTAGCTTTAGGTATATGAAAAGTTCTATTAAGTTGCAAGATCATCACAAAGCTTGACAACCTAGGATGTTTCTAGATTAGGGGTGGTGACCCTAGATCTATAATTTGATATCTCTTCCTTTGAATAGTATAGCCCATAACTAGGCACACATCCCCAAGCCTATCTCATCATCTACGGATCCTATCTATCCTCTATCCTATATGAATTCCTAATCCAGCATACAAATTGAGAAAGATGCAGTGCACAAGTAGATTGAGAAAAGAGGAGAGAGAAAGAGAGTCTAGTAGTATTGCAAAGTAAATGTTTAGCAATGTCACAAGGAAGATACCTGGTGATAATAGAAAAGAGGCATTTGGTAGCATGGTGGGAGAGAGTCTTGAGAGCATTACAGGATATATGATTAGTAGCATCATAAGAGAGGTGAGTGGCATCAAATAGAGGAGATAGGAGAAAGTAAGGCATTGGTGATCATGAAAAGAGAGTAAACTCATGGGTTGTCACACCACGTAGAAAAAAAAGTAAAGGAGAAATAAAATAAAAGAAAGGAAGGAGTGAAAGAAGAAAGTGAGAAGATGAGAGCGATATATTAGAAGGAAAATAGTAAGGAAGGAGGGGAGAGCATTGATCTATCAACCTTCTAGGTTGGTAGGTGCTCAACTCAACTCAACTCATCTAAGCCTTTTCCCAACCATATAGGGTCAGCTATATGAATCTACTTCCTTCACTCTGTTCTATTTAGGACTAAGTTGACATTCAAATTATAAATAGTTATATCTTTTTTAATTATTTCTGTTTATGTTAGTTTAGGTCTATCCTACCTCTATCTTTACGATGATTGGTAGGTGCATGGAAGGAAATAAAAGAAAAGGAAAGAAGAAAGGAAAATGAAAGGAATATCGTGCTCAAAAATTTAGAATGGGTTAGCTAGATTGAGCAAAGAGGCAAAAAAAAAAAAGGTCAGATATTATCCTAACTAGGACGTCTAAATTGGTGCTGATGAAGTAGAATTCAAAATATCATTAGTGGTAGTGGATTCTTATCAAAACCGTACTTGATCTTGTTTAGTCTCAACCATATATAGCTAGAAATTCTATTTATTTATTTGGATGGTTAATTCTTTCCTATATCGATTCATTGTTTGAGAGGTATCAAAGTTACTCGAAATTTTATTTTTTTAAGTAAATATTACCTTAGTAATACTTAGATAAGAAAATAATTTAGTCATGTTCTTTTGTACATTGAAAAGTGACTCTGATATTTGTTATTCATGTTGTTTTGTATTATAACTTTTCTAAACAAGTTGTTAAGGTTTATTCATCTTCTCATAATACCTTTGGTACTATCGACCTAATTTGCATACTAATTATATACTATTTTTCTATGATTGAAGCTTAATTTTCTTTTATCAAACTATATTTTCAATCATATATATATATATATATATATATATATATATATATATATATATATATATATATATATATATATATAAACATATAATAATCTTATTTTTTAAATAAAATAAAATTTTATAGTTACTATTTATTAATTAAATAATATTATTATATTTTTTATAAAATGCAGATTTTGTTGCTCAGATGATGCAACCCAAGGGGGTTAAGGAATTTGTGTTTAATAAATTCTCCTCTAGTATACTCAATATGGACATGAGTAGAAATCCTTCTTTTTCATTTAAGGGTTTAATTATCAAGAAATATGATTCACATTTATTTTGTTAATAGCAAAATTAAGCAAAATTATAGTCGTAGTTTATTAGTTGAAGGGTCATTTTCACATAATTCAAAATTCAAGTGGATTCTTAGTTCATAATAAAGAATTAGAAGTAATTTTTTTCAAAACTTGTAAAACATAAATTTCTGTGAATTTTTTAATTATGAGCATATATACATATGTTATTTTAAACATTACTAATATATATATATATATATATAATTACATTATTAAGCTAATTTGATTCTTCTAAGTATAATTAAGATTAAACTACTAAATGTTAGCTCATAATTTTTTTTGTTATTTTTATTATACAGAGAGACTTAAGAATGGGATTGAGGGTAGAAGTTAGCCAAGTATTTCTTTAATTGAGTTACTAGTAGACAAGAGCTGGCATAAGTTATGATTTAGGATAATTAATATTTTTGTTATTTGTTTCTTATGTTGATTTTAAGTTGTTGACGTTATGTATGAACTTGTTAGTTGATTTGATGATAATACTTTATTATTAATTAAGTAAAATGTCTTGTATATTGTGAAATTTATTTTCTTAGGATTATTATATTTTACTTTAATCTCGGATGAGGAGCGTGGAAGGAAGGGAATGAAAAGTAACTAAATAAAAAATGAACAGTACAACTAGTTCCTCTTTTTTTAAAAAAATTCAACAATGAATTCTATGATAGAAAAATAATATTTATGTCTAAAAATAATTTCTATATGGTAGCATTTCAGGTAAATAGTTGTTTATACTTATAGAGGCTAAAAAAATTAGCTTTTAAAACTTTATATTTATACAGTAATTATATTTTCTGGCAGTAACTTGCCAGTTACGATCGCTAAATCCTTTCTTTTCGAGCCTGTCGGTGTACAGTCTTTTTCTCAGACTTCGGTTTTTTGGTTGATAAAAGTGTAGATTGTTGCTGTTTGAATCGGCAGCTGCTTGTCGTGCGGACCACGATAGTGTCCCGTCAAGTGGACCAGTGGTTTCAGAATACGATTTCAATAATTCTGATGGCCAATGACTTTGATGGTCAAGTCTTTAATTCTTCGGCAATCTATTCATATTAGAAAATATATGTCACCTAACAGAGAAAAACGCCGTTGGCATCGCGTCGAGAGAACGCCGTACTTTGTCGCGTAGCATCTCGTTAAATTTTATAAATTAGACTTCTTAAAAGGAAAATCCTTAAAAGTTTGTCAACATGTTCGGGTCCTTTCGGAATCGGTCACGTTTTGGATCTAGTCAAGCAACTTCTCACGCGGCGTTGTCTTGGCCATGCGTTGTCAACGTCATTTTGAATTGCTTTGCTTTAGATTTTTGTTCTTCAATCAGGGATCGAGTTGGTAATGCACATCAAAATTTGAATAACTTTCTTTTATTTTAGCAAACCTGTAAAACAGCCCTTGCACAAAAATTAAAATGAATAGTCTATGTGAAAACCCTTTAAATACCTAAGTTAATGAAAACTTTTGGTCATAAATAAATGAAGAAAGTTATTTAAAGAAGAATGCTTCAGAAAAAATTTCTGAAAAGCAATGATATTAGTAAAAGTTTTTTTTTTTTTTAGGTGCTTACTTGAGAGGTCGATACTTTTATAACATCAACTACTTTTGAAAAAAATTCTTGCTATGAGTCTGGGTGGTTACAAATGGCTTGTTTTTCCTAATAAAATGCTAGGAAAAATGCATGGTAGAACAAGTGAGAACCTATACTATTGATTATGGTTTTGATACTACAAAAAAATATGAATCAAAGTTTTATTTGTCTAATTAGTTGAGAAGGTAGAGCAACTCTAGGCATTCATCTGTTTTCATGGGTAGAAAATAAATTGGTGAGAAATTTCTAAAACATTTCACTTTTGGTTACTCGGTTTAAGTGCTACACATGAAAAATATATGGCGAGCAACGTAAATTGAGAATCCACACCACCAATGATGCTTTTAAAGTTAGGATAACACATTCCAAGAATTTGACAAACAACATATTAATCACTGTTTATATATATATATACACACACTTTTCGAATTGCCTCACCTCCCCCAAATACTTAGTTGGTAAATAGTCAAACAAAAAAAGTATACACTAAACACACCATATTAGTTATAAGTTAGAATCTTGCATTACACGCCAACACTGTACTTCCCTATGAATGTGAACATCCTACATTACATACATGCTCAGAGATCGTTGACCCTTCAATGCTTACCATTTTTGAAATTGCCGATGAGTGCAACAATATGGACTGAATAATATCTACGCAACAGCTTAATTTTGGTATAGGGATGCACCATCAACAATGGTTCTTCTGTCCTCTCGTAAGTTTATCCACGAACATCAGAACTGTTGGACGTAGATAGAACTCTCAAGACCCAAGAGAATTTAGGAAAGGCCAACATCCACACTCCATGAGATATATCATAGAGGCTTAAAGTTATTTTGGGCTTTAGGTTATCTTAAGCTCATGTTAGACTATGGGCTTTGAGGAGACTAACTTGTATTGAACTGTGTATGAGTCTAAGCATTTTAAGATTGAGTCAAATCATGGCAATGTATATGGGCTTGAGATGAACTTAATCTCATTGGGTTAGCTGTAAGAGTTTTTCTGAATTAGAGTTAGCCAACTTGGCCATGTATTTAAATACTAGCCCTTAGGATTTGTGTAAAAGGTTGAATACAAAGTGATTCTTTTCTTCCAAAAAAAATGTCTATCTCCTCCCTCACCAAGCCACTGCTTACTTTCTCTCTCTAGAGAGGCATGAGAAATAATAGTGCTATCGCTCTCTCTTCCCCCATGCATGGCTCTCTCTAGGGTATTTTCTCTCTCTAGGGCATTATCTCTCTAGGACTATTTTCTCTCACTAGGACATGTAGGTGGCTCCCTCTCTCTCTTGCTTGCACCTCAACTCTTCTCCCTTTCCTAAAGTCATTTTATCTCTCTAGATGGTGGGGCATCATTTTCTTTCTCTAGCATCACTTTCTCTCACCTCCATGTTTCTCTCTATAGTTGGGTGTCCTTCCTCTGATCCGCACACCCCTTTCTCTCTTTAGAAAGTTAGGAGGCATAAGATCTTTGGGATACCTTTTCCTCTCTCTTGGGCATCCCTTTCTCTCTCTAGATGTGTAGCCCTATTTCTCTCTCCTAGGCAACCTCTCTCTTGGGGATTCTTTCTCTCTCTTGCATGGAATCTAGGTGGTTACCCTCTCTTTCTCTTAGGTGCCAAAATTTGGTCCAAATCCAGATATTTTTTTGTAATAGTTGGTCCCAGCATCAATTGGTTTTTCTCAACAATTGGTATCAGAGTAATCAGTATCGGAGCGGTTGTGCATAACAATTGGTATTAGAGCCCAAGTTTGCAAGGAGGAAGGAGAGAAAATCAAGGATTAAAGATTTTCAAAAGGTTAAAAAATTTTAGCAAGGCTCCATCAAGGTGTTTCTCGATCTTCCTAGAATTTTTGCTGTATTTTTTGGTGCTAAATCTAGCCATGGGTAGCAGCATCAAGGTGAATTTTGAGAAATTTGATGGGAAGGGAGCTTTTCTATTTGGAAAGTTTGGTTAGAAGATCTTTTGGTGCAGCATGAGTTAGATTTGGCATTGGAAGAATGCCTAGATGGGATGCCAGACATGCAATGGTTGTCACTTGAGAAACGTGCGTGTTCAATGATTAGAGGGTGTTTGGCTGATTCGGCTCTCTATTCGGTGCTAGAGGAAAAGAATCCCAAAGGGCTTTGGTTGAAGTTGCACACTCGCTTCATGAAAAAGAATATGTGCAATAAATTGATATTGAAGAAGTACCTCTACAACCTTTAAATGGCAAAAGGTGGAGACATGATGGCCCACATCCAGATATTCAATCTGATGGGAAAGAATCCGTGTACGAGCAAATACTAGCAGATCGTAATACGCAGCGGAATAATAAATAAAAATGCGTAAACCACACAATCATAGAAACACCAAGATTTATGTGGAAAATTCCTTCAAGATAAAGGGAAAAAAACCACGAGCAAGCCAGAGAAGAAGATCCACTATAAAATAATAAATATCCAAGTCTCAAAGTCCCTGTCATAACTTGAGAAACAATCACAAGAAATAATAGGGATATAAGGATTACGTCACCGAAAAATACGGTCTCCTGCGTTACCTCCTTATTTTCTTTTCTTCTCTTCTTCTTCTTCTTCTCTTGTTTTTCTTCTGCAGCACCTTCACGTGATTCCTGAAGTGGAAGTCCTCCCACGTAGTCAAGCACCAAGCAGTAGCCCTTCCTTCTCTTCCCCTAGCAATCCATACTTCTAGAAAAAAAAAAAATACCTGCTACCTCCTTCTCTCTTTTTCCAAACGGCTGCTCCTTTGAAAAGAGAAAACCAAAAAAGAAAGGCGACTGCTCCTTTTATAAAAGATAGAGAACAATTCCTGGTAGAAAAAGGAGTAGCGCTCCCTTTTGCCCTAATGGGCTGAATAAGTGGGCCATGGGCCCAACACAATCAAATTAGCAATGAGTTGCTGAATGTTAGGGTGAAAATGGAGGAGGAAGATAAGTCTTTACTACTATTGTGTTTGTTGCCCTCTTCATATGATCTGTTGGTCATGACGCTGCTCTACAAGAAGGAGACTCTCTATTATGAAGATATAGTCTCGGTGTTGTATGCGAATGAGCAAAGGAAGAGGATGACCAAGGAAGGTATCCCCCAGGAGAGTTTGTCTATGGGGCAGAGGTATAGAAGAGGTAGGGATAGGAGCAAAAAAGGAGACAATCAAAGTCTAGAAAGGGCAAGAGAAAAGCTAGGTATTACAAATGTGGTAAGGTAGGGCATTTCAAGAGATTATCGTAAGTAGAAGAGTTAGAAGGGAGGAAAGAAAGGATTTGAATCACTGAGTATAGTTGCTGATCAAGAGGTGGAGGATGACCTCTTAGTACTATCAGATGATCATAGGCATAGCACAGAAGTTTGGACCTTGAATTCGGCTTGTCATATTACTACACACCAAATCAGTATTGGTTCGGCACATACATCGAGGTCGATGAGGGAAGCATTACACTTAAAGATGACTACCCTTGCAAGGTGGCTGGTATTAGCATAGTGAGGGTGAGGATGTTTGATGGGATATGCAAACTCTTACAAGTGTGAAGCATGTCCCAGAGCTGAAGAAGAATCTGGTGTCACTGGGGTATCTTGAGTAGAGTGGTTACAGATTCAGCAATCATGTCAGGAGTGGAGTATTGAACATCTCCAATGGTGCTATGGTGGTGATGAGAGAGAGAAGTCTAGAGAACAACCTCTACTCGATGAAGGGATTTGTGGTGACTGAGAGATATGAGGTAGCAGCTATGGCAGGATCCTCAGATGTATACAGGATGTGGCATTACTACCAAGGCCATATGGGAGACAGGGGACTAAAGAAACTAAGCAAGAAGGGGCTGATTCCATATCTGAGTGGTGGTAATATGAAGATTTATGAGCCATGTCAAATTAAAAAGTAGAAGAGAGTTTAGTTCATAGTCAATATAGCTAGAAGTGCAACACTCTTAGAATTGATACACACCGATGTATGAGGGTCAGCCCTAGTTTTAGCCAAACACGGGGCAAGATAATTTTGACCCTGATTGATGATTTCTTAAGGAAGGTTTAGGTTTACTTCATGAAGAAGAAATCAGAAGTCTTTATCAGATTCAAAGTTTGGAAGGCCGAGGTGGAGAAGGAACAAGATAAGAGTGTAAAATATATGAGGTCAGACAATAGCAGAGAGTACACCAGCATGAAGTTCTATAGTTTTTGTGAGGAGTGGGGCATCAAAAGGCACTTCCCAGTGAAGGGAACTCCTCAACAGAATGGGGTGGCCAAAAGGATGAACGAGATGCTTTTAGAAAAGGCAAGGTGCATGAAGCTACAGGTAGGGCTACTTGAGGTATTTTGGGTTGATGCAGTGAATGCAGCCAGTTACTTGATTAATCGATCGCCACACACCAAGTTAGATGGAGGCATTCCAGAGGAGATGTGATCGGGAAGGAAGGCGAGCCTAAATTATCTAAAGGTGTTTGGGTGCATAGCATTTGTGCACGTTGGTGCTGGGGAGCGGAGCAAGCTAGATACCAAGTTAAAGAAGATAGTATTCCTAGGCTATCTGTATGGTATCAAGGGGTATCGGTTATGGAACCCCTTGAAGAAGAAGGTCGTCATCAACAAAGATGTGACCTTTGATGAAAACTTAGTCCTCCATAGGTGAGATCACATAGAAGCACAGCAGGAGGTATAGCAAGGTAGCACTGAGCAAATGACCTTCTACACAATAGTGTCGTTTGCAATTGGACTAGGAGGATTTAAAATTCAGGTAGAGAGGGCTAACATAAGAGGCAGAAGCCAACGAGTTTAGCAAGAAGTAACTGGATGAAGAACATATATTGGGATTGCATTGTACAAGCCCAAGAGGAATGTGCGATCACGAGAGCGATACGGCTTCAAATATTCGATGTTGTATGCCCTGGTGACAGCGAATGGAGATCTCTATACCTATGAGGAGGCCATGGAGAGCCAGGACAGAGATAGGTGCATCCAAGCGATAGACATGATGAAGGTACTGAGGCCTTAAAGCACCAAAATAGAGATTGTTGAACCTGCTATGTGCTCCCAAGGCCTAGGAGAATGTGGGAAAGGCCAAGGTCCACACTCCATGAGGCATCATGGAGGCTCTAGAGTTGTTTTGGGCTCTAGATTTTCTTAAGGCCCATGTTGGGCTATGGGCTTTGAGGAGGCTAACTTGTATTAGGCTGAGTGTGAGTCCAAGGGTTTTAAGATTGAGTTAAGTCATGGGTGTACATGAGTTTGGGGTAAACTTAATCTCATTGGGATAGCCATGGGAGTTTTTGTGAGTTAGGATCAAGCCAGCTTGGCCATGTATTTAAACTCTAACTTCTAGGGTTTGTGTAAGGGGTTGAGTACAAGTGATTCTTTTCTCTCAAAAAAATTTCTCTCTCCTCCCTTACCAAGCCACCACCCACTTTCTCTCTCTAGAGAGGCATGAAAAACCCTAGTGCCACGTCTCTCTCTTCCCCATGCATGGCTTTCTCTCTAGGGCATTTCTCTCTCTAAGACTATTTTCTCTTAGTAGGGAATGTAGGCAACTCTCTCTCTCTTGCTTGTGCCCTAAGTCTTTTTTCTTTTCTAGTGGCATTTTCTCTCTCTAGATGATAGGGCATCATTTTCTCTCTCTAGTGCTACTTTCTCCTTCCTCCATGTTTCTCTCTCTATAGTTAGGCTTCTTCTCTCTCATTCGCATGCCCCTTTCTCGCTCTAGAAAGTTAGGATGTCTAAGATCTTTGGGATGCCTCTTTCTCTCTCTTGAGCATCCTTTTCTCTCTCTCTAGATGTGAGGCCCTATTTCTCTCTCCTAGGCATCATTTCTCTTGGGCATTCTTCTTTCTCTTATTGGGACCTAGGAGGCTGCCCTCTCTCTTTTGGATGCTAAAATTTGGTTCAAATCAAAGAATTTTTTTTGCAATATTTGATCTCGGCATTAACTGATTTTTCTCAACAATAACAAAAACCCTAATCCACGCTGTATGCTCTCTACCGTGCACAGCCTCGACCTCAATAGCTTTTCCCTCAGGGATGCAGCAACTGCCTATGCAGCCGGTCAACCAAATCAAATAAATGATGCCTGCACAAGTATAGAAATTTGTCAAATATTACCACTTTATTCTCAATACGAACATGGAATACATGTTTAATGAAATGACACGTACAAATTTTGTGGTAGGTTTTCTGTATAACATGAAAGCTCCGATCCGAGTTGTAGCAACCAATTTAAAGCACTGCTACATGAAATCCAAAATTAGTAGATACCAATGCTAGTATGAAATCATTAGAATAAATACATATATATACTATCCGTACCAGTTCAATGTGGTAACAAATTCCCCAAGTCTCTAAGATATGATTAGCGACCTCGAGGGTCGCCTGCAACCATCACCGGCCTGAGAAATGTTATGGTGCTAATGAGTGCCGGAATGGACAGATTGATATGAAAATGAATGGGATGGTCATGTTGATACAATACTTGTAGCTCGGTTCATAAAAAATATGGAAGGATGGGAGACAACCTCCAACTTTTGGACTTGCTCTAGGATCCAAAAATCGATATTTATCAATTATATTTAAATAAAACACAAATAGTAAGTAGTAGAAAACTTCGAAGGTGCAGCATCGTTCAATGGTGTACTCACATCATTCTTTAGAGGGTCATCATCTAGTAGCTGATGAACGGACTCTTTGGTACATGATGGCTTCAATGTACCTGAATCCTCCCCAATGGTTTCACTGCATCGTAAAAATAAACAGCACATTTACATCAATATAATTATAATGAATATGAAGCATGTATAAAACTAAATTACAATCTTACTCAAACTTGAATCCATCTAAGAAGAACTGTATGACCGATTTGCGTAATGGTCTTCCGTCTTATCTATTGTACCTTTTTAGGGATGGGCGACTCCTAGATCTCAATAGCTATACCTAAAGCCAACTTCTTATGTTGGCTCTCATGCCTCTTCAAATCACTTAAAATAGTTTTCCTTTTTTGAGGGCTTATTTATGTTCGTGCCTCGATTCGAGGCAATGTAGGCCGGGGGATTTCAATGATTGATTTATGCTAGTTCTTACCGCCGGCTATCATCGGTCTTAACTTGGTAGAGGCCTGGTCCACTATGGCAACTTGATTAACCTTTACCATTGCCAAAATATCAACCTAAAATAGGGTACGCTAGTGGAATAGAGAGATGGAGGGAAGCTAAAATTTGGTGGCCAACAGTGGTTCACCTAAGTGATTGTTGGCAAACTAGAGAGAAAAACAACAAGACGAGAAGGAAGAAGACTACACGTATGGCTGGGTTGCCAGATCTAAGGAAGGAGGCTTGGATTTTGGCTGCTTTTGGCTTTAATCCCTCCTAGAACAGAACATAGCACGATCCTTTATAAAAGCTTGAATCGCAACGGTCATCAATGGCTCATCATTGAAATCACAGGTAATAGGAAATTGTACAAAAGAGCAAGGATGAATAAGGCTTACTCGTTTGGACACAATGGTTGAATTGCCAATGAAATTAGAGGTTGAAGATGACCTCTCCCGTTCCATCATGCTTCTTTCTTTCTTTGGCTCTATCTCCCTCGATTCAACTCGCCTCTGATGGTTGCTTGAGGGGATCTCCAAGGGAAGATTATAGATGAGGATGAGGCTTATGGATAAGCCTTTTCTTCTCCCCTATTTTGAGATTCAAATAGATTTATCCTTGAAGAAATTCATCGCTCATAACCTTCGTTCATTTTCTTGTTCCTCTCTTTCCCTTTTTTTTTTTTTTTTAAAAATTCAGTCCTGGCTAGTCAAATGGAGCAAGAGAGGTTTAATTTTGGGGCCGGTCAAAAGTGTCAGGTCCCACATTCTTTCCCCCCTTATGAAAATTTTGTCATCGAAATTTCATTTTGAGTTCAACTCTGTTTAGCTTTCCAAGGTCACATATTCAATTACACCATTTATCCTAATTTTCTAAATAATAGTTCCTCCCTAACCCTTACTGTCGCCTATCATGACTCTAAGGTAGCGTTTGATAGAAAAAATATTATCCATGGATAAGTGTATGGGATAGAGTTTGTTCCCTGGCTATCCCTAGGGATATCCCTTGACTATCCCATTAATCATATCAAATGCAAAAAAGTAAATCCATATGATAATTTTTTTTTTACTTTTATTTGGAGGGATAACCAGCTATTCCTGCATTCTCTAGGGAATAAATTGAGGGGATATCCCATGGTTAACCATGGATTATCCCTTGGTTAACTTTATTCCCAGCTATCCCTTATAGTTATGGCTTTTGGGAATAAAAGGGGATATCCAGGGAATATCCCCTCTTATCCCTATTTCAAACACTATCTAAGTGTTAATTATGAATTTCTCTTTTTTTAATACATGACAAAGTTTTAATCTTAATTTACCATGTAAATCTAGCTAAGCTACTCATAAAAGTATTAACAATACCAACTAATTAATTTCATGTAATAGAAAAACTAATGAATCCATTGTATCCATCACCTTCGAATTAGGTGTTGCGGTAGCCTGCTTAGTGACTGCATAAACTCGTTTCTGAATCCTAAGCTTCTGTTGATCCTTTTCTTTATTTTGTGTGGGCTGCCCATCCTTTTTTTGTTGACAAGTAGCCCATCTTGTGGTCCATTTATCACACACAAAGCAAGCACTGATGATTCTATGACATTGTTTTTTTGTATGGTTCTTTCCACACCTAGGACATTAGACTTCATCTCTCTATTGATTTCCATTTCCTTAAGCTGACTTGAGTAGTCCTAACCTACTTGTGATGTCATTGAAAATGGTCGCTTTTTCATTTTATGTTTCTCTATTTCCTTCTACACATCTTGAGGTCATTTTGTATCGGAAGAGCTTTGTTTATCACAGCAACATTGGTGGTTAACTCAAAGACATTGACTAGCTGTCTGAGTGAGGTTGCAATCCTTGCATAAATCTTTGAATTTTTGCCTCCTCAATAGTCACATGGTATGTGAGATCCTAGCCAATTGGGTGAATTCAACTTCATTTTGGGCCACAATCATATTTCTCTACTCCAACTTAATGAATTCATTCTCCATTTTGAGTACAAGCACTCTTGACCTTAAATATTTCCCAAGTAATGCTCTAATAGCATTATGTCCATTCCTATGCTTCTCCAACAGGCACCAATCATAAGCATCACCTTGAAGAAGGTACAAGGTATACTTGATGTTGGCCCAGATGGCAACCCAAGAGGGAAGATGAATTGGGTTCTTAAAAATTTTGGCGCTTAAAAATAATTTCACAAAGTGATGATGCACATGAATATGTAATGAGTGTGGTGTTAAGAATGCAAAGCAGAATATAAAAGATAAAGTAGAAAGAAAAAGAGACAAGCACGACAAACATGAGAAATTTATAGTGGTTCGGTGTTAGCTACATCTACATCCACTCCCAGCAACTCTTGGGCCTATATTAATCATCCTGATTACAGCAGAGTTATTTTTCAAGCTCACAACTCAAACTTGTTATTTTACAATGGAATCACAACGAACCTAGCCGATTTTCACAGGTTCACTAGCACAAAATCTATCTCAAGCTTTCTAGCTTGAACAAGGCTAATTTGTCTTCCTTGATTCAATCACCTGATTGAATCAGAAACCAAATGTAATAGGAGTAAGGTTACAACAGATATAAAGCTTCTCAAATGAGCAAGTAAGCAATATAAACAAGATAGAAATAGAAGAGCCTAATTTAGAAGATTTCTGAAGTTGGACTTTTCTTCTTTTCTTCTTTTCCTCATAAATAATCTTCCTCAAGTTGGGCTTGAAGCTTTGGAAGAATCATTGATGTAGAGGATTTTGAAGAATTAGGACTCTTTTCTTCTCCTTTTGATTTGATAAAATCCTTCAAATTGACTTTCGGATGCTTTGGATTTCTCTAAACTTAGTTTCAATCAAGAGATTTCGGATTTGAGCTTTTTTCCTTTTTGATTTTTCTCTGCTTTATTCTATATTTTCAAATGGTCAGATAGCTCCATTTATAATCTCCTCTAAATCCACTTTTAGATGAAAACTAGATATTAAAAGTACTTGAGGAGGAGTTAGACACAAAGAGGAAAGAGTCGTTGAAATTCATTGGAGAAAAGATAAACTTTTGAGTCATTTTTACATCTCTGAAATCCGCCTCTGATAGGTTAGAGTCAGCTCTAATCTAGCCTGGAGTCGGCTCTAAGTCAGGATGCTCGAACGTTAACATTTGCTCGTTGTGGACTCGGCTCTGGCTTTTCCTGAGGTCAACATCTTTACGTGCTGGAGTTCTCTCTAACAAATGCGAGAGCCGGCTCTAATGAAGCTCCAAAAAACACAGTCTTTGTATAACCATTAGAGTCGGCTCTAATTCTCTACAAGAGTTGGCTCTAATTTGATACATATATAAGAGTCTCTATCTTTTGATTAGAGTCGGCTCTAACACTGCAGGAGTTGACTCTAATCCGTGCCAAAAGTGCCAAACTATTCGATACGCTCCGAAGTCAGTTCTAATCCATTTAGAATCGGCTCTAATATCTGAAACTTGACACTTGACACTAGACAAAGATTTAAACTTAATTTTCCTTAGATTTTAATTAATTAAACATTTAAATTTCTAAAACACTTAATCAAAATCATTAGAAACATAAGAAATATACTAATGTGATTTTTGTTATTCATCAAAATCAATAATTGGGTCAACAATATCTTCCTTTTTGATGATGACAAAAACACTGTATACATGCATATATAATTAACTCATAAACTTCAACTTAAACAACTTTTCAGTCAAAATGATAGTCAACAAAATTTAAATAGCTCTATTTCAAATATTTTGCTTAACTATCCCATGAATTAGAAATTTTATCCAATGATTTATACAATTCAAATTGATCAATTCTAATTATCAATTCAAGTCATTCAAATTAAATAAGCTCCCCCTGAGTAATTGCTCCCCTTATGTATGTGCATATACAACTTTCTCCCCCTTTTTTGTCATCAACAAAAATAAGGAAACATAGGGTAGTCTTTGCTCAGGTTGAGATACAACTTAACCAATTTAGAATCAAATATCACATAATTCAATCATTTCACAAAGATCAAAGAGAATTCATTAAGCTATAAAAACTTCATACATTTTTATTGATTACATAAAGTCAAGTACATGTCAAGTAAAATACAAACAAAGTAAAGTTAAATTTAAAACAATAACATATCATAACTTAAAATCCTAAGTACAAGCTAGTATTACCATAAGATTCTAACTATACATTTCTAAACATAAACTAAGATAGATATTGGTTGGTTGGATTGGATTGGATTGACTTGACTTGGCTTGGATTGACTTGGCTGGATTAGCAGGAAAGAAAGGGTCTTTCACTTCAAAACTTCAAAAGTCTTTTTAGTTCTTCCAAAATCTGTCCCATTCCTTGCTTCTAAGTTTTCAAAAATTCATTCAATAACTTCTCAACAGTGGAAGCAACTACGTCAATTCTTTCTTGAAGCTCTGCATTACATTTGGAGTAGGTATCTGAGTCATCATCGATACTTTTGATCTTATCAAAAATAACTTGCAACTCTGATCTCAGACCATCAGCTGAAGTATTGATTGACTTTTCAATCTTCTCTACCTTCTCTTTCAAAATGTAAACAAGCTACCTTATCCTCAAGAGCTGATCCCAAAAGTTTTCTTTAATCCTCTCTTCCTGCTCGGCAAGTGCAACATTCATTATCTCTTTAAATTGGGCAACTTGCTCAGCAGTAAAAGCAGAGGAGGGTCCAGAAGATGTGCCGGTGGTGGAGCTGATGAAGAACTTGGTCCAGATGGAGGAACAGATGGTGCAGAAGCAAAAAATCTAGGTGCAGGAGCTGAAGGCCTGGGGACCTCCTTAATATCATCATCATCATCCTCGGCTCTGACTCCTCTAATTTGCTCTGGCATATCAGTATGTCTTCGCCTTTGCCATTGACCATTTATCTTTCTAAATCACATGCGATAAAGACTAGAAATATTATAGTAATCAATGTGCCTTAATTTCTTTTGAGACTTATTTTCCAAAATATTACTCATTGGCTCCGAAAAATCAATGTCAAAACCATCCCATATGGTAGGGTAGATCTCTTCTTAGTTCTGGCCTCGGTCATATAACCAATCATCATACGGGCCAAATTTATAGGCTATCAAGTCACTACACAATCCATGATAACCACATCTCTTTCAAAAACATATTCAAATCTATCAATTTTTGAAAATAAAATTCTGCTATAGATATTGTGAAGTAACCTGAACTCCAAACTTAATTGATTTGCCAAAATTTCTTCAAATTTAGTGACTTCTATTCTCAACATTCTTGATAAGGCTTCATATCTATCATGGGGTGAGTGGCAGTCATTCCAACAATAGGTATTTTTAAAATACTCCCTAAAATTTTTGAAGTAATGTAACATGGGTGCCTCTCACACAGCTTACTAAACTGCCATCTCTCTACCAATATTGTTGTAGAATTCTCTCACTAGTGCAGGATAAGTAGGGACATCTAGTGAGCAAACTTCTTTTCATCTCATATTTCTTAAAAGTCTCCCAATGTCAAACCCTTCACAGTCAAGAAATAAAAATCTACCTTTCTTCCCATAGTGATCGCCTTTCAAGCCAGAAAATTGATTTGAGGTGAGGAAGGAGTAGAAATGGCATCCGAAGTGAAGGATGAAGAAGTCGACAGCATGCTCGAAGAGGGCTACCTCACCGGACGATGCGCGAACCATCTATCCATGGTGATGGTGACTCCAATAAAGGATGCACAGCATTTGAGTGCCATTAGAGATCAAAGAAGGTTGAAATCAAGGATTTTTGGTAGTTTGAGAGGAGTGGAAGAGAGTTTAGAATAATTTAGAGTTGATTTGGTTTAGTAAAGAGTCGGCTCTGCCCTAGAAATATCGACTGAGGATCACTTAGAGTCAGCTCCCATAAAGTTGGCTCTAAACTGATTCAACAATCAATGCTCAAAATAGAGTTGGCTCTACAGTAGCTAAAGTTGGCTTTAATAAGCAGACAGAGAGTTCAAATCATTAGAGCCGACTCCAACTCCAATAGAGTCGCCTCCACGATAGTTTTAGTGAAAGATAAGAGTTTCAAAAATCTGAAACTTATTAAGCCATGATTAAAACTCTAGATAATTTTTTCTTAAAACATGGGAAATCAAGGAATCAAACATCTAGATGAAATTCCTTAGAAATATAAGAAAATTTTCAAGAAAATGGATTGAAATCTAGATGATCATTATAAGGAGTTTTAAATCTATTCCAATGGATCACAAATACCTAACTCTCCTCTAAGATAACAAAATCTCTCTTCACTTAAGGATTTTATAAATATATCAGTTAATTGATGATCAGTACATATATAATCAAGACAAACATCATTGTTAGCAACATGATCTCTAATGAAATATTGTCTAATCTCTATGTGTTTGGTTCTTGAATGTTGAATAGGGTTCTTAGTCAAATTTGTTGCACTAGTGTTGTCACATCTAATTAGAATTTTGTCAAGTGTGATGCCATAGTCTTCAAGTTATCGCTGAATCCAAAGGATTTGAGCACAACAACTTTCAGATGAGCTTCTATTTGCACCGCAAAAATTGCTCAGTACACCCTCCAAATTTTTTTTAAAAAAATTAATTCCTAAACTACCCTTAAAACCCTTGCCCTCCTCCCCCGTACGCTCCGGCAGCCCCCCCGGCTTCCCACTCCTTCCCCGTTCGCTCCAGCAACCCCCCCCCGGTTCTTTGGCAACCCTCCCCGGCTTCTTGCCCTTCCCTGTTTGCTCGGGCAAACCCCATCCCCCCCCCCCAAAATTCGGTCAGATAGCCCCCCCCGGCTTCCCCCTCTTCCTTGTTCGCTCCGACGGACCCCCCTAGTTTGCTTCAGCAACCCCCCGGGTTTCCTCTCCTTCCCGTTCGCTCTGGCACCCTCCCCCCCTCTTCGAATCCTGGGGCAAGGGAAAGTCGGAGAGGGGAGTCGGTGCCCAAAAGGGGGGGCCGCTAGTGCGAATGAGGAAAGGAGGAAGCCGGAGGAGGGCTATCAGAGTGAACAGAGAAGGAGGGGAAGCCGAGGGGGTGGGGGGGCTGCCGGAGCGGAGCGTATGAGGGAGGAAGGGTAAGGGTTTTAATGGTAGTTTAGGAATTAAATTTTTTTTAAAAAATTTGGGGGAGGGGTACTGAGCAATTTTTGCGGTGCTAATAGAAGCTTTCTAACTTTCAACTGCAACATATTCAGCTTTAGCAATTGATAATGCAACTGAATTTTGCTTTTTATTCAACTAAGAGATTAAGTTATTGCCTAAGGATTGGCATGTATCACTTGTGCTCTTTCTATCTAGTTTACAACCAGCAAAATCAGAATCAAAATATGCAATCAAATCAAATGACGAGTCTCTAGAATATCATAATCCTACATTTTTGTTCCACTTAAGTATTTGAAATTTTTTTTACAGCAATTAAGTGAGATTCTCTAGGATCATATTGATATCTAGTACATAAACATATAGCAAACATAATATCATATATTAGTTGTTAAATAAAGTAGAGAACCAATCATATCTCTATAAGCTTTTGATCTACTTTCTTACCATCTTCATCTTTATCGAGTTTGCATGGACTCATAGGTGTGCCAAGAGGTTTTATAATTTTCATTCTAAACTTCTTAAGAATTTCCTTCGTGTATTTCATTTGGTTAATAAAAATTTTCTCTCTTCTTATTTAATTTGAAGTCCAAGAAAGAAATTCAGTTCTCCCATCATGCTCATTTCAAATTCTTCGTGCATTGACTTTGCAAAATCTTGATAAAGAAGATTGTTAGTAGCACCAAATACTATATCATCAACATAAATTTATACCACTAATAAATTTTTTTTCTTTCTTTTCAAAAATAGGGTTTTGTCAATATTACCTCTAGAAAAATTATTTTCAATCAAAAATTTACTAAGTCTATCATACCAAGCTCTAGGTGCCTATTTTAAACCATAAAGTGCTTTATGTAGTTTAAAAACATGATTTAAAAATTTATGATCTTCAAAATCAGATAGTTGTTCAACATAAACTTTCTTATTTATAAAACTATTTAAAAATATACTTTTTACATCCATTTGAAATAAGTTAATGTCCATACAATATGCAAATGTAGGTAACAACTTTATGGCTTTTAATCTGGCAACAGGTATAAAGGTTTCATCAAAATTGATACATTCTTCCTAATTATATCTCTTTGCAACTAGTCTAGCCTTATTTCTAACAATAATGTCATCTTCATCTAACTTATTTCTAAATACCCATTTGGATCCTATAACTTAATAATCTTTGGGTCTATTAACCAAGGTCCATACCTTATTCCTAGTGAACTGATTCAATTCTTTTTGCATAGTTAACATTTAATAACTGTCCCTTTCAGCTTCCTCAATTATTTTAAGCTCTATATGAGACAAAATATAAGATGATTATTGATATTTCTCATGGATTATCTAGTTCTTACATCTTGAGATGGATCTCCTATGATTAGATCCTTTAGATGATCATAAGTATATCTTTAATCTCTAGGTAGATCTATTATTATGAGTAGTATCAACATCATCATTCTTAGGTGAGTTATCGTCCTTAGCTTTAAGTTCATGATCTGAAGATACATCATGATATGAAGATACATCAACATTCAATTTTTTAAAATCTCTTTCAAGGATATTAGTATCTTCCTCATTATCTTTCTTTTCAGAACTCGATGCTAACAACTCATCAAATACTATATGAATTGACTCTTCTACAATCAAATACTTCTTATTGAATACTCTATATACCTTGCTAGATATAGAATAATATAAGAAAATACCTTTAACTGACTTGGCATCAAACTTTCCTAAGTTATCCTTTCCATTGTTATAAATGAAACATCTACAACCAAATGCATAAAAATAGCTAATATTGGGTTTCCTATCATGCCATAGTTCATAGGGAGTTTTCGTAAGAATTGGTCTAATCAAGGCTCTATTTAGGATGTAACATGTTGTGTTTATGGCTTTCATCCAGAAATATTTTGGGAGTTGGCTTTCACATAGCATGGTACGGGCCATGTCCTCTAGAGTCCTATTTTTTCTTTCTACCATCCTATTTTGTTGAGGTATCCTAGGTACTAAAAAATTATGATGGATGCCATTTTTAATGCAAAAGTTTTTAAATAAAATTTTTAAATTCAGTCCCATGATTACTTCTAAGAGACACTATGGTAGTATTTTTCTCATTTGTGACTTTCTTGAAGAATTTTAGAAAAATCGAGAAAGCTTCATCTTTATGAGCTAAAAATAATACCCAAGTAAATCTAGAGTAATCATCTACTATCATAAGACCATATTTCTTTTCTTATAAACTTATGGTTCTAGTAGGTCCAAAAAGATCCATGTGTAGTAGCTCAAGTGGCCTAGAAGTTGAAACAATGTTTTTGGATTTGAAAGATTTCTTAGTTTGTTTTCCAAATTGACATGTATCACAAACTCTATTATTTTTAAAATCTAATTTTGAAAGACCTTTAATCAAATCCATTCTAAGCAATTTTAAAATCAAGTGTGTGCTTGCATTACCTAATCTACGATGCCATAGTCACCCAATCTCATTCACCTTAGCATTATTAGCAATTAGGTAATGGTTACTTATAGATAAATTATCCAAGTCAATTAAGTATACATTGTCATTTCTATTTCCAACAAAGATAATGCTATTATCAATAGAATTAAATACCGTATAGATAGATGCTTCAAAGGAAACTTTAAAACCTTTATCATATAGTTGGCTAATGCTAATTAAATTATATTTTAATCTATCAAAATATAAAATATTTTTAATAAAAGTAGATGGAGTGATCTGAATTTTATCAATACCCATGATGTGACCTTAATCATTATCTTCAAAGGTCACCATTTCACCTCTTTTAGCTTCAAGGGTGATGAATTGATCTTTATCATCCGTCATGTGTCTTGAGTAGCCACTGTCAAGATACCATTTTCTTTTTGATCTTTTGGCTGCAAGATATGCTTGCAAAGCAATCACATCTTATGTTTAGGTATCCAAGCTTTCTTGGATCCTTCATGGTTAGTAGCATCAAATATAGTTTCTTTTGGAATTTAAACCATTTTACCTTTAAAATCAGCATGAAATATTTTATGATTGCAAGCATATGATTTATGTCATTTCTTACCACAACAAAAATAGGAAATATCTTTTTCAATGAATTTCTTTACAAAGAAATTATTAGCAAGTTTTGTTTCTTATATGGTTTATAACACAAACCAGCATTGTGAAAAATAGCTCTTTGATTATTCAAAAGTAAGTTGAGTCTTTCCGAGCCATAAGTAAACTTATCAACAATATTCTTATATTTTGCAACTTTATTTTTTAAATTTTGCTTTTTAGCAGAAATTATATTTTTCTCTTTTTCTAAATCTTGCTTTTCACATTTTATCTTTTCAAATTCAATGGCAAATTCATCTTCTTTTTAAGAAGACTTTGATTTTCAGTTTTTAAAATTTTGTTCTTTGTTCTCAAAACTTTAAAATCGCTAAGCAGTTCATTAAATGCATCATAAGTTTATCAAATGTAAAATCATAAATAGGGCTTTCAGAACTTACCTTTTCTTCATTGGGAATAAGATATATGTTGGCAACCTCTTGTTATTCATCTTTGGACGAAGATTCATTACTATCACTTCATGTTGTAACATACGCTTTCTTTTTCTTTCTATATCCCTTTTTGAGCGTAGACATTCAGATTTGTAATGTCTAAGCTTTTTACATTCATAGCATATCATGGGATCCTTCTCCTTTTTATTTTTCTCCTTATCTCCTTTCAATTTGACGCTAATTTTTTTTTTTTTGTGAAATGGCCTTCTTTGCATGAATTTTTTAAACTTAGAGCAAGGAGAGTGGTGTCATCATTGTCTTCATTTTCTTCACTGCTGCTTGTTTCCTTTTCAGCGGCTTTAAGTGCGATTGTCCTCTTCTTCTTCACATCTTCTTCTAGATGTTACTTCATCATGAGTTCATGGGTCATGAGTGATCCAAGGAGCTCCTCCAAAGGTAAGCTATTGAGATCATTGGCTTCTTGGATTGCTACTACTTTGGCTTTCCATGCTCTTGAAAGAGACCTAAGAATTTTTTGAACAAGTTCTGAGTTAGTATAGATCTTTCCAAGACTTTTTAATTCATTTACTATATCAGTAAATCTAGTATACATGCAACTGATGGACTCATTTTGATCCATGTTAAAGAGTTCATATTTATGCACAAGAATGTTAATCTTGAACTCTTTAACCTAGTTGGTACCCTCATGTGTAACTTTCAACCGATCCCATATCTTCTTGGCTTAGATGCAATTAGATATTCTATTGATTTCATTTGCATCAAAGGAGCAGTATAGGACATTCATGGCCTTAACATTGAGCTGGACCATTTTTTGATCATTCTCATTCCAATCTCTTTCAGGCTTAGGAATAATGGATCCATCTACTAAGTATGTGAGAGTGCTAGGACAATATATGATAATGACACTCCATAAATCATTGTCTTAAGCTTGAATGAATATCCTCATTCTAGCTTTCCAATATGAGTAATTTGTATCATTAAACAAAGATGGACGATTTGTGGACTGTTCCTCAAAAAAAGAAGAACTAGTTTGAGCTGCCATTTGGATCTTTAGCTCTTGATTATTAGATCAAGAAAGGATTAGTACTAGCTTTGATACTAATTGTTGACCCAGATGGCAACCCAAGAGGAGGGGATGAATTGGGTTCTTAAAAATTTTAGCGCTTAAAATAATTTCACAAAGTGATGGTGCATACGAATATATGTAATGAGTGTAGTGCTAAGAATACAAAGCATAATATAAAGATAGAGTAGAGAGAAAGAGAGACAAGCACGATAAATATAAAAATTTATAGTGGTTCGGTGTTAGCTACACCTACATCCACTCTCAAGCAACTCTTGGACCCATACTATAATTACCCTGATTACAGTCAAGTTATTTTCCAAGCTCACAACGGGATCACAACGACCCCAGCCAATTTTTATAGGTTCACCAGCACAAAACCTACCTCAAGCTTTCTAGCTTGAACAAGGCTAATCTACCTTCCTTGATTTAATCACCTAATTGAATCAGTAATCAAATGTAATAGGAGTAAGGTTACAATATATATAAAGCTCCTCAAATGAGAAAATAAGCAATATAAATAAGATAAAAATAGAAGAGCCTGATTTAGAAGATTTTTGAAGTTGGGCTTTTCTTCTTTTTTTCAAAAATAATCTTCCTTAAGTTGGGCTTGAAGCTTTGGAAGAATCATTGAAGTAGAGGCTTTTGATGAATTAGGGCTCTTTTTTTCTCCTTTTAATTTGATAGAAATCCTTCAAAATTGACTTTCGGATGCTTTGGATTTCTTTAAACTTAGTTTCGAATAAGAGATTTCGGATTTGAACTTTTTCCTTTTTGATTTTTCTCTGCTTTGTTTTATATTTCAAACGGTTGGATAGCTTCATTTATAATCTTCTCTAAATCCACTTTTAGATGAAAACTAACCATTAAAAGTACTTGAGGAGGAGTTAGACACAAAAGAGGAAAGAACCATTGAAATTCGTTGAAGAAAAGATAAACTTTTGAGTCATTTCTGACATCTCTGAAATCCATCTCTGACAGGTTAAAATCAGCTCTAATTTGGCCTTGAGTCAGCTCTAAGTCGGGATGCTCGAAACAGTAATATTTGCTCGTTGTGAAGTCGGCTTTGGCTTTCCATGGGGTCCACATCTTTACGTGTTGGAGTCGGCTCTAACAAATGCAGGAGCCGGCTCTAATGAAGCCCCAAAAAACATAGTCTTTGTATAACCATTAGAGTTTGCTCTAATTCTCTGTAGGAGTTGGCTTTAATTTGACACAGAAATGAGAGTATCTATCTTTTGATTAGAGTCGGCTCTAACCACTGCAGGAGTAGGCTCTAATCCATGCTAAAAGTACGAAACTATTCCAATATGCTCCGGAGTCGGCTCTAATTAATTTAGAGTCGGCTCTAATCTATTTAGAGTCAGCTCTAATGTCTGAAACTTGATACTTGACACTAGACAAAGATTCAAACTTAATTTTTCTTGAATTTTGATTAATTAAATATTTAAATTCTTGAAACACTTAATCAAAATCATTAGAAACATAAGAAATATATATACTCATGTGGTTTTTGTTATTCATCAAAATCAATAATTAGGTTAACACTTGACCTTCTCATCATTTTGGAGACATTAAAGGCCTTTTCCACCTCCACTATCTAGCGTTCAACCTCTATCAAGTTAGCAAAACTAGTGTACAGAGAGAGAGAGAGATAGAGAGAGAGAGCTAATCCCTTGTCACGCCCCAGACCCAAAAATTTAAGCTAGGGTGATAACCCGCCGCATGCCGGGCATGCAAGGCGTCTTGAACTTATCACATAAATCAATATAAAGCAAATTCCATATCCATGATTTGTTACAACCAGAATTATCAGTCTTGGGCTATCTGCCCTACAAATAAATCTGAACTATATCAAAATAATAAAACTAAGTCTTCTTAATAGAAACTCCTTCTATCTCAATTATCCATCTTCATTCCTAAGGCTCTAAAAAACATTATGAGAATTTTATGAGCTCACACTCAATAAGTAAGCCTAATATAATTTCAAAATTTCATTTATCAGGCTATCATTAGGTTCATGTCATCAGATCAATTAGCTTAATTCAATAACAATTACATTGTTTATGTTGTCATTATATTTTCTTTATGTGTCCCATGGCCCTACAATACACATCATGTGTAGCCCTCTTAAACATCCCCTAAGAGGAAGGGTCCTAGTACCAGTGTCTGTTATCTGTCATCTGTCATGTAATAATCTGTCATGTGATAATATGAGAATCTGTCATGTGGGAATCTGTCATGTGATAATCTGTCATGTGAGAATCTGTCATATGAGAACCGCGGTGACACATAAAGTTTTACTGTCATTATCATGATTACATATTATCATAGTAATAACATAATTTTACCAAATTAACATAATTATATTTAACTAAAATTTCACAGTTCATAAATTAAATAATTAATAAAATTATAATACTTGACTTACTTACAACAGTATACGAATTTCACTTGATAACCCAGCTAATTGGACTCCTGGGAAACTACAGAATCATTTTTCATTATTAAATTCCTAAATCTGAATTATAAAATAATTCTTAAACTCTACCCAAATCACTTCACGGGCCCAACTTTGGGCTTGAATATCTCTCAATGTATACATCCAAATAGGAAATAAAATTATCTCCAGAAACTAGAATCAATCCTGATTCGGGCCATATATTACTTTGCCATTCTCGGCCCGATACAGGGCCCAAAACGCTGCTCAAACTGGGCTCAGAGACGGCCCAACAAGGCCCAACACTCAAACAGCCCAGCGGCCCATTAACCTCTATTAACTCAGCTCCTCTGTTTCAAAAGAAATAGAGGAGCTGAGATTAAGGCGGTCCGGCCGCCGTTGGCCGGACCGTGGCCGGCCGCCGCCGCAGCCATCCTCCCCCACTCTCTCTCTCTCACCAATTTGTCAATTTTAATTCCATCTTCTCTATTTCATCGCGGCGGCTCGAAATCACGCCGGCGACTTTGCCGGCCCAATTCGGGGCGGTCCGGCCTCCGGTGGCCGGGCCAGAGCCGGCCACCGCCGTGGCCGGCCTCCCCTCTCTTCCTTTCTCCTTAATTTCCCTCTTCTCTCTCTTTATCATCCGCGGCTTAAGGATTACGCCGGCGGCACGGCCGGCCACCATGGCCGGCCGGACCTCCACCGGACGCACGCCCGGCGCCGGTGGAGGT
The DNA here is from genome assembly GCA_900491605.1 of Calamus simplicifolius. Taxonomy (NCBI): domain Eukaryota; kingdom Viridiplantae; phylum Streptophyta; class Magnoliopsida; order Arecales; family Arecaceae; genus Calamus; species Calamus simplicifolius. The sequence goes on from UESW01002291.1 coordinate 216,338, forward strand.
CTCCGACCAAGGCCTAGGCCCGGCGAGGCGGTGAGCACACCGCCGGGCCCGAACCAAGGATCGGACCGGCGGTTAATTCCTCACCGTCACGTCTCCCTCCCTCCTCCGCTCTCTCTCTCATTGTTCTCCGGCACCCCACCGGACGCCGCCCCCGGTGCCGGTGGGGTCGTCGGCCGGGGCTCAGGCCTGGCAAGGCGGCGACCACGCCGCCGGGCCTGAACCAGTGTCGCTCACGGAGGAAGGGAAGGGGCTGGGTTCTATATCCCGGCTCCCTCGGTTCTCCGTTTTCTCCTTTTTTTTATAACTTTCTCTCTCTCTCTCTCAATCCTTCTCTCTCATGCATGGACAGGGGACTTACCAGAGACAGGCGCGCTGGGGAAGAAACGTCCGCACGAGGAGATGATGAGAAGGGGGCGTCCACGTATGGTGGGAAGGAGGGTTCTACACCATCTTTTATAGGAATTGCAGAGTCCCCAAATCAAGGGACTCTATAATTAGATATACTTGAAATTTAAATATCTAGAGTCTATCATCTGATCTCGTGATAACTCTCACGAGCAATTAAGATATACCTAGAATTCAAATAGCTGGAGTCTATCATCTAATCTCGTGATAACTCTCATGAGCAATTAAGATATACCTGGAATTCAAATATCTGGAGTCTATCATCTGACCTCGTGATAACTCTCACGAGCAGTTAAGAAATTTAGGGGATTACATTCTCCCCTTCTTATAAAAATTTCGGCCTCGAAATTGATAACTTTTATTAGAGAAAATTAAAGGTCCAAATTTCTATCCCAAGGACTAACAATCAACTAAGGCTAACAGTTTTCAATCATTAACTATTTTAAGATACAAATAGTCGTGGATACTTTTCTTTCATTTCTTCTTCCAGTTCCTAAGTAGCCTCCCTTTCAGAATGATTATTCCATTGCACCTTGACATAGGGAATGGTACGCCGTCTTAGAACTTGATCTTTGCGGTCTACGATACGCAAAGGATGCTCCTCATATGATAAATCTTTCCTCAACTGTATAGGCTCATATGCTATGACATGGCTGGGGTCAGAGATATACTTTCTCAGCATAGATACATGAAAAATATTGTGTACCCCAGATAGAATCGGAGGTAGTGCCAGGCTGTAAGCAACCTCTCCAACTCTGCTCAAGATCTCAAAAGGTCCAATATAACGTGGACTCAGCTTTCCTTTAATCCCAAATCTCATCACATCTTTGGTTGGTGATACCCTTAAGAAGACATGATCCCCAACCTGGAATTCCAATTCCCTTCTTCTGACATCAGCATAGCTCTTTTGCCTGCTCTGAGCTGTACGAAGACGCTCCCTGATCAATTGCACCTTATCTACTGTTTGCTGAATCAGCTCAGGGCCTAGCAACTTCCTTTCCCCCACGTCATCCCAACATATAGGAGATCTGCACCTCCTACCTTACAGAGCTTCAAATGGAGCCACCTGGATGCTGGCTTGGTAACTATTATTATATGCAAACTCTACCAAAGGTAAGTGGTTATCCCAAGCTCCACCCAAGTCCATCACACAGGCTCGCAACATGTCCTCCAGAATCTGTATGGTCCTCTCTGATTGTCCATCTGACTGGGGATGATAGGCTGTACTAAAGTTTAGTTTGGTTCCCATGGCCTTATGAAGGCTCTTCCAAAATTGGGACACAAACCTGGTATCTCTATCTAATACAATAGATACTGGAATACCATGGAGTCTCACGATCTGTTCAATATACAAATTAGCCAATCTTTCACTAGAGACCCCAACTCTGAAAGGTAGGAAATGAGCTGATTTTGTTAGTCTGTCCACAATGACCCAAACTGCATCGTTGCTCTTAGGAGTTTTGGGCAGACCAGTCACAAAGTCCATTGTAATCTTTTCCCATTTCCACTGTGGAATCATCAGAGACTGAAGAGGTCCTGCAAGCCTTTGATGCTCGGCTTTTACTTGCTAACACACCAAGCACTTGGCCACATACTGAGCAATCTCCCTCTTCATGCCTTTCCACCAAAAATTTTCTTTAAGTCTCTGTACATCTTAGTGCCACCTGGATGCACAGTATAGGGAGAGTAGTGAGCCTCTTTCAAAATTTTAGCCTTTAGCTCTTCACTGTTTGGCACACAAAGTCTTCCTTCAAATTTCAGGGATCCATCTTCCATTATATAAAATTCATTCTGAACTCCTGATTGTACCACTTCTTTAATCCTTTGTAGATCTGGATCTTTCATCTGAGATGACTTGATTCTGTCAACTAAGGTCGGCTGGAGTACAAGTGCTGCAATAAGTCCATCAGACTGTTGTACTCTCAGACCAACCTCCACTTTTCCAGATCTCTCAATACGTGAGGTTGGGAGGTAATCATAGCAGCTAACTCAGAAGAGGATTTTCTGCTCAAGGCATCAGCTACTACATTGGCCTTCCCAGGATGATACTGTAGATTCAGGTCATAATACTTCAATAGTTCCAACCACCTCCTCTACCTTAAATTCAGCTCCTTCTGTGTGAAAATGTATTTTAAACTCTTATGATCTGTATACACATCACACGACACTCCATATAGATAATGCCGCCAAATCTTCAGAGCAAAAACCACAGCAGCCAATTCCAGGTCATGAGTAGGATAATTTTGCTCATAAGGTTTCAGTTGTCTGGAAGCATAAGCTATCACTCTTTCATTCTGCATTAAAACACATCCCAATCCTTTTCGAGAGGCATCAGTGTATATAGTAAAACCTTCAGATCCCGTTGGAAGAACAAGAATGGGAGCTGACACCAGGCGCTGCTTTAACTCCTCGAAACTTTCTCACACTCCACTATCCAATCAAACTTTACTCGCTTTTGGGTTAAGCGAGTTAGTGGTAAAGCAATGCGAGAAAAATTCTCCATAAATTTTTGATAATACCCGGCTAATCCCAAGAAGCTTCTGACTTCTGCCACATTGGTAGGTCGGCTCCAGTTAGTGATAGCTTCAATCTTTTTCGGGTCCACTGATACACCATCTTTAGAGATTATATGACCCAAGAAAGATACTTGATCCAACCAAAATTCACACTTCTTCAGCTTGGCATAAAGCTTTTTCTCTTGCAGAATCTGTAGCACAATTCTCAGGTGGTCCTCATGCTCCTTATGGTTCTTGGAATATATCAGAATATCATCAACGAAAACCACCACAAACTGATCCAGATATGGTTTAAAAATTCTGTTCATTAAGTCCATGAATGTTGCTGGGCATTAGTTAACCCAAACGGCATCACTAAGAACTCATAGTGGCCATATCTGGTTCTAAATGCTGTCTTTGGTATATCCCCTTCTTTGACTTTAAGCTGATGGTACCCGGACCTAAGATCAATCTTTGAAATATCGGGCTCCTTGAAGTTGATCAAACAAATCGTCAATCCTTGGCAGAGGATACTTATTTCGCACTGTTACTTTATTGATTCCCCGGTAATCAATGCAGAGTCGAAGACTGCCATCCTTCTTCTTAACAAATAGGACTGGAGCACCCCAAGGAGAAGCACTGGGTCTAATAAATCCTCGATCTAGGAGCTCTTGTAGTTGATTCTTCAGTTCTTTTAGCTCAGCCGGGGCCATACGATAAGGGGCCTTTGATATAGGCCCAGTTCCAGGAATTAGATCAATAGAGAACTCGACTTCCTGATCAGGAGGTAATTTAGTCAAATCCTCAGTGAAGACATCTGAAAATTCTCGAGCTATGGGAATATCCTCCAACTTGGTCTCTTCTTGCTGTAGGTCCTTGACTACAGCAAGAAATCCTTGACCACCACTCATCAAATACTTTCCAGCCTGCATCGCTGATATGAACACTGAGGCTAGGTGTTTCTGACCACCAATAAAACTGATCTCAGGCTGAGCAGGCTAAGCCTGCAGAATCTAGTGCTGCAAGTCCTGCATCGACTGCGCCATACCCGAGAGAACCTGAAGCATCTCGGTCTGGAGTTGCTGCTGATCAGTCCCAACTAAATTGGCAGGGACAACAGCTCCGGTGGCTTCTAGACCTCCCGGTTGGCAAGCATTACCAACCTGGGAACTCTCATCATTTTGTTGACTTCTAGTGCGACTTGCCATTCTTATTTCCTGATAAATTAGTTGTAATTAATATCACTGTAAGCATTAATTGTTAGGCTTTCAAAGCATAATTTCTGAGATTCCTTTAAATTTATAATTTGTCTCTATGTCACTCTAGTGTTTTGCCTAAAGTGTCATCAAGTATATGTCCCTAATGTCATAACCAGGCTCTGATACCATATTGTAACGACCCGGGCCCACAGCCCCATTTCGTTACAAGAAAGCAAGACGGACAAGGTCCACACCAACTTGGGCCACCACAGCCCAAAAAGGGATCCAATTGGTGCCTTGTCCTTCTTGCTTAACCGGTTATAAACCACTTAACCAACTCCCAATTATCCGATGTGGGACAATTGGGAGGGGCATCACAATCTACCCCCCTTAACAGAGGCGACGTCCTTGTCGCCAGGGGTAATTCATCACAACCACCAGGCATGCGGGATTCTAGAGGTGGCCCCCACAGGTTCAAGAGGTGGCTCCCATCCCCATGGATGTAGCACTTTGTCCTATGTGGCACTTAGCTCCTGCACTTCTGACTGGTACGAGGCTCTGACACCACTAAAGCTGTCACGCCCCAGACCCAAAAATTTGAGCTAGGGTGACAACCCGCCGCATGCCGGGCATGCAAGGCATCTTGAACTTATCACATAAATCAATATAAAGCAAATTCCATATCCATGATTTGTTACAACCAGAATTATCAGTCTTGGGCTATCTGCCCTACAAATAAATCTGAACTAAATCAAAATAATAAAACTAAGTCTTCTTAATAGAAACTCCTTCTATCTCAATTATCCATCTTCATTCCTGAGGCTCTGAAAAACATTATGAGAATTTTATGAGCTCACACTCAATAAGTAAGCCTAATATAATTTCAAAATTTTATTTATCAGGCTATCATTAGGTTCATGTCATCAGATCAATTAGCTTAATTCAATAACAATTACATTGTTTATACTGTCATTATATTTTCTTTATGTGTCCCACGGCCCTACAATACACATCATGTGTAGCCCTCTTAAACATCCCCTAAGAGGAAGGGTCCTGGTACCAGTGTCTGTCATCTATCATCTGTCATGTGATAATCTGTCATGTGATAATGTGAGAATCTGTCATGTGGGAATCTGTTATGTGATAATCTGTCATGTGAGAATCTATCATATGAGAACCGCGGTGACACATAAAGTTTTACTGTCATTATCATGATTACATATTATCATAGTAATAACATGATTTTACCAAATTAACATAATTATATTTAACTAAAATTTCACAGTTCATAAATTAAATAATTAATAAAATTATAATACTTGACTTACTTATCACAGTATACGAATTTCACTTGATAACCCAGCTAATTGGACTCATGGGAACCTACAGAATCATTTTTCATTATTAAATTCCTAAAATCTGAATTATAAAATAATTCTTAAACTCTACCCAAATCACTTCATGGGCGCAACTTTGGGCTTGAATATCTCTGAATGTATGCACCCAAATAGGGAAATAAAATTATCTCCAGAAACTAGAATCAATCCTGATTCGGGTCATATATTTACTTTGCCATTCTCGGCCCGATACAGGGCCCAAAACGCTGCTCAAACTGGGCTCAGAGATGGCCCAACAAGGCCCAACACTCAAACGGCCCAGCGGCCCATTAACCTCTATTAACCCAGCTCCTCTGTTTCAAAAGAAACAGAGGAGCTGAGATTTGTGCCGGCGGCCAGGGCCGCCGCCGGCCAAATTGAAGGCGGTCCGGCCGCCGTTGGTTGGACCGTGGCCGGCCGCCGCCGCGGCCAGCCTCCCCCACTCTCTCTCTCTCACCAATTTATCAATTTTAATTCCATCTTCTCTATTTCATCGCGGCAGCTCGAAATCACGCCGGCGACTTTGCCGGCCCAATCCGGGGCGGTCCAGCCTCCGGTGGCCGGGCCAGAGCCGGCCACCGCCGTGGCCGGCCTCCCCTCTTCCTTTCTCCTTAATTTCCCTCTTCTCTCTTTATCATCCGCGGCTTAAGGATTACGCCGGCGGCACGACCGGCCACCATGGCCGGCCAGACCTCCACCGGACGCACGCCCGATGCCGGTGGAGGTCTCCGACCAAGGCCCAGGCCCGACGAGGCGGCGAGCACACCGCCGGGCCCGAACCAAGGATCGGACCGGCGGTTAATTCCTCACTGTCACGTCTCCCTCCCTCCTCCGCTCTCCTCTCTCTCTCATTGTTCTCCGACACCCCACCGGACGCCGCCCCCGGTGCCGGTGGGGTCGTCGACCGGGGCTCAGGCCCGGCGAGGCGGCGACCACGCCGCCGGGCCTGAACCAGTGTCGCTCACGGAGGAAGGGAAGGAGCTGGGTTCTGTAACCCGGCTCCCTCGGTTCTCCGTTTTCCCCTCTTTTTTTTTATAACTTTCTCTCTCTTTCAATCCTTCTCTCTCATGCATGGACAGGGGACTTACAAGAGACAGGCGCGCTGGGGAAGAAACGTCCGCACGAGGAGATGATGAGAAGGGGGCATCCATGTATGGTGGGAAGGAGGGTTCTACACCATCTTTTATAGGCATTGCAGAGTCCCCAAATCAAGGGACTCTGTAATTAGATATACTTAAAATTTAAATATCTAGAGTCTATCATCTGATCTCGTGATAACTCTCACGAGCAATTAAGATATACCTGGAATTCAAATATCTGGAGTCTATCATCTGACCTCGTGATAACTCTCACGAGCAGTTGAGAAATCTAGGGGATTATCCCTTAAATTTAGTGAATCATCTACTAATCAGGATCACTGGCTTTGGCACCTTCGCCTACATGAGCACCTGCTGGACAATGTGCTATGATCTATATTCAAATTCTTAGTTAATTATTATATAAACTTTAATACTTATTTAATTTATTTTCACAACAATCATATGAATAATTTTCTTAGTTGTCTTTATTTACCCAACCCATAGTTATCCTAGGGCTCATTCTTCAAGGTTGAACCTAAACTTTGATACCACTTAATTGTTGACCCAAGATGCATGACATAACTTGTTTCATATGTTAAAACATTGCAATTTTCTTAGGTTATATATATATATATCCTGAATTAGTACACAACTTCCTCGTAGACTTAAAAACAATCTGTAACATAACTTCTTAATTTATCAAAACTCGTATTAAGCACATAAACAACATGATGAATACACACACTTACTTGATCCAATTTTATGTAAACAAAATGTACCAAGAATTATAAAATTGAAATCATTTTTATGTAAACAAAAGATACAAATAATTTACAAGATTGAAATCATTTTCATATTAATATATATAATTCTAACAAACTCCAAATTTAACACTAAACATAACAAATCTCAAAGGATGACTTTTCATAATTTTGCAGTTATAAATAAACCAAGCATGTGGATTTTAATAAAATAAAATACTTATTTTATTTAATCATAATTTCCATGTAAACAACTAGATAAAGAATTACCAAATTCTAGCATATTTAATAAACTATAAATACTTATTAAAACACTTTGATCATGATTAAAGCTACTTCCTCAACACTTTGGTTATTAGGGTTAAGTCCGATCAAATTGGGTTTGCAGCCCACCTACACTAATTAAAATAAAATAAAAATTAGATCCTATCTAGGTTAAAATTCGGGTTCCCTAGAGTCAGTCCCAAACACAAACTAGAACCTACACCCACTAAGATGCACCTAAGACCAAGCCTAGATTAGTATAAGTTCAAATGAACCCAAACTAGATTAGTATAAGTTCAAGTGAACCCAAGAGAGAAATAGAGATTAAATTTATTTTTAAAATATAATAAGAGATTCTTATTGTAAAGAGTATATATATATATATATATAAGAAACAAAACGAAATAAAACGAAGGGTTTCTTCCTCCTCCTTTGGTTAACGAGACTGACCAAATGACAGCCATTGATGAGGTTCATCGGGCCAGGTGGCACCCCTACTGCCAACCATTGACCCTAACTCAAGTGAAGGTCAGAAGGTGTTAACTAAAGTCAACACCATTAGGTTGTCACATTTCACTAAACAAAGTTAAGGATCGATGAAGAAGAACAAAGATTCGAAACAATAAAGGGGAATTTTCAATGATTGATGCTCGTCCTTACCACTAGTTATTGCCGATCCTTAACTTGGTAGGGGTCCAATCTACTTTGGTGACTCGATCAACCTTAACCATGGCCAAAATATCAGCCTAAAAAATATGATAAGCTAATAGAATAGAGAGTTGGAGGGAAGCTAAATTTTGGTGGCCAACAATGGTTCGCCGGAGCAATAGTTGGCAGACTAGAGAGAAAAACAATAGGACAAGAAGGAAGAAGACTCACTAGTGTTGGTGGGTTGCTAAATCTAAGGAAAGAGGCTTGGATCTTAGCTGCATTTGGCTTTAATCCCTCCTAGAAAAAAGCATAACTAGCGCAATCCTTTATAAAAGCTTGAATCTCGATGGCCCGCTGTTGAAATCATAGGTAATAGGAAACTATACAAAAGAGCAAGGAAGAATGAGGCTTACTGATGTGGACATGGTGGTCAAACTACCAATATAATAGAGGTTGAAGACGATGTCGCCTCTGTACGTCAAGTTAAGTGAATTCAAACCATCAAGATGAAATTAGTGATAGGGAATACAACAAATATTTCTTTAATAAGATCGCTATTAGTACGGCCAAGCACGCAGTTGCGATAAAATCAATAAAAAATATAAAATAATAATAGGAACCAAAATTCAAAAGAAAACAGCGAGAGACGAGGATTTTATGTGGTTCACCTAAACTGGGCTACATCCACGGCGGCACAGGATCTGCAAGGCTTCACTAAGAGTTGAATTAGGTACAAGCTCTCAAAACACACACTCTCAGAAACTCTTATGATCTAGAGAGCTGAATCAGGATCTACAGCACACGGAGGATGTCCTCACAGAGCCTCCTATTTTTTTTTCGCTCAACTTCACCGGTTAAAGAAGACACACAAAGGATCGAAGACTCTCTTCCAATCTAATCCCATCCCAAAACTGGCTCCACACTTTTGAAACTATGGACTGATTTGCTGCCTTGAAAATCTTCAACAAATCCTTCCCAAGATCAGATTTGGAAGTTGCAATAAATCCTCCCCAAATCAGCTTCCTTAGTTGGTCAAATGGAATTCAAAATTTGAATTCAAACTCCCTCTTGATGAAATTAAGCTCCATCCATAACAATCTCCCACTTGGAGATTAATGACATCAATCTTAGATCTACCTTCTTTCTCTGTGCCGCGCTCTCCTGATCTATCTCTTGGAAAGCTTCACCAAGTTGCAACAGACACTCAACTTGTCTCTGCTCACAACCTTGGTGAACATATCTGCAGGATTCTTAGCTCCATCAATTTTCTTCAGCTTCAACTACTCCTCATCCAATGCACTGCGTATGAAATGATACCTAAGCTGAATGTGTTGGTTCTTGCATGAAATGCTGGATTCCTTGCCAAGTGAACTGCGCTCTGGCTGTCGCTCCGTAATGTATTACACTCGTGCTCCTTGCCGAGCTCCTCCATCAACCTCTGTAACTAGATCATCTCTTTACTAGCTTCAGTGATCGTCACATACTCAGCATCTGTAGTTGACAATGCTACTATCTTCTACAACTGAGATACCTAGCTCACTGCTATATCACCGACAGTAAAAACATAACCAGTGGTGCTCCTCCCACTGTCTCTGTCACCAGAGTGATTTGCATCTACAAATCCCTGTACTTGAAGACTATCACCTCCATAGCACAAACTGTAAGTTGATGTACCCCTGAGATATCTCAAGATCCACTTCACTGCATTCCAGTGCTCCTTGCCTAGATTCTGCATGTACCTGCTGACTGCTCCCACTGCTTGTGCGATATCGAGTCTTTTGCAAACCATTGCATACATTAGACTTCCCACGGCTGAGGCATATGGAATTCTAATCATCTCATCCCTTGCCTTCTGAGTTGTTGGACACAACTGCTTGCTGAGCTTGAAGTGTGCTGCCAAAGGTGTTGACACTGCCTTTGCATTCTCTATATTGAACCTCTTCAGTACCTTTCTACATTGTCCTCCTGAGATAGCCACAGCTTCCGTTGCTTTCTATCTCTGTTGATCCTCATGCCAAGAATCTGCTTCACCTCTTCCAAATCCTTCATTGAGAACTTCTTTGCCATCAGTTTCTTGAGCTCTTCTATCTTCCTCATATTGGAACCTACTAAAAGCATATCGTCCCCATACAAGGATAAAATAATGAACTCACACTACAAGAAAGTATGGTGTTTGTGGCGAACCTATTATGGCAAAATATTTTCGTCGTTATAGGTTTATTTATAACGGCGAAATAAAAATTAAATTCATCGTAAAAATTATTTATTACGGCGAAATAAATTTGTGTCGTAATAAAGAGACTTATTACGATGAATTTTATAATTCGTCGTAACAAGTCCACGTTGTATTTTACGATTTTAATTTTTTTTTTTTCTTTCTTTTTATTACGGCGAAATAAATTTGCACCGTAATAAAGAGACTTATTACGATGAATTTTATAATTCGTCGTAAGGTCCCGATTGTATTTTATGATTTTAATTTTTTTTTATTTTTCTTTCTTTTTTACGGCGAAATAAATTTGCATCGTAATAAAGAGACTTATTACGATGAATTTTATAATTCGTCGTAATAGGTCCAAGTTGTATTTTATGATTTTAATTTTTTTTATTTTTTTCTTTTTATTACGACGAAATAAATTTGCGCCGTAATAAAGAGACATATTACGACGAATTGTATAATTCACCGTAATAGGTCCCGTATTTTACGATTTTAATTTTTTTTATTTTTCTTTCTTTTTATTAAGGCAAATAAATTTGCGTTGTAATAAAGAGACTTATTACGACGAATTTTATAATTCGTCGTAATAGGTCCACGTTGTATTTTACGATTTTAATTTTTTTTATTTTTCTTTCTTTTTATTATGGCAAATAAATTTGCACCGTAATAAAGAGACATATTACGACGAATTGTATAATTCATCGTAATAGGTCCCGATTGTATTTTACGATTTTAATTTTTTTTATTTTTCTTTCTTTTTATTACGGTGAAATAAATTTGCGCCGTAATAAAGACTTATTACGATGAATTTTATAATTCATCGTAATAAGTCCACATTGTATTTTATGATTTTAATTGTTTTTTATTTTCTTTCTTTTTATTACGGTGAAATAAATTTTCGCCGTAATAAAGAGACTTATTACGATGAATTTTATAATTCATCGTAATAAGTCCACGTTGTATTTTATGATTTTAATTTTTTTTATTTTTTTTTTTTTATTACGGCGAAATAAATTTTTGCCGTAATAAAGAGACTTATTACGATGAATTTTATAATTCATCGTAAAAGTCCACGTTGTATTTTAAAATTTTAATTTTTTTAATTTTTCTTTCATTTTATTACGGCGAAATATATTTCGCCGTAATAAAATGACTTATTACAACGAATTTTAAAATCCATCGTAATAAGTCCATGTTGTATTTTAAGATTTTAATTTTTTTTATTTTTCTTTCGTTTTATTACGGCGAAATATATTTCGCCGTAATAAAACGACTTATTACGATGAATTTTGAAATTCATTGTAATATAGTAAAAAAAATCTTTCTTCTACGGGACCTTATTACGACGAAAGTTAATTTCGCCGTAATAAGGTCCCCTAATACTTCACCGAAACCCTCCCGCGATTTTATTTCGTGAAACCCTTGCTCCCGCTGTCTTCCCCCTGAGCTCCTCTCCGCCGTCAGCCCCCGGACGCCGTCAGCCCTCGAGCTCGCCTGCGGACGCCTCGGACGAGGTGAGAAGAAGAAGGGCTTTATAAAACCCTCTTGCTCGCGAATCTTCTTTCACTTGGATTTTTTTTTCAATTTTGTTGTTTTCTGATGATTTGGGGGGTTTATAAAGTTCTCTTGTTATTTTACTGTAAAGCTCTACATGTTCAATTGAAAGTTATTACTGGTAATTTATGATGAATTGAATGTTTCTTTTAATGATGCAAACAAAGAAGTAACTTGAGATGTATAATGCTACCAATAAAACATAGATTAAAACATAGAAAAGATGTTTTCTAATTGATGAGCGCATGGAAAAGTTCGCTTTTACATTGTCGAGTACTTGAGGAGGTACTTCTTTTCTACGTTTTTTCCCCTATTATTCGGGCTGCAACAATGAACTTCTTTTCTTGTACCATTTGGAGTTCCAAATAACCTATTGGGTTTGTTATTGCTCTAGACAAGTCTTCCTATTTGCCTTTTAACATGCCAGGCAACCTTGCTGTTTGACAGCATGCTTGATCATGGTATTCCTCACTTGCACTGGCTGTTGTTGCAAGTTTGTTTGTTGTTTTGCCCATCTTTCTCTCTTTTACACAGTTATATGCCCTGCGCTTTGAACTCCTAATTGCATGTGTCAAGTTTGGGTGGCTCTGCATGACCTGTTGTCTCATGCCTATAACCTGCTTGGTTGGTATTTGTTGGGTCCTAAACATCATTATTTCATGGGTTGTCTATGCCAACTGCGGTAGCACAGTTACAAAAGGAAATAGAATGATGAAATGCTTAGCTCAGGGATGTATGCATGTTAGCTGACCATATTCTGCTCATCAGACTTTCCTTGAACTCGAACCTTTCAAATGTGCTTGTTTGCTTCTTTTGAATATGGTAAGATGTTGATGGGGGATTTGCTTGTATATACCATATCCATCCATCTATGGTAATAGTTGTTCATTTAAAGCTCTTGATTTGTTTGGGAAGATGGTGAACAGGGTTGTGGGCCCAGTTATTTTACTTTCAAGAGTAGCCAGATGTTCTAGGTTCGGAAGAATGGAGTTTTGTATCCCCAATCTTCCTATTCAACTAATTGTTTTTAGTATGAAGTTGAAAAACTTCAGGGGACTGATCAACTTGCTCTTTATTTTCTTGGAGATGCTATTGTGTTCATGGTTATCGTCAAATTTGTTGGAACCATGGAACATTGTTTCATCTTGTACAAAGCAAAACAGGCCATATTGAACCGAATCCAAGCTGAATCAGTTCGGTTCATTCCATTTGGTTTGGCCTTGCATCGTCTTGTTGGGGACAAAACAAGGCCATTTGTGTGGATCTTCATCTGTTTTTGTACAATGTATGTACCATAGAGTATCAATCTATATCGTATTGTATCTATATTGTACCAATTGTGTGGATCTTCATCCTACTACATTGCAATATTCCCCTCATCTTATATCTAGATAAATTACATTCATTCTTGGTCTGTTTACATGTTATCAACATGAATGCAGTTTTCCCTTGATCAAACATGAATACAGTTATTCCCCAGATCTTTACAAAGCCTGAAACCTTGATTCATTGGATTTTCAACTTTTTGTTTAGCATCCTAACATTCTTTCAAAAGAGCACCTGGGATAAAGTTCTTGTGGATATGATTTTGTTCTCATAATTGGTTCATGAAGGTCTTTTCTTTTGCTTTGTGTCTAAACATGAGTGGGCTGCAGGGTATAGGTTCAAGATAGGTGGAGGAATTTTGACTTTCTAGTTCAAGATAGGTGGAGGAATTTTGACAGCCACAAACATGAATGTAGTATGGTCTATGCTGCACCTCTTTTTTCTTTTACTTTCTAGTTCCTTGTTCAGAGAACAGTCATGATCTGGCAGTATAGATTATCTCACTTGAGCACAAAACTATTGAAGGTCCATCTAGGAACAGAAGAGGCACAGGGAAAACATTTGAACCAATAGATAAGAAGCTATATCATCATATTGGAATTTGTGTTATAAATGCTGGAAATTTATTGATGGGAAAAGAGCTTGTCGACATGGGAACTGTACCAATCTCGCTTGGAAAAGCATCAATACAGAGAACACTGATTAATAATGCCCATAAGCTACAGAATTTCCCTCCCAGTTTGCCGAACCAACTATAAGGTTTGAAGTTACGTTCATTGCAACAAACAGCTGTTGTACGTCACCTGTTAAACCTAATATAGTTCATTGCTCTTTCCTCTATCAGCTTAAATTTCGAAGGTTAATCAATTATTTAACCAATTAATTACATCATGCCACCAAAAAAGTCAATTGTGAAGCATTTGCAATTAAGCTTTCCATTGTATCTGATTGAAGTGTATTTTTCATCGCATGCACCAGCTGTATGGATTGATTTAAGCTATCTGTGTTTTATATTTGGTAAATCTTCTTTACAGGAAAAATTTAGGAGTTAATTAATTCTGCTTTGTGTTCTCTAGTGCAGCTCCATATATGGTTTACATGAGTTTTAGAGATTTTCTTTAAACTAGTAGGATATTTTTGAGATAAATCTGAATTTCTTTAAATGAGGTTCACTATTTTTACTCAGATTTGATGTTATCCAACGATACCGATTGATAAGAGTTGGATACATAAAAATGAAATTGTCCAGAATATGATGCCGGTATTAAGAAGTTCATAGAAAAGGCAAGGCTTCATGTTAATGAAGAAGGGAAGATACATTGTCCTTGTGTGCGGTGTTATAATGGCAAATGGCATAAGCCTGATTTAGTTAAATTACACTGTATGTTAAAGGGTTTCTCGAAGACGTATCAGACGTGGTATTTTCATGGAGAACAGTTTGAAGCAATGTCTCAGATAAAATGAGAATGAAGATGATGACCCAGAAAGGGAACAAGATGAGATGGTCGAAGCATTGCAGGACATCGCTGGCCAAGTGGTGTTCACACTGAGGTTGGCAATGATGATGACAATCCGATGATGTCTGACCATGGAAGGACCGATCACAGTAAGAAATTGGATGATCTTTTCAATGAGGTGGAATCCGAGCTTTATCCTGGATGTGAAAAGTTTTCTTCTTTGACATTCTTAGTGAAGTTAATGCACATTAAGGTCCTCAATCGGTGGACAAATAAGTCTTTCAATATGTTGCTTGAACTATTGAAAGAGGCATTTCCGAATGGTACTAGGATACCATCTTCGCACTATGAGGCCAAAAAGAAGATGAATGAGTTGGGTTTAGGCTACGAGAACATACATGTATGCAAGCATGATTGTGCTATCTTTTGGAAGGAGAATGCCTCTTTAGAAAAATGTCCGGTATGCAACGAGCCTAGGTACCAAGTGGTTGAAGACAAAGGTAAGAAGATACCTTATAAAGTTATGCGGTATTTTCCACTCACACCTCGGTTGAAACGTCTATATGCCTCAAGATATACAGCTGAAGATATGAGGTGGCACTATGATAAGCGACCGATCACAGATGGGGTGTTACGGCATCCAGCAGATGGAGAAGCATGGAAAGATTTTGATCAAAAGTATCCTAATTTTGCCAGTGAACCAAGAAATGTAAGGTTAGGTCTTGCTTCAGACGGATTCAATCCATTTGGGAACATGAGTAATGCATACAGTATGTGGCCCGTCATTTTAGTACCTTATAACTTGCCTCCATGGAAATATATGAAAGAGACATTCTTTATGATGTCGTTGCTTATCCCGGTCCTAAATCTCCACGAAGGGATATTGATATATTTTTAAGGCCAATAGTGGATGAACTTAAACATTTATGGACCGAAGGTGTTGATGTATATGATGCATCTACCAAAGAGAGTTTTCGGATGCACGTAGCTGTTTTATGGACTATAAATGATTTTTCAGCATACTCATTATTATCTGGTTGGAGCACAAAGGGTTATAAGGCATGTCCAGTTTGTAATGAGCAAACCTCATCCAAAAAGCTGAAAGACAAGATTTGCTATATGGGACATCGCCGTTACTTGCCTATTTATCACAAGTGGCAAAATAGTAGACTCCATGATGGAAGTAGAGAGCATGGAGTCAAACCAAAAATGTTGACCGGAGAAGAAATTTTAATGCAATTAGAACACATAGCTGCTGAACAGTCCGGAAAGCATCCAAACAATAAACATCGAAAGCGAAAGCGAGCACCAAATGAGTTGAATTGGTATAAGAAGAGCATTTTCTTCGAGTTGGAGTACTGGTCATCATTAAAATTGAGACATAACTTAGATGTAATGCATATTGAGAAGAATATTTGTGACAATGTCGTGGGAACTTTATTAAGCATCGAAGGTAAGACAAAAGACACATATAAAGCAAGAGAGGACCTGGCTTCAATGGGGATCCGAAGGGAGTTGTGGTTACAAACTCAAGGTAATAGAGTTTATAAGCCTCCTGCATCTTACACCTTAACATTAGATGAAAGAAGACAATTCTGTAAGTGGCTAAAATCTGTGAAGGTGCCCGATGGATATTCTTCCAATATTTCAAGGTGCGTAAATGAAGGTGATGAAAAGATATCCGGCTTGAAGACACATGATTGTCATGTACTACTTCAAAGATTGTTACCTATTGGCATTCAACCATTCTTGCAGAAACATGAGAGTAGTACTTTAATTGAGCTTTCTAATTTCTTCCAACAACTTTGTTCAAGGACATTGAATGTTAGGGATTTGGAGTTGTTACAAGAGCAGATTGTGGTGATCTTATGTAAGCTTGAACGAATGTTCCCACCAGCATTTTTTGACGTTATGGTGCACTTATCAATTCATTTGCCTTACGAGGCCTTACTTGCCGGACCTGTTCAAAGTAGATGGATGTATCCTTTCGAAAGGGCACTTGGTACGTATAAACAATATGTACGTAATAAGGCTCATCCGGAAGGTTCAATTGCAGAAGCTTATGTTGTCAACGAGTCTCTAACATTTTGTTCAATGTATCTTCGAGGCATAGAAACAAAATTCAATCGTCCGGAACGAAATTTTGATTCGGATAGCCATTTGGACAAGCAATTAAATATATTTGTAACTCGTTGGCGGCTCTTGGAAAAGGAAGAATGGTGCATTTAGATGATAAAACTTTAAAACAAGTACATTGGTACCTCATCAATAATTATCCAGAGGTGCAACCATTTCTCAAGTAAGTATACTTGTAAAATTATTTCTTCATATCATGCAATTTTCTATAGTGCTCATTAGCGTAATGTTCTCTATAGCCAACACATTGATCAGCTAAATCCAACTAGACCGGAACAACTGGACCAATTACAAAAGGAAAGATTTTTGGAGTGGTTTAAAAATGAAGTAAGCCCGTACATTCATTTATATTGTCAATTAATATATCATATGTCTTTATTTCAAATGACGTTGATGTTTGGTTTATCCAGATGTTAAATAAGCATTTTGCTGGGCATCTGAAGCTACTGATGAGCTTTATTCATTGGCTATTGGTCCCAACAGTCATGTGTTCTCGTATACTGGCTGTGTGGTGAACGGCGTTAAATTTATCACTGTTACTCGGGATGTCGGCCATAAAACACAGAATAGTGGCATTTGTGTTCCCTCTACTCATCTAGGAGAAGAAATTAACTTTTATGGTATATTATTAGAGGTCCTTGAATTTCATTTTGTTAAAGGTTGTAAGGCGATAATGTTCAAGTGCAAATGGTTTGAAACTGAACCAAAGCACAGGAGAATGCAACAACATTATAATATTACAAGTATAAATATTAGTTCAGAATGGTACAAACATGAGCCATTCATTTTAGCATCACAAGCTGAAAAGGTTTTCTACTTGGATGATTTGAAGAACAATTCTAATTGGAAAGTGGTATACAAGGTTAGTCATCGTCATTTGTGGGATATTCCAAAAAAAGATGATGATGTTCAGGAAGAAGTATATCAAGAAGATGATTCAGCAGCCCTTCGATTCACATGTGAGCAACCTGACATGGACTTCATAACATCTCGGCGTACGGACACTGATGCTGAAATAGTTGCAATTCAAGAAAATTAGAGGTCAAAGTGATGTCGGTCAAGATGACTTTATATGCGAAGATGTTGAGGAGGATGACACACTAGCTGATTATGACAGTGAGGGATCTATACATAGTTCAGATATGGAGGATGATGAAGAAAATGAGCATATTAGTGATGACAGTGATTAATTTGGTAGCATTCATTTTTTTTTTACTTATTATAACTATATGTTCTTATACTTTCTTATTTGTTAATTCTAGTTTGTATGTTTGTTTGCAGATGTCTTCGAGAGATACTCGTGCTACATCGAGGTGAGATGATTCTCCTTACATTCCAGCTCTGACAGAGGGGTCATCTGTCGGCGCATCATGTAATAACTCTACTTTAAACTATATTATTTGGCTATGTTTCTTTATGTTATTTGCACTAATTTAGTTCATTATGTTTTGCAGCTACATCATCAAAGAAGAAGGGCCGAGGTCCTGCTCGCGGATACAAGTCCGCACATCTGATTGATACGCGTCGTGGACAGAAGTTGCCTATTCTTCTGCCACCTGAGGTTGGACGACCATTAGGAGAGTTTCGCTCTGAGTTTCTGACCGAGATAGGAGTGGTTGTACGTGACATGGCACCACTTGCGGTCAGAAAGTGGAGTGAGATCACTGATGCACAGAAAGCATCTATGATCGATCGACTTCAGGTGTATAATTGTATTAGATTACTTTAGATTATGTTTAATGTACTTAATATACCTTATAACTTTTATATATATATATATATATATACTTGCAGGAGAAGTTCGATCTTGATATGAATTTAGATCATATTAAAAAAGGTATTGAGTTTCAAATGAATAAAGTTTATCGAGAATTTAGATATCGGCTTCATATCCACTTCATTAGTCACGGTGGGGACACAAGTGTGAGCTTAGCAAAACAAAATAAGCCATCTCGTGTCTCGCAGAGTGACTGGGACTTTCTATGTGATTATTTTATTCAGATGAGTATAAGGTAAATACATCCATATAAATATTTTAATAGTTTATATTTTTTATAAACTCATGTAACCATTTTCATTAATTCTTTGATGTAGAAAAAATCAGAAACAAATAAATCTAATCGGGAATTGCAGCCATATGCTGCTCTCACTGGATCGAAGTCTATACCGGCTCACTCTTATGATATGGTAAGGAATACTGTGAACCTAGTGCTTTTATATTCTAAGCATGAATTTTTGTTTCTGGCCCTCTAATATATTCAGAACCTTTTTCATTAGTAAGTTGTAAACAAATGTTGGCCTCCTAGTAACAGGGACTCCCAAGCATTTACAAGAACCATTGCATTTGACAATGTTTAGATAGTCCTTTATCCGGTGCTTCAGTTTACTAAGGTTCACCTGCTGACAGAAGCTAACATAGTAATTCTCAACAATATAGTAATTCTCAACAATATTCCTTGGTACCATGGCATTTAACAAAGCAACATGAGTAATCAATGCACAGTCATTAACAAATAACAAGTGTGAGATAGTTGAAGCTAAGAAGGTCAGCTGGTAAGTAACTCAGCGACTTCTTACTGTAACATTCAGCATAGTCTGGAAGACCCCGTTAGCATGCCATCAACAAAGCAAAAGGAGTTGCAATGCAACAGTGCACCCATTTGATCCAATCTTCATGTAATCCCATCCATTGAAGTGATGACTGCGCATTGATTAGTTTTGTATTTAGTTTTCTTTTAAAAAAGTTGAACCTAGGTGAAAAAGAAAACCTTTTAATGGAGACTTTAAGGCTTTTGGGGTCACCTTGAGCTATTAGTATGCTGTTTCCAGAAGGCAGAAAGGGGAGGTAGGCTTTCTCCTCTTTATGTTGGAAAGAGTTGCTAAGCTAGAGGATGAGTGGCTAAACCTTCTTATTCCCTTAATATATATGTCATTGGTCCACCACCATGGCCCATTTCAGAGACGTGTGAAAGTTCTGAAGACAAATCTTTCTCACCATACATAAAAATAAGATTATGAATGACAATGTGTGATTTTTTTAATGTTATTGTATCCTATTCTATGTCATAGCTGTCACTCTTTCAAAGAGTTTTCTTGCGTGCTCGCATCAATTTGTCCTGCTGCAAAAACAAGCAAAGCCAAATTAATTTTATCCCTCTTAGAAAAAGACTGTAAGGTTAAAGAGGACTGTACTTGCTACCAAACCAATAGTCCTGTGGAGCCAACATCTCCTGAGACTCTGCTTTAAATTCCAAATCTATTAAAACATTCGCAGCATTCATATTCTAAATTGTTTTTCTTGTTGCTTTGTCTGGTTTCAAGCTTCCCCAACATTGATTTCATTTATTCCTCCAGAGCTCCCACATCTCAGAACACAAGCTCTTTTTTTTGGTAGTCTCTCCAGGCTTCTGCATTAAAATCACTAAAATAATAAGTTTTTTGTTGCTGAGGAATACAGATAGAGCAGCAGTTTTATAGGTTTGTAGCAATGATGGAATAATAGTAGTTACATGGGAGTCCACATCACACCAGGGGAGGGTTGGTGAACCTGGGGTTGGTCACAAGGCGTGTCTTGGCTTTGGTACGCAGCAGGACTATAAAAAATGTAGCTTGTGATTGAATAAAAACTTGGATATAAACCTTTAATTTAATGATTATTTGTTAACAATTGATAATTGTATTAGATTATTCATTGATACATTGATAATTGTATTAGATTATTATCTTAAATTATTGTTTTAAATTATTATTGTTTCTTTTCAGAGAGATCCTGTTACTGGAGAGGAGCCATCAAGACTTCATCTGTGGAATACTCTTCATTTTGATAAAAAGAAGAATCAATGGATAAATGAAAAAGCTGAAGAAACACATGTAAGTTTTATCAATTAAAAATACAATATTATTGAATGTAATGTTTTATATTAAACATATTGAATTTGTTTTCTTTTCATTGCAGGCACAGTTTATAGAGCGACTTTCCTCACAGGACTCTACAATAGAACCAATCAATGAGGATGTCATTTTTGAGGAGGTTTTAGGCTCTAGATCTGGTTATAAAAGAGGATGGGGTCCATTCAAAGGGTACATCGAGAATTAGAGGTAGTTCTTCATCTTCTGAAAACTCACAATTAAAGGGTGAATTACATGAGTGCCGAGAGCTCATTGCTCAGCAAGAGAATATTCTTGCTCACAAGAAGATAAGCTCGCTCAGCAAGAGGATAAACTCACTCAGCAAGAGAAGACCATCCAGGATCTAAAGGCGACGACTGCTGAGCTCACTGCTTTCATGCGACAGTTAGTGCCTGGATATCGTCCTAGTGGATCCCAGCAGACTTCACCTCCATAGTACATGTATTTTTTTTAAATTATGTATTTTTGAAACATTGTATATGATGATTTTATTGAAATGAATGAAAACTTTTATTAAATTTTTTTGTGAAACTTTATATTAGAAAATTATTTCTAGTATCGTTGCTTTAATATTATATTATATTATTGTAACAGTGCAAAAAAAAAAAAATTAAATAAAATTATAATATTTTTAAAATTTAATTAAAATATTATTACGGCGACTTAGTTTCGCCATAATATAAACCTATTACGGCGAAAACAAGTCGCCGTAATAAGTTTTAATATTTTTAAAATTTAAATAAAAACTTATTACGACTTGTTTTCGCCGTATAGGTAGAAACTAAGTCGCCGTAATAATATTTTAATATTTTTAAAATTTAAATAAAAACCTATTACGGTGACTTTTTTTGCCGTAATAGGTTTATATTACGGCGAAACTAAGTCGCCGTAATAATATTTTAATATTTTTAAAATTTAAATAAAAACCTATTACGACTTGTTTTCGCCGTAATAGGTTTATATTACGGCGAAACTAAGTCACCGTAATAATATTTTAATATTTTTAAAATTTAAATAAAAACCTATTACGACGACTTGTTTTCGTCGTAATAGGTTTATATTACGGCGAAACTAAGTCACCGTAATAATATTTTAATTAAATTAATTTTTAAAAAATATATAACGACGATATGTTATCGCCGTAATAGGACGCTATTATGATGAAAATAATGCACCGTAATAGGTTATTACGACAACATATTACTACGACGAATTGTAATGTATTATGACGAATTTTTTATCATCGTAATAATTTATTACGACGACTTTTGTACCTATTGCGATGAATTAATTCGTCATAATAAGTTTTTTTTTGTAGTGTCATTTGTAACGTACCTTGAAAGTACACATAATGATCTGATTGGCATCTGTGAAGCCTTTCTCTAGCATGAAACTGTCAAACTTAAGGTACCATTGCCGCAGAGCCTGCTTCAGACTATACAAACTTTTCTTTAATCTGCAGACCATGTCATCCTTTCCCTGACCTGAAAACCTTCGGCTGGTGCATGTATAGCTCCTCCTTCAAATCTCCACGAAGAAATGTGTCTTCACATCTAGCTGCTCTAGATGAAGATCCTCTACTGCTACCGTGCTCAGAATCACCCTGATTGATGTCATCTTGACTATTGGGGGAAAGATCTCCTGAAAGTCAATCCCCTCTTTCTGTGCATAACCCTTGACAACTAACCTTGCCTTGTATCTCTTGGTACCATCAACCTCATTCTTCATCTTGTACACCCATTTGTTGAACAGAGCTTTCTTGCCAGTGGGTAACTTCACAAGATTCCAAGTCTTGTTTTGCTTTAAAGAGTCCATCTCCTCTTTCATAGCCAACTCCCACTTGAGCTTAGCTTCATCCTACATGGCTTCAACAAAACATTCTGGCTCTCCAGAATCTATGTACAAAACATAATTATTAGTAGAATACCTCTGTGATGACCTGGTAACCCTCGTGGTCCTCCTCAACTATGGGGACACCGTCTGAGGTACCGGTGTATGCATGTGGCTATCTGTTTCAACCACAACTTCCTCCTCCACATCCTCGAGTTTTCATCTTCAGTTTGCACTCGTGAAATTTCTCCATCTCTGACAGGATCGAGTTCTATAAACTCATGTTTCTTTTCTTCCATTGCATCATTCCTGTCTTTGTAAGTATGCTCTTCATCAAATACCACATTCCTGCTCCAAATGATCTTATTGTTCTGGAAATCCCAGAGCTTGTAGCCATACTCATCGCCACCATATCCAATGAAAACACACTTTGTAGACTTGAGTCTAACTTACTCCTCTTCTCTTTCTCAATCAGAGAATAAGTAATGCAACCAAATACTTTAAGAAAAGAAAGTTTTATCGGTTTTTCAGTCCAAACCTCCTTTGAATCCCACCATCCAATGCACTGGATGACTCCTGTTGATCAAATACACTGTGGTGTCCAGTGCTGCCGCCCAAAAATATGTAGATAGACCTGAGTCAAACCTCATACTCCTCTCTCTCTCAAGAATGGTCATGTTCATTCTTTTTGCCACACCATTCTGCTTGGTGTCCCTTGGACGGTCTTGATCCTTCTGATTTCATGCTCTGCGCAGTAGGCATTAAACTCTCTGTTGCAGTATTCACCACCGTTATCTGTCTTGAGACACTTGAGACTTGCTCCAGTCTGGCTTTCACACATGACTCTCCATCTCTTGAAGATGCCAAAGACCTCAGATTTTTCTTCATAGCAAACACCCAGACCTTCCTGCTGAAATCATCTATAAACGTGACAAAGTACTTATTGCCCGCATATGATGCCACTGGTGCTGGACCCCAAACATCTAAAGAACCAACTCCAGCCTTTCAGTATTCTTTTAAGTTCTTGCTAACTGAAAACTCACTGCTTTCTGCTTACCATAGATGCACTCTTCACAAAACTCTAGATTCACCTTCTTTAGCCCAGATAGAAGCTCTCTCCTGTGTAGAATATTCAAGTTCTTCTTACTAAGATGACCGAGCCTCCTGTGCCATAATATAGTCACTGTACCGTATCTTCTGCTGCCACTGAAACTGAACTCTCACTGTCTGCCAAGAAGTAAAGAGTATCTGTCAACTTCCTTTGACACAACCATAGACCTTTAGTAATCTTCCACTGAGAATTACCAAAAACGGATACATAACCCTCAACATCAAGCTGGCTGGTAGAAATTAGGTTTTTCTTTAACTCTGGGATGTATCTGGCTTGTGCAAGTCTCAATTCTCCGCCTGTCACTGGTTTCAGTACAATTGTTCCTTTACCCATAATTTTGCACTGCTGTTCATTGCCAACTGTGACATGACCAAAATCTTCTTGAACAAAATCCAAAAATAGGTGTCTCTTTGAGCTGCAATGGTAAGAAGCCTCTGAGTCTACAAACCACAGATCTGAGTTTGCCATCGCCGGCTGACAGGCACATGCTCAAAATTATGCTAAATAGTACTTACAATATTTGCTTCCTGACCTTCTATCTTGCTCTCTGCACCTTTTTCCTTCTTCTTACCCCAACAATCCTTGCTCATATGACCTTTCTTCCCACAGTTCTAACACTTCATGAGAAATCTCCCTTTGGACTTTCCTCTGCTCTTGGACCGCCTTTCTCTGACTTCTTCCTCTCCTATGATCTTCTCTGGTATCCACCATGAGTACAGTACTTGTAAAAGTCCCACCCACAGCCTTTCTTCTCATCTCATCATTCAATATACAACTAACTGCATCATTGAATGTAAAGTTACCTGATACCAAGTTGCTACTGTCATCACAAGATTGTCCCAACTCTTTGGTAAGGAACATAAGAAAAGAAGAGCCCTGAATGAATCATCAAAAGCAACAGAGACCGACTCCAATTGATTAATCATCGTATTGAACTCGTTCAGATGCTCCATCATTAACTATTCTCAGCCATCTTCAAATTGAAGAGCTTTTTAATGAGAAATATCTTGTTTGAGGTGAAGGTTTTTCATACAGCTTTTTAAAGCGGTCATCATATCCACGGTGGTCTTTTCCTTTGCAATATTATACGCCACTTGAGGTATCAATGATAATCTGATTGTGGCCAAGGCTTTCCTATCCAGAATCATCCAATCTGAGTCGCTCATTGAATCCGGCTTCTTTCCCTCTAATGGAAGGTAAAGATCCTTCTGATATAGGTAGTCCTCAATTTGCATCCTCCACCATCCAAAATTGTGACCATTGAATTTCTTTTTGATCTTGTCTGCTGCCATCTCTTTGTTGATTTGTTCGACCATAATAATATGAAGAAAACCAAGCTTTGATACTAATTTGATAGGGAATACAACAAATATTCCTCTAATAAGATCGCTATTAGTACGGCCAAGCATGTTGCGATAAAATCAACAAAAAAACAGAATAATAATAGGAACCAAAATCTAAAAGAAAACAATGAGAGACGGATTTTACGTGGTTCACCAAACTGGGCTACATTGACGGCGGCACAGGATCTGCAAGGCTTCACTAAGAGTTGAATCAGGTACAAGCCCTCAAAACACACACTCTCAGAAACTTTTATGATCCAGAGAGTTGAATCAGGATCTACAGCACACGGAGGATGTCCTCACAGAGCCTCCTATTTTTTTCGCTCAACTTCACCGATTAAAAAAATACACAAAGGATCGAAGACTCTCATCCAATCTAATCACATCCCAAAACTGGCTCCACACTTTTGGTAACCATGGACTGATTTGCTGCCTTAAAAATCTCTAACAAATCCTTCCTAAGATCAGATTTTGAAGTTGCAACAAATCCTCCCCAAAATCAGCTTCCTTAGTTGGCCAAATCGAATTCAAAATTCGAATTCAAACTTCCTCTTGATGAAATTAAGCTCCATCCATAATAATTAAAAGTAGGGGAACAACAAGTCAAGTCAATTACTTTATTGGTTGGCAAATAAAGACAACTTTGGAGATATAGAGTTCCTTGGGAGTTATCTAGTTTAGTGATGGTCAGGGCAGCAAGATAAGATATATCTTTCCCAAAATTTAGTTTGAGTTTCCATCCTTTAAATGTACTTAATATATATGTATATATAGAGAGAGGGAGGATAGGTTTAGTTATATTTGAATAGTCAAGTCCAAGATCTAGTCTCTTTTTTCATCTTCGAAGCAATTTCATCTTTTTCTACTTTTTCTATTTTTGAGATCATAAAGTGTATAGATCTAAGAATAGAAAGATGACTAAATTTATACTTGGCTATAGTCAAATGTAACCAAATCTACCTATATACATACATTCATATCAAAGCCAATCTTTTTACCGAGGCTCAACTAAATATATTCTTTTCTCCTCTCAAAATCAGTAACATGTGTGGTTGTCTCATCCACCATCATAACAAGATTTTACTCTCTCTGAATGAGTGATTCTTCGTTACAAATATGTTTGAGATTATTTTAGGTGTCACATATTTGAGATTAGTTGAGATTGTTTTTATAGGAAACTGGTAATTAAAGAATACAATTCTTGTTTTCCTGCATTTTAAAGGATACAGGTTATGGTCAACTACATGGAACTTCACATATGTACTTGGAAGACGATCTGCCATCGCATGAATTGGAGCCGGACAAATAAATATGTTGATATGTTAAACATTGCTTCGATTTTCGTCTGGCCTTTTATGTATTCAGCCCCAAGATGGCTGTAGCCACCTGCGCACGGGTCTCGTCCAACTGAAAATTATGCAAACTCGTAAATCATTAAAAAAAGTTATCCATTCATAATCATCTAATCACTTTCATTGCAAGCAAAAATCATGGCGGAAACATGTCATTGGAATACGTGTGGGTGGAGATCCCCATGGTATCTGCTGTTGAACGCAATTACACCATGGCATGTGGGAGTTCCCAGTTTCCTCTTGACCTGGGGATCGATTGCCAATCCAGCTCCCTCTAGCTTGGAGACAAAAAGGTCGATGAAATCGTTTACCGTATACGCCAAGTCGATTGCCAATCCTCCTCATTATCCCCGTGATTTATGGCAAAGTAAGCCCCATTCAATTATTTTGTTTCACTGCATCTTTGTGTAAAAGATTAGAAGTTTTTGGCAGACAGGATCCGGAGTTTGGGCTCTATAAAGCTAGGGTAGGGTGGTTGCTTTACTTGGGGCCGAAACATCGCCAACAAGCGGTCAAACCATTATGGTGAGCATGAGTTGGAGCTCCTCCGCGCCTCTCCTCCTCCTCCTCCCTCCCCTTCTCTTCCTCTCCTTAGCCATCCTCGACCAGCGCCACTTCCATGACTTCCATAGCTCTCTCTCGCGCTTGAGAAATAGCCGTGGGCGTTTTGTCTTCTCACTCTCTACTTCCAATTCATTGATACACCATGGGGATATCCAAGCCCCACAAGATGACGCCACTAGGCTTTCTAAAACAGTAAGAGACAGACTATTTGTTGTCTTTATATTAGTATAGAACCATAGTAGTGTGCATTTATTTCATGGTAGATGGAAGTTGGAGTTTGGTTATGTTATGGTTACTTGGCAGGTCAAAGTAGGGATGATAGAGAAGGGTCTGGCAAGGGCTCGCGCCTCCATTCGACGTGCAGTCCTTGCCCGCAATCACACTTCCAGCAGAGCGGAGGACTTCATTCCAAGGGGTGCTGTGTATCGCAACGCCTATGCCTTTCATCAGTTAAGATCAATCCATGTGATGCTAATTAATTAAAAGCCTTGGTAGCATTTCCTTGATGATATTTATGTTATCAACACAAAGTCGACACATTCTATAGTTATAAAAGTAGGGTAACCAGGAATTTTGTCTTGGACCGTTCAATATGCATGAGTTTTTGTGCGATTGAGCTTTGTTCAATCTCTCTCCCCTCCCTCTCTCTCAAAAAGAAAAGCAATTTTTTTGTTTAGCGAGGGCTGTTGATATTTTATTTAATCCTATATTAATATGCCCTATGGAGAATTTTAAGCACTAATCTCTTATTGAAAGGAACAGCCTACTCCAGGTTCCAAAACGTTCCAAAATGTTTATAATTATTCAAATTTTGCACCTTAGCTCTTTAGCAGTGCACCCTGCATAAAAGATGGCAATAGGATAGGGTATGGCCAAGGATCCTGATTCTTATTTGTCCCAACCTAATTCCTATTCTGTCTCCACTCCAATCCTATCCAATATATGAATTTTTAGTAAAAATTATAAAATTAATAATATAACTCAAAAAAATTCTCACTAAGAATATTAATAAACTTAACATTTATATTTTAAATATATATTTATCACTAAAATAATTAAAACTTTAAATTAATATATAAGAATAATTTTTATATATGAAAAAATATAAGGATATATGTTATAATAAGTATGGGCCGATAGGGTGAAAATATATTTATTTTCATCCCTTCGCTATCTCCGGATAAAAATAATTCTTGTTTCTACCTTCATTCCCGCAAAACATAATGAATCGATAAGACGAAAGAGGTCTGATTTTATGAATTTAAATTGCCATCCCCTCCTCTCCACCATTTCTGAAGCGCAATTTCGAACTCCAGTAATTAGCTTTCAACTTACGTACACATATTTTTCTAACAAATGACCACAATTTTCCTGGTTTGTTTTATCAGATACATCATAAATTCACCTTGAAATGAGCTTTACAAACTTTCCTGAACTTGCACCAATGTTCGTCCAGGATCAACAATAACCATCTAAATCCTCTCTTTCTATATAAAAGTTTAACTTGATTTTCGTGTCCACATTGATGCAATTTAGGAGCTACATTGAGATGGAGAAGAGATTCAAGGTGTGGACGTACAGTGAAGGAGAGCCCCCTATAGTTCATGGGGGGCCAGGTGCCGACATCTACGCCATTGAAGCCACTTCATTAGTGAGATAGAAGATGAGAAAAACCCTTTCAGAGCTCGCCATTCTGAAGAAGCCCATGTCTTCTTCCTCCCCTACAGCGTGGTGAACATCGTTCAATATCTCTACAAGCCTCATCATGTTAGTGATTACAAGGGGCCCTTGAAACGACTGATTGCGGATTACATCGGCGTCATCTCAGAGAAGTACCCCTATTGGAACCGAAGCCTTGGAGCTGATCATTTCATGGTCTCCTGTCACGACTGGGTAATGTTGCTTTTATATGAGCCATTCATATCATGCAGTCCTGGGAACAAATTTCTTAATTTCATGTAACGGTTGAGTTGCTGTGCTTTTTTTAATAGTTTTTATTTTGAAAACCAGACTTCAATCTTATCCATCTACCATTCAACCTTCAGACCTTTATCCAATAGCTTTATACCGGTATAGACTTTCATAATTTATGGCACTACCTATGTATAGCCAGAAATATCGTACCAAAAACCCTTGATGTAAATATCTTACCCTTGATGTAAATATCTTGATTTACATCAAGATATTTTTGCTTGGTAATGTTGATTTTTTTTTTGCTCTTCTTCTATGAAAATTCTTACTATATTTGAGTTGCCAGTTATTCATGCATGATTTATTGGATTGAATTATCTTGTATCCTACATTAATATGTAAACTAATGATATGGGTCATCATAATTTTTTATATAGATAAATAGAAATTTATTCATGATAGCCTTTTTTTTTTTTTATAAAAGTCATCAAACTTTTTAGGAGGAAGCTATAGCAAGTAGTCCTTCTGTTGATCACACCTTGAAAAAAACTCTATTGATCAAAATCATCCAGTTAATCTTATAAGTTCCTCCAATACAAAGTCTCTCTTCTAGTACCATTTTTTGGCATATATTTTGATGTATAATTACCTTCTCAATGCACATGACTCTTCAAATGTAAGGACAAAAAATTAAAAAAAATTCAATATGATGAATCAAATATCATGTAGTTAGTTAATAGAGACTATACCTTGGTTCACTAAAGGGTCGGTTATCATTTTGTGCTATTGTTATTCTTTAAATATTTTTAGCTTTTTAATAGATTTTGCTCTCTCTATACATACACAAACACATGCACGCGCACGCACACACATATATATATATATATATTATATATATATATATATATATATATATATATATATATATATATATATAGATATATATATATATATATATATATATATATATATATATATATATATATATATATATATATATATATATATATATGCATGCATTTATCCATACATACATATACATATCTGTGTGTGTGAATCTCTCGCCTAAACTATTGAAAGTTGATATACAACTTAAACATGATATAACTTCACTAATAAGTGATTAAAACTCCCACACGAATTAGATGATGGACATTCCTTTGTGAACGTGTATTTCAGGCTCCTTACCTCTCGGATGCCAACATTCAACTCTATGAGAACTCGATCAGAGTAATTTGCAATGCTAACACGTCTGAAGGTTTCAAGCTTGGAAAGGATGTGACGCTGCCCGAAGTTCACCTTCCTGATGGATTGCTCTCGCAGCCAGTAAGAGATCAATCTCTGACTGAACGACGAATCCTCGCATTCTTCGCAGGCGGTTCTCATGGCTACATTAGAGAGATCCTATTACACCATTGGCAAGGTAAAGATCAGGAGATTCTTGTCTATGAATACCTCCCAAAGGGTCTAAACTATGCTGAATTGATGAGCAAAACCAAGTTTTGCCTCTGTCCAAGTGGATATGAGGTTGCGAGCCCAAGGATTGTGGAGTCTATATTTATGGGATGCGTCCCAGTGATCATTTCAGTGAACTACCCTCCTCCTTTTGGTGATGTGCTAGATTGGAGCAAGTTCTCAATTCAGATACCAGTGGAGAAAATACCAGAGATTAAGACTATACTTCAAGGGATTCGGAGAGGAGGTACAGGATATTGCAGCGGAGGGTGATGCAAGTGCAACGACACTTCGTGCTGAACCGTCCGGCAAAGAGATTTGATGTAATCCACATGGTGTTGCATTCTATTTGGTTGAGGAGGCTGAATTTGAAGCTTCCCTATTAATCTTGTGCCTTGCAAAACACATAAGTAAATTCGAATAATAATAATAATAATAACTATTACCCGAAGGAGTATAATTTACCATTTCTATAGAAAAAGCATAAGATTAATTACCTTGATGAAGAATTAAGCGTTTTGGATGCTCCAATTAAATACTCCAATTAAATAAATGAAACAAGTGGATTCTAAAAATGATTGAAGTTAGGGCATTTCTGAAGTTAAACAATGTTCATCTTCTTCGACTAATTCTAAAAAATTCTAATTATTCAATTTATTTGCTTAGAGAAATGAGTCTCCAAGTTATCGTCCATGCTAGTACGAGGACATATGCAATGCACATTTGAGAAGTATAACATAAATTTTAAATTATAAAAAAATAATATAAAATAACTAGATTTTCTTATTGTTTGCACATTTTTTTAAATAATTTTTATATTTATCTACTCTAACATATTTGTAACTAAGTATTTTCCTATCCATTTATAGCTGTTGTTTCTAATTTTTTAAATTTATTTACTCATAATTTTTTATGATATTTTCTCTATTTGTTGACAAGATGATTTTAATTTTATTATTTGCTTATTTATTCTCATTAGCTTTTGGTGAGAGAATAACAAGGACAAAAGATTTTTTTAATAAGAAGTCATAGAAAATGAAATGTTGTATTATATTTTTTAACTTTATATTTCTGCGATTGATATTTTTATTCTTTTCTTAGTTATCTTTTGTGACAATTTCTTTTAATGTGATCCTTTCCTTACATGTTTGTGACTAGTGTTTTTTTTGATAGATGAGATTCTTTTTAATTATCAATTACTATACATTGAAATCGATGAAAATTTTCTATTTATCTAAAACTAGGATTTTGATGTGATTTCTTTATTTATATGTAGCCACGTACAATATTTGTATAGGTAATCTAGAAAAAAAAAATTGAAAGAATAATTTAGGAATAAAAATGACAAACAGAGCAAAAGAGCTAGGAATACTTCTAGATTTCAAAACTGATATTTTTATGCAATAGAGTTACAAATTAATAAAAAGTATTCATATAATGCACTATTTATGAATTTTCTAATTTATCTAATTGATTGAATGAAAAATTACATAAATGTTAGTTAATATTATTTTACATACACACATGAACAAATATTTTAATGGTTTTGTTCTCTTTAATTTTTTTGCTGTTATTTTTAGTTTTGATTTATATAAATTCTGAACCTCCTCCTAATATTTTTTTTTTTTTTAAATCTTGTATTCTAAATCCTTACGCCAAGCCAAAATGTCCATGATATCTTATACCTTATTGTTGAAGAGTTATACCAATGGCCAATTTCATTCATCAATCAAAAGCATTTATAATTAGTACGTAGTTCATCAGCAGAAATATATATATTCAACACTACTCTCAAGAATTATTTGGTGATTTAAATGGTGGGACAGGTGTACTGATGCATTGCTAATCTTTGGCAAGCATACAAGTCTAAGTCACATGGGTGGAATAATGGGAAAAGTTGGAAGCGTTTGAATGGGAAAAAGAACGCAACGATGTTTGTTTTGTTTTCTTTCCAAAGAGACCACGCTCCTTTACACCCATGGACACTAGATCCAACCTGAGACGATCTGAGCTTGGATCTGGTGGAACCTGGGAATGACGAGCATTTCGGGGCTCCAAAAAAATTCTTTCCGAGGTGGTAAAGTCGCTGGTCTCGATCGTGAACTGCGGAGCGTACACACCACGCAACGACTCCCCATGCAAACCTTCTTGCTTCAGTTTACCTTCGTTGCTCCAAGGAGAAATTTGCCAGCTCGCAGCTGGCTAGGCCTTGGAGGTACCATGAGTTGAAGTCTGAGTTAACTTGAACTGAATTCTTTTTGCGAAGCATGAGCTGACACAACCAAACACGCCCCAGCTAAAGTTAGAATGGTAGTGGCTCAAGATGAAAGTAGAGATGAAGATAAGAAAAAAAAAAAAATCTTTATTTCTATTTTATTTCAAAAATAAATAAAAAAATTATCTCTTCATTACCGTATCATATATGGGAATGACAATTCTTCATCCTTATCTCATCTCCATATTTTTTTTTCTTAATTTGCTCTTAATGGTATATATACGAATTTTCAATAAAATTATAAAAATAATAATGTAACTAATTTTTTTCTTACTAAATATATTAATAAAATTAAAATTTAAATTAAATTAAGAATTAAATATTGTCTAAATATATAAGTGTATTATAGTACTTAGATATGGAAATAATGAGACGAGAAGAGGTAATGATACGCTTATTCTGATCTCACCCCATCCTCAGACAAAAATAATTCAAATCTCCATCTACATCTCCACAGAAGATAACGAATCCACATCCTATACGAAGCAAAGAGGAACGGATCCTTATTTTATGGGTTGAAATTGCTATTCTTATCTAAAATTTTCATTGAGGTGCTTTGTTCGTAAGATCATCGATCCACTCAAGTTGCAAGTAATTCTATCATAGTACTATGAACTATGATAACATAAATGTCGAAGCATTAGATAGCTACATAAAGCTAGCTAATCTTTATAAATGGTCATCAATAAGCTAATGTAAAGCCAAGTATCACATACCATCAAAAAAAAAAAAAAAAAAGAGAAAGAAAGAAAGTATTAGAAGACGATCTTTATGGGTTGTCATCATAACATAAGCTGCATTCAGATGGGCAAGCAATTCAACGTGTGGACCTACAAAGTGAAGAGTGGATCGTCCTCTTTCTACCTTGGAGCATAGCACGCATTCGACCAGCCCCAAGTCGTGTGGAGATGCGGAAGCGAGATGATATCCCTGCTGAAATTCTGCAGCAGAATTTTGGATCTTGATCTTGATAATCTTCCCGAATTGATTAGCAACTAGGATTTTCTTGGTTTCTTGCGCCCCAAGATTGTAAGAGAGGGTCGTGGCCTCTCTTCTTCCTTACGTGAACCTTCATATCTGATCCAGAAAATCAAGAGACGCTGCCCAAGAAGAAGGTGCTGCTAGGGTTTCCTCCTTCTCCTTCTTTGAGAGAGGCGGTTCCAAGAAGATGGCTAGGGCAGAGATGGCAGCAATAAAACCCTAGAAATCTAGGGCATCTATGTGTGAGAAAGAGAAAAACGTGTATAAGAGGAAAGAAGAGAGATAGCTCATTCTTGGGAGAAAAGAGTTTCTTTCATTCATCTATAATCATCATCGTTACATGATTATATCAACCCCGTCCCATGACGGCCACCAAAATAAAACCAGCACCACATATGAACCGGTGCCTTATTATATGGATAATAAACCCTAAAAAACTCTTGGACCAGCCCACACCTTGGGCCCAAACCCAGCCCAATGATAGACTAGTCCCCCTCAAGACCCAACAACCTGGGCCTTAACATGTGGAGCCTATAAACCTCCACCCTAGGATTTAAGCTTTGGAGTACCACACCAGGCTCTACAATCTCCACCTTGGTGCTTCAAAGCTGCTGAAAAATCTGCACATTCCCTCAAACCCATCAGTGTCACACATGAGAGAAAGCTATCCCGTGGAAGAGTCTTCGTAAGTGCATCTGCCTGGTTCTTCTTTGTATGAACTTTTACCAGCTCCACTTCACCTTCTTCCACCAATTCTCTGATCTGTGATACCTCACATCTATATGCTTTGTGCATGCATGATAGATTGGGTTCTGAGCCAACTGCAGGGCACTCTGACTATCACTGTATAGCAATACTGTACCCTGCTTCACCCCCATTTCCATGATGAGTCTCTTCAACCAAAGAGCCTCCTTGGCAGCTTCTGTAATCCCTATATACTCAGCTTCTGTTGTAGACAAAGCTGTAATAGGTTGAAGGATTGATCTCCAAGAAATTAATCCACCATACATGATGAACACATACCCTGTGGTAGACCTTCTTGTATCCAGATCACCTGCAAAATTTGCATCCACAAACCCTTCCAATGGACCTAATGATTTACTTGGGATATTAGATTTCTCCTTAGGTCTTTCTTGCTGTCCAAAAATTAGACCAAGTCCACGAGTTCCTTGAAGGTACCTCAAAATCCACTTGAGTGCCTTCCAGTGCTCCTTCCCTGGGTTCGCCATGAATCTGCTCACCTGGCTCACTGCATATGCTATGTCAGGTCTGCAACACACCATAGCATACATAATGCTGCCCACGACTGGCATATGGAACTCTCTCCATGTACTCTTTCTCCTTATCTGTCTGGGGGTTCTGTAACTTAGAAAGAGACATGTGACTAGCCAAAGGTGTTCCAACTGGTTTGGCCTTATCCATCCCAAACCTCTCCAACACCTTCTGAATATATCCACCCAATGACAAGTGTAGAATTCCTTGTCCTATCTCTGTAAATTTCCATCCCAAGTATCTTCCTAGCTGACCCCAAATCCTTCATTTCAAATTCTGTTGATAATGCATATTTCAGTCCATTCACTGCTTCAACACTCCTGCTGGCAATGAGCATATCATCCACATACAGAAGGAGATACAGTGCATCATCCTCATCCATATTTTTCACATAGATACAAGTATCATGTTCACATCTAGAAAATCCAAGGCCCAAAATAAAAGTGTCAAACCTTTTGTACCACTGACGGGGTGACTGCTTCAAACCATAGAGCGATTTCTTTAGTAGACACACTTTTTCCCAATCCAGATTCCTTGAAACCCTCTGGTTGCTTCATGTATATCCTCTCCTCTAGACTCCCATGTAAGAAAGTCGTCTTCACGTCTATCTGCTGCAACTCCATACCATGTTGTGCTACAAGTGATAACAACACACGAATAGAAGCATGACGTACCACTGGAGAGAATACCTCTGTGTAGTCCACTCCCTCTCTCTGTGAGAACCCCTTAGCAATAAGCCTTGCTTTGTATTTGACTCCACCTTGCTCTGAAGGTGCCTCCTTCTTTGTGAACACCCATTTTGAACCAATGGCCCGAGCATCTCTAGGTAGATCCACTAGCTGCCATGTCTTGTTCTTTTCCAGGGACTCCATCTCCTCCATCATGGCCTGCATCCATGAGTCTCTTTCTGAACTTTCCATGGCTTCTTGGAAGGTCTCTGGATCTTCATTTGCAGTGATTAGAACATAGGAAATCATGTCATCAATGCGATACCGAGCAGTTTGATGATGGTACGCTTTGCCTTGTGTAGTGCCACACCCCTTTGATCATCTCTCAAAGCTGAAGTGTGTGACTCCACCTGCACCTCCTTCTGGATTGATGGCTCTTCTGGCTGATCCTTTATATGTATTGGAACATTCATACCAAACTCCACCTCAAAAGAAGCACGTTTTGAAGTAGAAGTAGAAGGTACATCACCTGTCAGCCAATGCTGTCCACTGCTGTTTGTTCAGCCTTTTCAGCTCCATCTGCAATCTCTGACCTCTTCAAGATGCTCTTCTCATCAAAAATAATGTCTCTACTGATGATACACTTCTGTGAATCTGAACTCCATAGCAAATAGCCTTTAACTCCCTGTGGATACCCAATGAAGATCAGCCTTTGTGATTTTGGGTCCAGCTTGCTCCTTTCAGTTGCCTCCACATGTGCATAGGCTGGGCAACCAAAAATCCTTAGGTGTCCAAGCTCCACCTTCTTTCCACTCCAGATCTCCTCTGGAATGCCTCCATCAAGTTTTCTATTAGGGGACCTGTTAACAAGAAAACCAAAGAATATAATTGCATCACCCCAAAAGACCTTGGGCAGTGATGCCTGCAGCCTCAAACTCCTAGCCTTCTCTGTCAATGTATGATTCATCCTCTCTGCCACACCATTCTGCTGGAGAGTCATCCTCACTGTGTAATGGCGTTGGATCCCATTTTCCTCACAGTAGCTTCTGAATTCATTGCTTGTATACTCCCCTCCATTGTTAGATCTCAAACACTTCACTGGTTTTTGTCTCCTTTTCAACACCAACTCTCCAAGCTTTAAACCGGGCAAATATCTCTGATTTTTCTCTTATCAGATATACCCATACCTTCCTGGAGTAGTCATCAATGAAGGTC
Organism: Calamus simplicifolius; assembly: GCA_900491605.1. Classification (NCBI taxonomy): domain Eukaryota; kingdom Viridiplantae; phylum Streptophyta; class Magnoliopsida; order Arecales; family Arecaceae; genus Calamus; species Calamus simplicifolius. The sequence continues at coordinate 253,145 of UESW01002291.1, forward strand.
AAAAAATACTTAGCCCCACCTCTGGCTGACACAGGGGCCGGTCCCCATACATCTGAGTGAACTAGTTCCAGAATACTTTCACTCTGCTTGGAACTGCTGGCAAATCTCACCCTATGTTGTTTGCCATAAATACAGGGCTCACAGATGTCATTGTCCTCCTTCTTAAGTGCTGGAATTAGACCTCTTTTGCTGAGTTCTATAAGCCCTTTATCACTCATGTGTCCCATTCGATAGTGCCACAGTTTATAAACCAACTGTTCCTCCTGTGCCGCTGCTAGCACCTCTGCACTATCTATGGCCACTGAGCCTTCTATCTGATAGAGATTATTTTCCAACCTTCTCCCTTTCATCACCACTAATGCATCCTTGGTTATCCTCAAACATCCACTCCCCGGCTGGCTTCCAAAAGCATACCCATGCTTCTCCAGGTAGCCCAAAGAAATTAGATTCTTCTTCAACTCCGGGACATGTTTGACATTGGTCAAAGTCCTTATAACCCCATCATACATCCTCACCCTTATGCTTCCAACTCCAGCAACCTTACAAGGATAATTATCACCAAGGCATACACTCCCTCCATCAGATTCTTTATAAGTTGCAAACCACTCCCTATGCGAAGTATAATGGTGAGAACAGGCTGAGTCAAGTGTCCAACAACTATCACACTTCTTGGTCCCATCTGAAACTACCAATATCATCTTCACTGTCTTCAGATGAATTTGCACCACCATTGCTGGCTGAACCTCCCTTGGAAATGCCCTTCCCCTTCTCATTCTTCAGAAGTGGGCAATTTCTCTTCAGGTGACCAATCTGATGACACTTGTAACACTTCCATGCTTTCTGCTTGCCCCGAGACTTAGATCTGCCTTTGGACTTGCCTCTAACCTTTTCGCAGGGTCTTCTTGCTTCTCATTCACAGCAAGTACCTTTGTGTTAGAGTTTCCCATGCGGATCTTTTATCTTTGCTGGTTTGATCTCAGCACCCCCACAACCTCTTCATAATTCAGGGTCTCCTTTCCATACACCAAGGTTGTAATCAGACCATCATAGGAACTGGGTAGCGAAACAAGATGAGGGTCTTGTCTTCTTCATCAATCTTCACATCAAGGCTCATCACCTCTGAGCACACCTGATTGAATTTCTGAATATGGGCCACAAGATCTCCTCCCTCAGGCATTCTCAAGCTGTACAACTGTTTCTTCAACCACAACTTGTTTGTCATGCACTTTCCCATGTAAGTGTTCTCTAAAGTTTCCCAGAGCCCCCTTGCCGTGGTCTGCATGCAAATCTCGGCAAGACTTGATCAGCCAAGCACATCCTGATTGTGCTAAATGCAATCTCCTCTAACTCCTCCCAATCCTCACCACTTACATTATTCCGGTCTTTGTTTCACCAAGACCTTATAAATCCTTTGTTGTACCAATAAATCCTTCACCCTTTGCTGCCATAGGGTGAAGTTTCCCTTGCCATCATACTTTTCAAAATCAAATTTAAAGCTACTAGATGCCATATCCAACCAAGAAATAATGCACACAACAAAAACAGAAAATTAAAGTTGCTGCAGAAATTTTTGGTTTGATATCTTACCAAGAAACGCCCAAGATCCAATCTTTTCTCCACCAAATCACCGAGGCTCTGATACCAAATGAAGAGTGGATCGTCCTCTTTCTACCCTTGGAGCATAGCACGCATTGGACCAGTCCCAAGTCGTGTGGAGATGCGGAAGCGAGATGATATCCCTGCTGAAATTCTGCAGCAGAATTTTGGATCTTGATCTTGGTAATCTTCCCGGATTGATTAGCAACTAGGATTTTCTTTGGTTTCTTGCGCCTCAAGATTGTAAGAGAGGGTCGTGGCCTTTCTTCTTCCTTACATGAACCTTCATATCTGATCCAGAAAATTAAGAGACGCTGCCCAAGAAGAAGATGCTGCTAGGGTTTCCTCCTTCTCCTTCTTTGAGAGAGGCGATTCCAAGAAGATGGCTAGGGCAGAGATGACAACAATAAAACCCTAGAAATCTAGGGCATCTATGTGTGAGAAAGAGAAAAAAACGTGTATATGAGAGGAAAGAAGAGAGATAGCTCGTTCTTGGGAGAAAAGAGTTTCTTTCATTCATCTATAATCATCATCGTTACATGATTATATCAACCCCGTCCCATGATGGCCACCAAAATAAAACCAGCACCACATATGAACCGGTGCCTTATTATATGGATAATAAACCTAAAAAACTCCCTTGGACCAGCCTACACCTTGGGCCCAAACCCAGCCCAATGATAGACTAGCCCCCCTCAAGACCCAACAACCTGGACCATAAATGTGGAGCCTATAAACCTCCACCCTAGGATTTAAGCTTTGGAATACCATACTAGGCTCTACACAAAGGAGGCAAGCCATCTTTGATGCACTGCCCCACCGTTGCAAACTAATCGGTTGATGGGATCGCTCAACACATCTTGCATAATCCCTTGCCTATGCCAATCATTATGATATAGGATATGTAATTGATCGAGTTCTTTGGGAACCAGTAAACCTAAACTCAGGCAATAACCTCACCTACAAATCCTTCTCATAGTATTCATCATTTCTACTTTCAAACAACAAGTCACCTAAAGGACCAGGTTTATGGTTAGTAGTAATCGGCTTGTTAACTTGTTCAAATCACAAAAGTGCCCTTGATTTCCAAAATATGGCCCAGCCCAATGCACGCCGATAAAAGCTGTTCTCACTTTGTGCTGGAGCAGTGCATCTCTGGTCGAGGCAAATCAGTAAATATAGTTGAATTCAACGGGGCAAAAACATAAAAATCCTTAATTCTTTCATCAAAGATTATTCATTGACCTCGCTGGAACTAAGAAGTGGAAAATAGCGAAGCATGCATTGGAGTGGTGGTGCCCCTCCAGAGAACCAAAGTTCAGATGGTGCATTATCTAATAAATCCAAGTAAAGTGGAAGTGATTCCAAAATTATGGATATTGTATTGATACTATTAGTGCATTTATTGTATCATGTTGTATTATATCTGTTTTGAGCAATGCTCCGGTGATCCAGAAAGAGCTCGAGAAAGAGCTTGAGTAAATATAACTCTCCTACAACAGAGAAATAATAGGAGTGCATCTAATGGATGATACCATCAACATCTATGTAAATTAGTATTTTGATACTAATTTATGTACTTTTTATGTATTTTTATAAGATTCATAAATAATAGCTAATAATATTCATTCATATACATATTAAGATAAAAGATAACGGTTGAGTGACTGTCTTTTTTTCCTCTCTTCATTTAGTCTAAAAAATTAGGTCTTCAGGGCTACAAATAAATCTATCCCAATGATTTTAATCGCTCAATTTAATTCTACTCTTACTGTTGTCTTTATTCCTAGGTAAAATACAAGGAAATATACTACTAAGTTAAGTAGATTTGTTCAGCACAAAGCGTTCTTTATTATTGTCCATATCGTTCACGTAGTGGTATATCGTATATTCGTTGGAGTAGGCGGTCAAAAGTTAACAAGGAAAGCCGGCACCCGAATCCTTAGCCCAAATCCTACCAAACTCAGTTATGCGTCCTCATCCTCAGTGCCATCTCTCCCTCCCTTATAGTATTATACAATCGTGTGAGATCCTCCCCCTTGTTCCCATGGTCAAGGCCGCTAAAAATATTTGAAATCGTGCAAGCAAAGAATAGAGAAGTAGCTGGCGCGCGATCGAAGGGAACCGAATCGAATCCCTCTCTAACTATCCTTACACACACACTCTCTCTCTCTATCTCTTTCTCTTCCACTCAGAAGAATGGAATGGTACAATTCTAGTTCTTGGAATCACGTCCTTCTCATCCTCCTCCTCTCCTCCACCGCCATCCTCCTCTTCCTTGCTTCAGGCCGCGGCGGCGGCTCCGACCCTGTCGCCTCCCCCTCTGATCTCACCTCCTTCTCGTCTCTCCAAGCCTCCCGCGCTCTCCATCAACAGCCCGATCGCCTCGTCCTCCAAGTACCCGCATCTTCTCCTATTATTATTATTATTATTGTCTTCTAGTCATCTGCTCTGATTTAATTGCTTGGTTGTTTCAGAGTAAGGCGAAGGAGAGATCGACGAGAGGAGTGGAGGAAGAGCTCGCGAGAGCGCGACGCGCCATCCGAAGAGCAGCCACCTCCGCCGCTGTCTCCTCCCGGGGAAACGCCACGGGAAACTGTTTTTCATGGAGAACATGTCCCCTTGGCTGGCATCTACCGCAACCCCGTCGCCTTCTTCCAGTACGCGTCCTTAACCCACACGTACTCGCTTATCCTTTTTCTTCTTTTTCCCTTAATATTTTAAATTTAAGATAAAACGGAACGATAGATAATTTTAAGGAAAGAAAGTAAGAAACCATATCTAAACCTTTTTGGAGCTACGAGGAGCTATAGGCACGCACGCACCTGTCACAGATGGGCAGTCGAATAATTAAAAAGCCGTGTAAAAAGAGACGGGACGGGAAAACAAATCCAAAGAGAGGGACACAGCGAAGGAGTGGAACTCGCACGCGCGTCGGGGGCATCATATTCCCCGGCCTCGTTGAAATGGTAGCTTAAAGAGAATAAAGGAGTTTATTATGGACACAGCGGAGCAACGATATATATCTTGGCGTCTATGGTCTGTGGTCCCGTTGTTCGTTGGGATTCCAGTCTTATATGAACTCCGATGGTCAGGTGGACGTTGGGCTTGCGGAAGAGAATAAAGGAGTTTATGATTTCCACGTTAGTGTGGTAAGCGTGGGAGGGTTAGTCAACGTTTAAATAGCGCAGGAATTTCTCAGCGCTTAATTTTAGTGCGCAAAACAAAACAAAATTAGCGTGAAAAAAAAAAAATCGATGCTCGTGCCAATAGAGTCTTATGATTTATTTATGGAAGAAATGATAATAAACCTATTACTTAATGATTTATTTACTTATGAATGAAATGATGACTGCCTAAATTAGGGTTTGTAATGTGCTATTATAAAGGAGGATAAGTAGCACCATAATTTATTTTTGGTAACAAGCCTTTAATTTGTTTGCTGAACATTAATTAGTTTATTCATGCTAAAATAGATATCTCAAGGGCAATATTATGGTGCTAAGATAATAAACAAATAGCAGGAATCAGTGTACAATAATAAACGTACCTTATTCAAGTAACGTTACAGTGGTCATGCATTGTGAATCATGATCAATTAATCTTTCGAACGTACGTTATTAATTATTGCATGGATGCACGCACGCACGCTTGCAGGAGTTACGTGGAGATGGAGAAGAGGTTCAAGGTGTACGTGTACGAGGAAGGGGAGCCGCCGCTGGTGCACGAGGGGCCGTGCAAGGATATATACACGACGGAGGGGCGCTTCATCGAGGAGCTCGAGCAGCAGCAGGTGGGGGGAGGAGCGAGGACGCGGGACCCGGCGAGGGCCCACGCCTTCTTCCTGCCCTTCAGCGTGGTCCAGATGGTAAGCTACGTTTATGAGCCCCAGAGCTGGGACCACGCCCCCTTTAAGCGCTTCGTCGCCGACTACCTCCGGGTGATCGCCTCCAAGCACCCCTTCTGGAATCGCACCGCCGGAGCCGACCACTTCATGCTCTCCTGCCACGATTGGGTACTCTGCTTTCTTTACTACTACTCCTCCATAATGACTTGAAATGATTCTAAAAGATGAATGATAAGGGATGGATGGGTCTGCCACCTTCAAGACGTCTAATGGCCAGATGCAGCACGGGCCCTTGGATCGCATATTTGTTCACATGTAATGCATGGAACTCTATTTTGATGCATGATCCAAGAGCCTGCGCCGCATCAACCTAACCATTTCGTAGATTTACTATGTAGAATCATATAAATTAATTACAGTAAAACAGAAAATGGATTTAACTTGGATTTTTTATCATGCGAAATGGATGATAAACTCGTTATAAACGCAATAAGATGGCAGTAAGTGAAATATTAAAAATAAATAAAGAAAAGGTATTCAAGGAAATCCATGTTTTATGAATTAAAAATATTTTCTTACAGCTGAGTTTGAACAATTGAACTGCGGGTTACTGAATTTTAATCACCAGTTAAAAGTTTGTATATCTCGGTTCAATTAGGATTTTAACTTTTGTCCAATTCAGGTATTGTGATCTTCGAGTGAATTCCCTGAAATTTAAACTATAAATTAAAAACAGTAATTTTTAAATATGGATAAACGCTGATCATCTTCTTTTGCGGTTTATGACTATCTAAATTTCTGCATGTAGCCCTGAGAATATTATATTACATATAATGATTCCTAGTTCTATAAGGTGACCATTAATTAGAGTTTGAAAATCTTAGAAGCGAAGCAAACTTCTTGACTTCCAAGAACGTTACTCCTTGGAAAAAGGCAGCCCCAACTGATCTCATGATAAACGCAACCCAACGCACTACCGGATTTGGGGTGACATATGTCTGTGGATCCTGATTTCTAAACATGGTTCTTTGGCTAAAATATTCTTTTGATCCTCAAACTTTCACTCAAAAATCATTTACATTCTCAAAAATTTATTTGTTATTATAATTTAGTACTTCAGATTTTAAAAATATTATAGTCTTAATATTTTATTATATAATTAATTAAAATTAATAGAATAACTAATGCATTACATAAAACAATTAAAATTAATCAAACACATGAATTGTTGCTTGAACTCCTAACCATATAGTGAATGTCATAGGATAGCACATTAACTCTTCAATCAATTTTTACTAGCTTCATGATAGAACATAAAAAATGCAACATGCTCAAAATCTGAGGTTAAGGATCAGAATACATTTTGAGCAAACGTTTTGAGTAAGTATATTTTTGCCTACCTTTTTTAAAGTTTTTGACTTTTTTAAAGCTTTTTTTGAATTAGCTATTAAAATATCATTAAGTGGGTATTGGTCAGGTAGCTGTTAGCCAACAGTTGGAATCAATATGTGATCCAAACAAACCCTAAAAAGCTATGGGAATTTGCATGATGCAATGCTTGGGAAATAACTAGAAGCACTTGTCCTTAACTAACGCGCACGACACAGGGTCCTCATGCATCCAGAGCCAGCCAAGAGCTTTATCACAACTCCATCCGGGCCCTGTGCAACGCCAACACCTCGGAGGGCTTCATCCCCCACAAGGATGTCAGCATCCCGGAGATCCATCTATACGACGGCGACATACCCCGCCAGCTCCTCTCCCCTCCCTTTCCTGACATTTCCGACCGTCCCTACCTCGCCTTCTTCGCCGGCGGCAACCACGGCCCCATCCGGCCCCTTCTCTTCCGCCATTGGAAGGGCCGCGATGCCGACCTCCCCGTCTACGAGTACCTCCCAAGGGCCTCGACTACTACTCCTTCATGTTCAAGTCTCGCTTCTGCCTCTGCCCCAGCGGCCACGAGGTGGCGAGCCCGAGGATCGTCGAGGCCATCTACGCGGAGTGCGTGCCGGTGCTGATGTCGGAGAGCTATGCGCTGCCGTTCAGTGACGTGTTGAGGTGGGAGGCGTTCTCGGTGTCGGTCCCGGTGGCGGATATTCCGAGGCTGAGGGAGGTGCTGGAGAGCGTGGGGGAGGAGGAGCTGAGGAGGCTGAGGGAAGGAGTGAAAGCAGTGAGGAGGCACTTCGTGCTTAACCACCCGGCCAAGAGATTTGATGCGTTTAATATGATACTGCACTCGGTGTGGCTCAGGAGGCTCAATGTTAAGCTCGTTTAGTTTGGAGCTGTGGTGCAAGCAAGAAGGGCTAAGCTTCGTCGTCTTATTGGTTGTTTTGTACGTGCTTTGATGGGGAATGGCGCCCTTTAGGCTTTGTCTCCCGCTTTTTTCCCTCCCCTCATCTGATCCCGATGTCAAAAGAATGAAGCCTACATTCCTATTTTTATGCCCTAGGCCAAGGTAGAGCACGATTTCGTCACCAGCTTGAGTCGTAGGACTTTTACCATCGTAGCTGAAGTCGCATTGGCGCTCTTTCCACAGATAATCATAATGAAGATGGCATCAAATACGGCTCGAATTTACCTGACTATTGGAAAACCAAAGCACGGATTATTAAAGCAAGCCATTTAATCAAGGTCTCTGGTCACACGCAAGCATCATATCGAAAGCCTCGCATTTTATTGCCACTAAACTGTAGAGATATGCCAGACAGTTTTCCATCATTTAATCGCAAAGTCATCACCTTGCTGAAGAGGCTAACAAAGTTTAACAAGCTCAGCCGAAGAAAAATTAGAGATCTATAGAAATGATATTATGACAGATCATGCCGAGTGTGCGAATGCGGGAATAAATAAAAGGAATTCTTATTGATCTATATATTTGAAATAATAATCCTACAAATTCCTGTTAGAAATCTATTAATAATCTACACGAAATTGTATAGAATTAATAGATAGAATCTTTGTATTACCTCCAGCCATTGCTTATGATCTACCGCTTCAAGAATCTGCTTCGAGAACCTTGATTGAGTGCTTCCAATCAATGAACTATCGCACACGATGGTGTATGCCCTCAGGATATGCTCTTGATCAGGGACCCAATATCTTTGCTTCCTTCTAGTTTTTCTCTCGATGATATTGTTGTCGAATGTTATCAAAAACCTTAGAAGGAATTCTATTTAAAGAGAATTCTCAAATCCCTTCCACCGCCTACTCCCATCAAAGTAGGCGTTTAATATTATTTAAAGAGATTATCAAAGTAGGCGTTTAATACCATTTAAAGAGATATTGTTATCACTCATTAACTAGTGGATAGCGTTGAAAATTATCCGCAAACGATTAAGCTATATCGCAATAAAATAGGATCATCTACTAAAACGAGATACTACATTCTCCCATTTGGTCCGTATATTTTATCTTAATCCATAATTCTTAACACTGAACAAGAAACCAAATACATAAATCATAGCGATAGGTCCTCTACAATTGAGTATTATCTTTTATGTATTACAGTACATTTAATTTCTTTACCACTATTCCAAATGTGACAACATAACATAATGAATAAACCATATGTTTATTCAGAGTCAAAAAGAAAATTTTGTCATTTCTCGAAAGTCAAATAATGTGTACACCTGAATAAGAAATAAATAAATAATTGAAATAAGAATTTCTTTGTACAAATTATTATCCATGCAATTATATCATGGAACCAAGTCTCATTCGTACCACATGATCCTTAAAATTCTTAATTGGCATGCCTTTAGTCAAAGGATCAGCTATCATTAATTCAGTGCTAATGTGTTCTATGACCACTTTATTTTCTTTAACACGTTCTCTTATGGCTAAATACTTAATATCGATATGTTTACTTCGATTACCACTCTTATGGTTTTTAGCCAACAATACAGCAGCTGAATTGTCACAGTATAGTTTAATTGGCCTAGCAATAGAGTCAACAATTCTAAGCCCTGAGACGAAACTCTTCAACCATACACCTTGCGATGTAGCCTCAAAACAAGCAACGAACTCCGCTTTCATAGTAGAGGTAGCAGTCAAAGTCTCCTTTGCACTCCTCCATGATATGGCTCCACCAGCTAACATAAATATAAATCCTGATGTTGATTTTCGAGAATCAACGCAGCCAGCAAAGTCCGAATCTAAGTAGCCCTCTATCTCCAAATGATCATTTCGTCTATACATGAGCATGTAGTCCTTGGTCCCTTGAAGATACCTCATGACCTTTTTAGCAGCTCTCCAGTGGTCTAAACCTAGATTACTCTGATATCTTCCCAACATTCCTACTGCAAATGCAATGTTAGGTCTTATGCAAACCTGAGCATACATTAAGCTTCTAACAGCTGAAGCATATGGAATGTTGTGCATCTATTCCCATTCAAGTACATTTTTAGGGCACTGGTTCAAAGCAAACTTGTCACCCTTCACAATAGGTGCAACACTTGGTGAACAATTTTTTATCTAAAATCTCTCTAAGACTTTATTAATATAAGTTTCTTGAGACAATCCTAAAATGCCTCGAGATCTTTCTCTATGGATCTTAATGCCAATGACATAAGATGCCTCACTCATATCTTTAATATCAAAATTCTTGAAGAGAAATTGTTTCACCTCATATAACAACCTTTTATCATTGGTTGCAAGTAGAATATCATCTACATATAGACCAAGAAACAAATTTTGCTCCCACTAACCTTCTGGTATATACATTGATCCATGATGTTCTCTTCAAAACCAAAGAAAGAGATCACATCATGAAATTTTAAATACCACTGACATGAGGCTTGTTTCAATCCATATATGGATTTCTTAAGCTTGCAAACCAAATGCTCACTACCACCAGAGAAAATCTTTCAGGCTGTTTCATGTAAACCTCTTCCTCTAGATCTTCATTAAGGAATGCAGTTTTCACATCCATTTGATGTAACTCAAAATCAAAATGAGTTATCAATGCCATAATTATTCGGAGAGAATCTTTCTTGGATATAGGAGAAAATGTCTCCGTGTAGTCGATTCCTTCCCTCTAAGTAAACCCTTTGGTAATGAGTCTTGCTTTATATCTTTCAATGTTGCCTTGTGAGTCTTTCTTTATTTTAAAGACCCATCTACATCCAATGGCTTTTACACCATCAGGCAACTCAACAAGATCCCATACTCGATTAGATGCCATAGATTTCATCTCGTCCTTCATGGCATTGTACCACAAGTTTGATTCCTTAGAACTCATGGCTTGTGAAAACGTTTCAGGATCATTTTCGACTCCAATATTACAGTCAGATTCATGTAGATACACAATATAATCACTAGGAATTGCTTATTTCTTTATTCTAGTTGATCTTCTTAATGTTGTGTCAATGACCTCTTGAGGAGTATCTTGCACAACTGATTGTTGATGAACAACATGATCTTCTAGACTACCATTAGCTTGTGAAATATCAATGACTGGTTGTTGAGCACTTATTTGAGCTTGAGGAGTAATAAATAACAACCAATCCCTCACTTGAAGTAGAAGCTGGAATATCTGAATGATCTTTCTTAAAAGAAGCCAAATACTGAGATTGATCACTCCCACTGATCAAGTCATTCTCAAGAAATTTTGCATTTCTTGATTCCACAATCCTAGTGCTGTGAGATGGACAATAAAATCTATAACCCTTGGACTTCTCAGCATATCCAATAAAATATCCACTAATAGTCCTTGGGTCTAGTTTCTTTTCTTGTGGATTATAAACTCTTACTTCAGATGGGCATCCCCAAACACGTATATGTTGCAAACTTGGTTTTCAACCTTTAAATAACTCAAATGGCATTTTGGAAAGAGCCTTGGTTGGAACCCGATTTAATATATATGCAGTTGTTTTAAGAGCTTCAGTCCACAAGGATTTAGGTAGGTTAGAGCTGGCAATCATGCTCCTTACCATGTCCAATAATGTTCGATTTCTCCTTTCAGCTACAATGTTTTGGTCAGGAGACCATGGCATGGTGTATTGTGCAACAATTCCATTTTCTTCAAGAAACCGAGCAAACGGACCAGGTGCTTGTCCATTCTCAGTGTATCTACCATAATATTCTCCATCTCTATCTGACCTCACGATTTTAATTTGCTTGCCGCATTGTTTCTCTACTTCTGCCTTAAATACTTGAAGGCATCTAATGCTTCGTTCTTGTTATGAAGCAGGTAGAGATACATATATCGTGAATAGTCATCAATAAATGAGATGAAGTATCTTTGACCATACGAGTCCATATCTGGACTACAGATATCCGTATGTATGATCTCCAGTATTTCTAAACTTCTCTTGGCATCTTTCTTGGACTTGTTGGTTTGCTTTCCCTTTATGCAGTCCACACAAGTGCCAAAATCAGCAAAATCAAGAGTATCAAGTACTCCATCTTTTACTAATCTTTTAATTCTCTCAATGGAGATATGATCTAATCTCCGATGCCACAAAATAGAGGAATTCTCATTCATAACACATCTTTTCATACCAGTTTGGGCGTGCATCACATTATAGAAGGTATTATTTTTTAAATTAATTTGAAAAAGATTGTCGAACAATGTACCATTCCCAATAAGCTTAGATTTATAAAATAAATCAACAGAGCTTTTATTAAAATTAAAGGAATATCCTGCTGGTACAAGCCTTGACACTGAAATCAAATTTCTAGAGAAACTTGGAATATAAAATGTCTTTTCCAAATCCAAAATAAAACTAGAATCTAAAATAAGTCTGCATGTCCCAATCGCTTCCACATGTGAACCCATCTTGTTTCTTGAATAGATGCTTTGTTCACTTCCCAATTGGTTTCCTTTGATTTAGAAAACCCTGCAAGGTATTTGAAACATGGATTGTAGAACCAAATCAATCCACCATGTGTTATGACATATAACCAAATTGGATTCATGACATACGAATGAGGTTAGAGTACCTTTCTTGTCAAGCCAAGCTTTGAATTTGAGGCAATCTTTCTTTATATGTCCTTTCTTCTTGCAAAAGAAGCACTTGTACTCCTTCTTGTTTTTGTATGGATGGGTACTTTACCCTTTCCTTTGCGTTTGGCTTTGGGAGCTTTAGTCTTTCTCTGAGTGACTAAATGTGCACTTTCTCCCATTTTCAAAATCAGCCTCCCTTCCTCTTGAACACACATGGTCAGAAGTTCATTAATTGACCATTTGTCCTTATGTGTGTTGTAAGATATTTTGAAGGGACTATACTGCTGTGGGAGTGAGCTCAAAATAAAGTGCACCAAGAAAGATTCTAACATCTCAACCTCTAGGGATTTCAACTGAGCATAATGTCCCTCATCTTCATGATGTGCTCACGCACCCTCCAACAGTAGTGAGCTTCATTGATGATAATTTTGACATTAGGGTGCTAGCCAGTGCCTTATCTGAAGACTCAAATTGTGCATCAATAGCCTTCAGAAGTTCCTTGACATTTTTGCACTCAGGAATTGAACCACGTATACTAGCAGAAATCTTAGTACGTATGAACATCATACTGAGGCGATTGGATTGCTCCCATCGTTCATACGCAGCAATCTCAGCCTGAGTGCTAGTAGATGTAACCGAATGTGGTTCATCCTTCCTGATAGCATAGTCAATATCCATGCACCCTAATTGAAGAAGAATTCTCTCCTTCCATAATTTATAATTATCACCACTTAAATCGGGAACATCACATTTCATAAAAATAAAATTATGTTCATGTAACTGAATTTGAGGCATATAACTTGATGTCATGTCTTACCAATGTAAACATGCAATAACATGAATCAATAACATACAATAACTACCTGTGGGCTAAGTTATTATACTTAAATAGACTCATTAACTTAATGATGTGACTAACAAATTATATTTCTTTCTTAATTCCTGTGGGTAATTAAGAAAATAATTTCTTATCCATCCTAATTAATTATATCAGTGCAATAAAAATTCCTATGAAATAAGATTCAGTGCATTAATATAATTAATTACAATTAATGTCATTTAACCTTATGTGATCTTTGCAACTCAATATATAATTTTGATTAATTAAAGATGATGTGGCTACTCCCAATTAATCAAAATTATATTGACCACATGACATTTGAACTCCATTATATGCATATAGATTAACCAATTTAGCATGATTATTAGGTAGTGATCTTAATCAACATAACATTTCCAAATCAAGATCTGAATTAATCAAATTGGCCAGGCCAGTGAAAGAGAAGTGGGGGTCCCCCGTTGCTTTCCTTAGGTCAGTCAACAGAACCAATTAAGTAACCACAATCTCTTTACTTTTCTAGACACCAATTGACCAATCAAACCTTGAAAGGATTTGCACTGTTATTTTTCACACTACCACCAAATATAATTTTATTCATGCATAAAATAAATCTAATATGCAAAACAGGAGACAACATATCAATTATCTATTTAATGAATTTTAAAATTATCATCTTAAGAAATTTTTTTTTGTTAATTAAAACACGTCCGGCCGTAGCTCATTATTCCCTTGGGCCAGTCTATGCAAAACACCGTAGGCATAGAGACTCAGGAGGCGTATTTTAATACAAAAATTTAAACTTAAGAAACAAATGATAAAAATAAATCATATCACATGATATAATAAAATTAAACAGATAATAGCATGCATTTAAAATTTAACCAAATGGATAAGATGCTATTTCACCCTCTCTTTTTTAAAATTACGTGAAAAGCAAAAAAATCGCGCGTCTAAACAAGCTAGCCGAATAAATGCTTGCCAACCACCTTCTTTATAATGGATATAATAAATTAAATCATATCCTAAAATCTTTATCCATATCGTTATACTGCATGAGAGAAGAAAAGGCTCTTCTAAAACCGCGGAAGAAATTTTAACAACCATATCATCTCCCAGCGGCCAAGCACAAAAATAGAAAGAAAAAGTTCAAAACCTTATATATATATATATATATATATATATATATGCTGAAATCACGTTCTTTCATAAAAAAATTTCATGCTTTAACTTAATGACATCGCCAACCCTCACCCACAAACAGGTCCTCACCACATGACCATAATATCAGGGAAAGAGGATGTTCACCGCATGGCCACTTAATGTCTGCATGGCCGCATCATAATGTCATGGTCATTTAATGTCTGCATGGCCACGTGTTTTTTAACTGAACAGGATTCACCGCTCAAAGACTCTATGTAGGAGAAAGGAAAGGGAAAGGACGTTTCTGCTCAAATCCGTAAGGGGATTAAAAAACTGAAAGTAACCATAACACAATTGATATTTCATCAATTATATCAACTTTCTTTTATTTAAATTATATCAAAGAATAAAAGAAATAAATTCCGATGGTCTCAAACAAACTTCATGGTGATCTATTAACTCTCCCAGTACGTAGGTAGTTGGGTAAAACGCACCAAGGTGCTACCAGTAGCCTCCCTTTTGTGCGTCCCTAATATCCCTACCACACATCCGTTGGGTCAAATAATCCAGGTACTACCAGTAGCCTTCCCTTTGGACTATCCCCATGTGAGAGAAATAGAGACCAAAATAATCAAATCTGAAATGATGGAAACACTCACAACAAAAGTAAGGCAGAGGTATTGCCGCTCTGATACCAACTGTTAGAAATCTATTAATAATCTACACTAAATTGTATAGAATTAATAGATAGAATCTTTGTATTACCTCCAGCCATTGCTTATGATCTACCGCTTCGAGAACCTGCTTCGATAACCTTGATTGAGTGCTTCCAATCAATGAGCTATCGCACACGATGGTGTATGCCCTCAGGATATGCTCTTGATCAGGGACCCAATATCTCTGCTTCCTTCTGGTTTTTCTCGATGATATTGTGTTATGGAATGTTATCGAAAACCTTAGAAGGGATCTCTATTTAAAGAGATTTCTCAAATCCCTTCCACCTCCTACTCCATCAAAGTAGGCATTTAACACCATTTAAAGAGATCATCAAAGTAGGTGTTTAACACCATTTAAAGAGATATCATTATCACTCATTAACTAGTGGATGGTGTTAAAAATTATCCGCAAACGTTTAAGCTATATCATAATAAAATAGGATTATCTACTAAAACGGGATACTACAATTTCAGCACTTGACCAAAAGAAAAATCCCTTCCTGTTAAACTAATTAAGGAACAGATGGACCGTTAGATTCCCCTCTCTTAGAAAGCTCGTCCTGGTGATGTATTCTGGCTCCAACGCATTGCTTTAATCCACCTCCAGAAGCACCTTTCAAATCAAGAACATTAAAGAGGATGCCAAGGCTGTGTTATAAATAAACTATTGGTAATCGGATAAAAATATTTAAATTTAAATATAGTTAAACTTAAAATTAATCATTTTTTTATTCTTTAATTCATATAATTCATAAATTTTAAAGATATTTTTTAAAAAAAATAACTTTAAGATTCATGCTGATTTAAAAATAAAAAGATAATATTAGATCTAGCTTTCTTTCTCTTTCTCTCTTTTTCTATATATCACAATACTACAGCAGACATCTTCCGAAGAGATGGAAAAAGGCTTCTTCTAAAGGGCAAAAAAAAAAAACAAGCACTCAACAGTAGATTAGGGATGTGAAATCCTAATCAATGATGAATACCTTAGTATATGCAAAGAAGCACATGTCCAGTTAATTTTTGGCTTGAATGACTTATTGAAGGAGGAAGAGTAAATCATGTTCGACTTGCACATTTTATTTTTGTATTTTTTAATCTCCTACCATATAAATCTAACTTATTGTGCAACAGAATATGCATATAATAGCCATTTGTTTTGGATGCATTTTCAGTTCTCTTCTTAAGCCATCTTAGGTTTTATTTAACCTTGTCTATTTCACAAATGTGTTGTTGTGTATCTGAATATCAGGTTAATTTCAAACTTTTTGTATGCTTAACTGTTTGGATTGTTTATAATAAATAATTAATAAAGTGATAATCATCTTTTTACAAATATATGAAATTATTGATTTTTTAAAAAATTTATCAGATAGATTAGTAATTAATGGATGATAAGCTATTCCACTGTGTTATACACAAACGGTCCACAGATAACTAACCAAAAAGCAACTGAGAGGCTTACAGAAACTGAAGATGTTGTCAAGTCACCAACTATGGCTGCTAAATTAGTACCAAATCCCTGACTGCTAGCGTGAGGAGATGGTTGCATTGACTCAGGGCTCATCGGGTACCAAGCATTAGGTCGCATGCCTCCACTCATTGGCCCAGAAAATTTGGGTGGTCCTCCAATTGGCTCACCGAGTGCGGGCCTGCACAAATAATAATTAGGGCACGAACAAGAAAAAGAAACTTTGGACCATGAACAAAAGAAAGAAAAAAGACTGATTTACTGACATTGCAAAAACAATTCATGCTGATATTTTGAAATGGCAGTGGCATATACCATCAGCAAAAGCTTTTCCTCACTCATAATAAGAGATAATATATAAAATATCTAGATATAGCTATATTATATGGACTTTGTAGATAGATTTACCTGGTGCACCAAAATTATGTAAATAAATCCTAAAAAGCAAAATCTAAAAGAACAACTACTTCGGTTAAATAATGTGTTAAATATCCTTCAAAAGCCAACGCATGCACAGATATCTTATGAAACTAAATTGTACCCAACTGAGCCCGTACACAACAGCCTCATGCAGAAAAAAGACAGAAAATCCATCCCTCTTCTTTCCTTATTCTAGAGAGCTGACCTTACCAAAGGTTCATAAGTCCATGCAAGGCAATAAGGCTACCTTGAATAAGCTTAGTGGATGATTATGCTTCCCATCATGTAGCATCTCCCTTGATCCTTGATTTGAAATTTTGGTTGAAAGCAAAATAATTTAGCCAAAATGAACCCGTCTCTACTAGAGCCAACCGCAACATTATTTGGTGTTAGTCAAGTTTCAGTCAGTATTAGGCCTATTTTCCTCGTTTTCAATCTAAAGTGGGAAGCTTATTTATCAGGGACAAATCAAGCATCAAGAAATCATATTGCGTAATCAGTCCTTATACAACTAGGTGGCATTCTATGAATTTTGAAGTAATTTTTGAAAATTTTTTAAAATTATCAATGTATATTACTAGTGTTAAAACTATCTTACACGTAATGACATCCATGTTACTTCACATTATTGTTCTTGTAATATCCCAAAAAAAGTAATCCTACATCGAATGAAAAAAGTTTGAAATACTCAACTGCTACCAATTAAATTCCACTCAAATTTTTAGGATCACATGATTTTGGTCCACTAATTGTTTAATTGGGCTAGTAGTGGATTTGAGGTATTCAAATAGTATCAAAGTTGGTCCGAATATACGAAAGTTGGTAAGCAGGAGAAAAGAGCTGCTCATAAGACGTGGTAGAGTTTTGCTATGGCATATAACCACCCTTATAGCACCAACGACCTGGCTCAGATAGATTATATCAAGTTTGTGATGTACGATAAGGACGTCGCATAATAAGAAAGAGACATTGTCATACTCCCAAAAAAATAGCCTTACATTGAATGGGAAAGAAAAATTTGAAATGCTAATAACTAAAGTGCACCCATTACTAATTAATTTTCACTTAAGTTTTTAAGGTCACAGGATTTTATCAGCTAATAGATTAATTGGACTAATAGGTGGGCTTAGTGTATTATAGTTCTACTTTTGAAAAGAATTAGAAATCAACGATTTCTAAAATATTAACATGAATAAAAACATTTTAGTATATAAGTCAGTTGATTGATCAACACATGAAGCAATTATCATAATAATTATAATTGGCAATTGCATGCACTGGTAAGACGATATGAACTGATAGTCATTCCTTTGCAGTAATTAAATTTCTTGATTGACTTATAGTTCTTAGTTATTTTAAGACTTCAAACAAAATAGTCTTCTTTAACTATTAAGAGACCAAAATTAGTATGCCTTGCTCAAACATCTAACCTAGTCACACAACTTAATGGTGATATATTGCCACTTACATTAGAACTTTCATTATTATTATTATTATTTATTTCATCTAATAGCAGAACTGCTAAAAGTATAAGCTCAAACAAAATACTAGTCTCTAAAATAATCAGCAAAGCATTTTGTTTAGCTTGCATTTTTTTCTTCTTTCTTATTTTCATGGGTTTCTTCACATTTTACATTTTTTTTGTAAATATTCTTCTACAAGCCTGAACTGAAATTGTCAATGCAACCAAAGAGCTTCACTTTGGGCTTGAACAAAAGCTATAATTGAGTTTCCAATTCCTTCTCTATGAATCTTCCCAGGTGCTACGTGTTGAGGCAAGGTGAGGTGAGCTTTAAACCTTTTAAATATTTGTTTTTCAAAAAGCCTTTCGGGGCACACTATACGGAACGAAAAGATACCTCAATGGGCTTGGCGGAGGGTTAGAAAATTATTTGTCATATCATTTCATATTAAATCATAAATAACTTTTACTTGATAATATATCTACAAGAAAAATAGTAGAGATAATAATTAATCATACAAAGACCGTAAACAATTTTCACGTGATAATATTTTGAAGCAATTAGAAATAATATTACACAATTATATTCTACTTATTTAACCCAAATTTGTAATAAATATGTCATATAATATTTGAACCTCTAATAGCATTTCAAAAGTAATTCCTAAAATCTCAATACTTCAAAAATAACTAATTATATAAAAATATAGCATTATTTAAATTTATATATTCATTTATCAATTATAAAATGTATTTTGGCAATCATATAATCTTATAAAAAGCTTAATTTATGGTCACATTGCTTATCAAAATTTTGCTAACGGGATTGGTTCGAAATTGTTTTTCACCTACAATAATTAATCTTTGAATATTTAATTTCTATAATTAAATAATGCAGTAATTAGCATATGTTTTCTTTAGCCAATCCCAATCTAAACCAGGACCTAGACCCATTATTCTTCCTAAACTAGGTTTGGATCTTTGGTTAGGTTTTCACTTAGCCTAAAGATGAAGGAAATATCAATAACTCTTTATTATCACAATAAAAACAATCCTTTCTTATCTCAAAACTATCCAATTGAATCATCCTTTGAGTTAATCCCTAAACTAGATTTAGTGATCACCTAGAGACCACCATGCACTGTTGGCTCAGATTGGCCAATCAAGACAGCTAACCTGATCCCTAACTGTTCCATGCTCATTATTAGAAATTAGCCTTTCACCAAGGAACATGGATATGTCCCTCAGAAATTTACCAAGGGATTAAAAAGGAATTTTTAAGGGATTTTAAATTACATTCAAAATCTAGTTTCAGTAAGGAATCTCTAAGGGATTTATTAGGAATATATTTTCCTTGATAAATTTCTTGAAAATCCTTTGGTAATATGTAAGGGATCAATGAGTTGTTAGTTAAACAATTTTTAGCAAGAAATTTGTAAGGAAAGTTCAGTCCCTTAGAGATTTGCTAAGGAATAAATCCCTTCACTACAAGAGATTTTAAATATTGCGACGCCCAAATGCATCGCAATTGCATCGCTAAACATGATATTGCGACGCAACAAGGGCGTCGCTCAACTGTCCGTCGCAATACCCTTTTGTCGCAATTACGTCGCAATATTGCGACTCTCTGCGACGCTCTTGCGACGCCACATTGCGTCGCAATATTGCGACGCATGCAAATGCGTCGCTAAATTTAAAATAAATTTAGTTAGAAAAAAAATTATTATTAAATATTGCGACACACTAAATTGCGTCGCAATATTTAAAATAAATTTTTAAAAAAAATTATTATTAAATATTGCGACGCAATAATTTGCGTCGCAATATTTAAAATTAATTTTAAAAAAAATTATTTTAAATATTGCGACGCACTAAATTGGGTCGCAAAATTGTGACTCATCCAGATGTGTCGCAATATTTAATAATAATAATTTTGGTATAATAGCGACGCAATTTGAGTCGCTAATGCGTCGCAAATAAAAATTATTTTAAAATATTGCGATGCAAGGTAATTGCGTCGCAATATTTTAAAATAATTTTTAAGATAAATAGCGACTCAATTGTAGTCGCTAATGCGTCGCTAATAAATTTATTTTTAATTATTGCGATGCCAGGTCATTGCATCGTAATATTTAATAATAATATTTTAAAAATATTAGCGATCCAATATCAGTCGCTAATGCATCGCAAATTTTGTTTTTAAAAATATTTAAATGATTAAAAATTAAAACGGTATTGAATTTTGCTAAATCTAAATATTGATACAAACATTTTTCACTCAATCCAAACAATAATATATTTCAAAAAATAATTTATATATTAAAATTTTAAAGTTTTTACAACATAAAAAAAGAAAAAAAATACATCAAGAATCTGAACGATCACGTGGAGGCTGTGGAGGCTGTGGAGGCTGAAGACTCTGCGACAAGCGGCTAACCATATCCCGCAAATAATGCATCTCATCTCGCATGTCTGCAACCTCCTGATCCCGGCCTCGCATACAATCCTCAAAATCCTGCTCGACCTCCTGCCGAACCTCCTCTGCAATAGATCTGCGAAGCTCCTGTAAACGCTCGGGAGGAAGATCAGCAGGAACTCGCGAGCTGGAGGCCTGATGGGGAAAAAATGTAGAAGCTCTAGTGCCCATACCATAGACCCTGCGGTCTCGTGGCTGGGCACCAACAGCCTCCAAAAACACACGTCGACTCTCCTCTGCTGAGAGTTCGACGGGCGTCTCCCCATCAGTAGAGTCGACCTGCGATGCCTGGAAGCGAAGCTCCTCGACTCGTGTCTTGAAATTATGAAATCAACAATAAATGAGTTAATAAATTTCTCGAAATAAAATTTTAGAAATTAAACAGATACTACATAAATCTAATTTCTTACCGCAACCTCCGTGATCGCGTGTCGACCCAGGAGCCGTCCCTCCTGGTGTGTGTCGCCCTGAATAGACGAAACTCACCAGGATCTCCGCCCTCCTGCTCAGTCTATAACAATAAAAAAAATGATATTAATACAAATATTTGTAAATAACTAAAATAGTAATTAAAATATTTATGTTTTCTTACCATACGCCGTCTGTGCTCCTGAATCGAAATGGAGCCCGAAGTATGACGGGAGAGACCCGTGCCAGGACCGCCCTTCTCAGATCGGCGGTTCGTGCTGGCTGATGCGGACCTCCTGCGCCAGCCATCGGACTCCCAGGCCTGCTGCCACTCGTGCCAAATACCCTCTGGCACGTGCGCAGGACGCTGACCCGATGACCTCCAACGATGAAGCATGTCGGAGTATCGGCGTCGCGTCAGAGCCTCCCATGCTGCCCTAATGGCATCATGGGTGGCAGGATCCCACGTAAACTTTTTCTGCATTAAAATAAACAGTTAGTTTCTGAATTTATTAACTTTAAAGAATTATATATCACTGATAAATTGTATTTAATAAGTTTACCTGAAACTCAGAAAAATAAAACTCCCTCGTGGCTGGCGATACGTGGCGCCAATCGTAGCCACTGGGATCTGCACGCCTCTGAAAAACGGCGCTGATGTGGCTGGAGACATGATGCTGCTCAATGAATCTGTTAAAAAAATGCAAGTTTATAAGTAAATGACTTAAAAACATAAATAAATATTTTTAATTAGTATATACTTACATCCCCTGAGCATCAAGTCTAAGTACAGTGCGGCCGCCGATCGCGGAAGAACTCTCGGAGGTCTGTGCCGATCGGCTGGATGGTAATACTGGTGCAGAGATCGAAGGCTGCGCCTCTGCTGGAGATCCAAACTCTCCATCTCCGACGCTCATGTGATCTGATCTCGCAGGATCCAAACTACGTCTCTGCTCACCCAAACTGTCGTCGGTAGATCTACCTCTGCCCCTCATACTGAAAATACTAAAGATTCACACAATTAAATTACGATTAATGATTGACTATGTAAGAATTTAACACTTATAAAAAAAAGTTAAATTTTAAAAAACCTTTATGTTTAATCGGTGTCATTTGTTTCGTGAAATGTTGGTTCAACATCCGATGCCGTATCGGATTGCGAATCAGTTTCATTATCATCGGAAGGAAACCGAACATTTGCATCCGCAATTTGTTGGACATCACCACTTGGATCTCTAAGTGATGTTTCAGGAGCCCTTGTGTCATCCTCAATTGCATGCATTTCCATCTCATCCTCTTGAAATGCAGGGCACTCGGTTGATTGACTTGATGAACTCTCCTCTAATACGATTGTTGAACGTGGGACGATTTTAGAAACGGCCCACCAATCTCGCTTGTCGTTGCGCAAACTTGGATATCCGCAGTAAAATACTTGCTGAGCTTGGGATGCAAGGATGAATGGGTCATATTTCTGTAATCTTCGTCGATGGTTCACTTCAACCAAATTATAGTCGTTATGAACCCTTTTGCCCACAGGAACTATCGGATCGAACCAATCACAACGAAACAATACGGTTCGTTTCATAGGCCAACCGGGATATTCAACTTCAACCACCTCTACTAACTTTCCATAATAATCCTGCATATTTGCTCCAACACTTTCTCCTTTTACACACACGCCCCAGTTCTGCGTGCCTCTTGAAGCTGCTAATCGTTCAATCTGAAATTTGTACCCATTTACAAAATAGCCAGTAGAGGTTGTTACGGTCTTCAATGGCCATTGCGATAGACATTTAATGAAAATATTGTCGGTTGTCGACCATGGACCGTTGACCTATAAATTAATAAGCTATTGACATCCAATTCAAAAAATAATAGCCATTATCGAAATTGATTGAGTGATACTACTCACAAATTCATAAAACCAGTAAGCAAACTCCGTTTCTAATTTCTGCCCAATTGCAACTTGACTGATGTCGGGATTCATCTGTCGTTGTCTATCACAGAACATCCTTATGGGATGAAAAGGATGAAAACTACTGTTAGAAATTAAATATTATGGTATATTATTATATAAATTTAAATTTTCAATTTAGCATTGAAGTATACACTTACTCAATATATGGATCGACTTCTCGACAGTTCATTAGGATGTAATAATGTGCTGCATTATACTCCATATCGCTAAGATTTCTTGACTTCTGCCCACCAAATGAACGGCCGATAGCTTTAAAAATTGATATTCTACCGTCATTAGCTTCTGCTTCGTCCACACATACGTCATCGTTACGACCATGATTTCGGCTCCTCGTGTGGACGTGACCCTCAAAGTAATGTGAGGCAAAAGCTGAAACTTCTTCGACCAAGTGTGCATTGCATATAGAACCTTCAACCCTTGCCTTATTACGCACATTATTTTTTAACTTCTTAAGATACCTATATGTAAAGTTGCAACAAAAAATTAACGAATTTTTCAAGCAATGAAATAATATTTGAAATGTCAACATATCTTAATGATGTATATATTTACCTCTCGAAAGGATACATCCAGCGATACTGCACGGGACCAGCTATGCTCGCTTCGTATGGCAAGTGAACCGGTAAATGCTCCATTGAGTCAAAAAAACTGGGAGGAAATATTCGCTCAAGCTTGCATAAAATAATTGGAATTTCCTCCTCAAGCCTTGCCATGGATGCAGAAGTAATGACTGCGGCAGATAACTCCTTGAAGAATAAGCTGAGCTCCGTAATTGCCTTCCAGACATGTTGCGGAAGCAACTCACGAAAAGCTATAGGTAATAATCGTTGCATGAAAACATGGCAGTCGTGGCTCTTCATGCCGAACAACTTGAGCTTATGCATGTCCACACACCTACCGATATTTGAGGCATAACCATCTGGAAATTTTAACCCTCTTAGCCAGTTACATAAAACTTCTCGTGAATTTCTGTCAAGAGTGTAACATGCTTTAGGATAGGTCCCATCGGCACTCCTTCTCAAATCACCTCTTCTGCAGTACTGATTAAGTTCTTCTCTTGACTTTGCAGTATCTTTTGTTTTTCCCGGGATGTTTAGCACCGTGTTAAATATGTTATCAAAGAAATTTTTCTCGATATGCATAACATCCAAGTTGTGCCGGATGAGATTTGTGCTCCAATAAGGCAAATCCCAAAATATACTTCGCTTCTTCCAGTTATGTTCTTTACATATACGGCTATTTATTCTATCTGCATCTGGTTCCCATGCATACATCAACCCCAAATGCTCTATAGAATCAAATAGATCCGTGCCGGACCTAACCGGTTCGGCAAATTTTGTGACTGCTTTGTTCTTCCGGAAGGCGATCAAGTTACGCCTGTAAGGATGATTTGGGGGCAAGAATTTCCTATGGTTATCAAACCATGACTGCTTACCACTCTTCTGCAATGTAAATGCATCCGAATCATACATGCAATGAGGGCATGCCAGACGTCCAGCAGTGCTCCAACCAGACAACATTGCATATGCCGGAAAATCACTTATTGTCCACATCAAAGCAGCTCTCATTAAGAAATTTTGTTTCATAGAAATGTCGTAGGCTACCACTCCTGTTTCCCACAACATTTTCAATTCGGCCACCAACGGTTGCAGAAAGACATCAATCTTTTCCTTTGGATTTGATGGTCCTGGAACCAAAACGGTTAAAAACATTGCAGGATCTTTCATGCACTTCCACGGAGGAAGGTTATATACAGTCAGTATCACAGGCCAACATGAATACTGTTGCCCCGCTTGACCAAATGGTTGGAAGCCATCGGTACAAAGACCTAATCTCACATTCCTTATATCTTCAGCGAAATCAGGATGATTTTCATTGAAATGCTTCCAAGCCTTTGAATCTGATGGATGCCGCATTTCATCCTCTTTAGATTCATGTTCGGCATGCCATCTCATATCAGCAGCTGTTGCCTCAGATCTGTATAATCTCTGCAGGCGTGGGGTAAGAGGAAAGTAATGCATCCTCTTGTAAGGCACACTTTTCCTCCTACTTGTACCGGCTCCTCCTTCGTGTTTTTGAACCTCGATTGCCCACAAATCTTACACCATCTCAGCTCTGAGTCTTCACCCCAAAATATCATACAATTGTTCAAGCAACAATCGATCTTATTAACTGGGAGCCCAAGCCCACGCAACAACTTCTTTGTTGCGTAAAAACTGTCTGCGGCAACATTATCATTTGGCAGAATTTCTTTGATTAACTCAGCTACAGAATTGAACGCCTTTTCTGATAATCGATGTTCTGCCTTAATATTCAACATTCGAGCAGCTGTAGAGAACTGGGAATGACCCTCACACCCAGGATACAATTCTTGATTTGGCAGCACGCAACATATCGTAAAATTGTTGTGCTTCTGGATTTGGTTCTTCCATAAATGTATTCTGATTGAAGTCATTACCCGATGCATTCATCACCATTTGTTCATATGTGTTTAAATTCACAAATGGTTCATCTACGGGAATTGACTCTTGTTGGCCTATAACAGCTGCTGGAATATCCTCTGGTTCACCATGACAGTACCAAACATAGTAATCAGGAACAAAACCCTTCTTACACAAATGCACCTTAACAGTTTCCACATCTCTGTAGGCTTTATTCTGACACCTGTGGAAGTTGCATGGGCACCTAATCCTAGGCCCATCCATCCATTCAGGTTGGCTACATGCAAAGCGATAAATTCTTCCAATCCATTCAGAAAATCTGGATTCAGCAAGCCATCTTTTATCCTTGCATACATCCATGAGCGAGTCCCGCTCATTTTTGACCGACTTATACAAAGTCTGGTAAATCATTAAATGAAACCAAAAAATAAAACTATATTAGTATTAATAAATATATAACTAAATTATTTCTTGGGCACAACTAAGGTTAATTACAACCAATTAAATCATTTATAAGTACCCAAATTTTTTTTAGGTAACTAAGGACCCTACCATGCAAGGGCGAGCCACGGCTACGATCCTTGGGGTGCTAGCAAGGACCGATGCATAGGTTCATGGCTAAAGAGAGGGCTTGAGTTTGTGTCGGGCCGCAAGGCGGTGCGTTTAGTCATTAGACTTCACAAGAATTCAAGTGTCTTAAATAATTCTACCTTCACTCCATGTCTACAAGGTAAGGCCCTATCCCATTCAAGAATATTTTTTGTGATATGTTATTCTGCTATTAATTATCATCGATCGGTAACATTGAAATTTCGGCAGCATTTCCCCATATGTTCTCCTACATGTGTGGTATATAAGCCACACTAGGAGAACGTATGAGCAAATGCAAACCGAAATCTCACCCCACGATGATTACTAGCAGACTAACATGTCACAAGAAATATTCCCAAACTGTCCACCAGGACAATTTGAGAATTTGCAAGACTAAGGCTTACAAATTCTCAAACGGGTCTAAAGGTTAAAGTGCTGTGATTATGGAAGTCCGAAGACAATCGAACTTATGCTTGTTATTCTTAACTTCTTGTGAATTATACATGTAATCACTAACTTTTTTAAGATTATTGTGTCAAATACAAATGTTTGCGAATACTAAAATGTAAATCATTGAAACTAGTAATTTGTTGCTGGAAATTAAATAATATTACAACAAAACATTTTATTTAGCATTTCAAAATGTAATGCATCATTCAGTTTGCAGCAGAATATAAATAATCAAGACATAACAAATGTAAATAGTATAAATGCACAAATACTATTGTCATAAACATTCTGCTTAAATTAATTATTGCATAAATATTATGTAAATTAAATAATCTAGCATTACAAATATTATTGAATAATCAAGACATAACAAACAGTCTGCTGGAGGGGGTTTCCCCCTGTTAAAAAAAATTTTTTTTTTTTTCAGTGGCCTGGCCACCGTGGCCGACCGTGGCCGGACAAGAAAAAAAGGGGGGGGGGGGGGGGGGTTTCCCCCCCCCCCTGTTAAGGAAATTTTTTTTTTTTTTTGTCACAGTGGCCTGGCCACCGTGGCCAGGCCACTGCCGGCCACGGCAGCGGCCGTGGCCGGACAAGAAAGAAAGGGGGGGGGGGGGGGTTTCCCCCCTCCCCCCCTGTTAAGGAAATTTTTTTTTTTTTTTGTCACAGTGGCCTGGCCACCGTGGCCAGGCCACTGCCGGCCACGGCAGCGGCCGTGGCCGGACAAGAAAAGAAAGGGGGGGCGGGGGGTTTCCCCCCTCCCCCCTGTTAAAAAATTTTTTTTTTTACAGTGGCCTGGCCACCGTGGCCAGGCCACTGCCGGCCACGGCAGCGGCCGTGGCCGGACAAGAAAAGAAAGGGGGGGGGGGGGGGGGGTTTCCCCCCTCCCCCCTGTTAAAAAAATTTTTTTTTTTTACAGTGGCCTGGCCACCGTGGCCAGGCCACTGCCGGCCACGGCAGCGGCCGTGGCCGGACAAGAAAGAAAGGGGGGGGGGGGGGGGTTTCCTCCCCTCCCCCCTGTTAAAAAAATTTTTTTTTTTTTACAGTGGCCTGGCCACCGTGGCCAGGCCACTGCCGGCCACGGCAGCGGCCGTGGCCGCCTGGCCGGACAAGAAAAAACAAGGGGGGGGGGGGGTTTCCTCCCCTCCCCCCTGTTAAAAAAAAAAATTTTTTGATTACAGTGGCCTGGCCACCGTGGCCAGGCCACTGCCGGCCACGGCAGCGGCCGTGGCCGGAGAAGACGGCCACGGCAGCGGCCGTGGCCGCCTTGTCCGGCCGCGGCCACGGCCGTGGCCGGACAAGAAAAAAAGGGGGGGGGGGGTTTCCTCCCCTCCCCCCTGTTAAAAAAAAATTTTTTTTTTTTTATTACAGTGGCCTGGCCACCGTGGCCAGGCCACTGCCGGCCACGGCAGCGGCCGTGGCCGGAGAAGACGGCCACGGCAGCGGCCGTGGCCGCCTTGTCCGGCCGTGGCCGGACAAGAAAAAACAAGGGGGGGGGGGGTTTCCTCCCCTCCCCCCTGTTAAAAAAAAAAATTTTTTTTTTTGATTACAGTGGCCTGGCCACCGTGGCCAGGCCACTGCCGGCCACGGCAGCGGCCGTGGCCGGAAGACGGCCACGGCAGCGGCCGTG